>OZ010599.1:92696963-92854463 GCA_963932145.1 Acanthosepion lycidas
TATATAATCTCATACATTGTGAAGGAAATTAATGACAGTGGAAAATATATTCTCAGGTGATGTGGTTTGTCCTTTAAGACTTCATTGGACGAAAGTAATGTTTACATTGTTATAAATATAAGGAGAGGGGGTTCTGAAATTTTAAAATTTAACATTTTTTAAAATATGTTTGTATGTATAGTATAGCTGGCTTAATTTAGTTTCTCTTTTTTAGTTTATATATATATATATATATATATATATATATTACTGATAAGCATACATCAAATAAAAATTCTGCAAACTTAAATTTTAAAATGATTAAATGCTTGCAATGTTGTAATAATTATCAGAATTTTTCTTCAAAATTTCTGCATCTGACAAAAGTAACATACTTTGGCAGACTGTTCTATCAAACAATTCTATATCTAACGAAAAATTTCTTGATATTTAATCTACATTTATTTTGACCATTCAATAATGACTTCTTCAGACAACGTGTTTTTTTTTTTTGTGTTTTTTTTTCCCCCTCATGTAAAACACCCATTATGGATGGCTGGTTCAATATTATACAGGATTGTAAACATTTTTATAAAGCCATCTTAGTCTCTCCCATTTTCCATTGTTGTTAAATTGCCTTCTTTCAGCCAGTTCCCATAATTTATATTCATGTACTAACATTGCACCAGGCATTATAAAAAAAAAAAAAAAAAAGATGGCTAGTTAAAAACATAACGTATATGCATGAATACATTTAATGGAATAAATAAGTAGGTAAATAATATATATATATATATATATATATATATATATATATATATATATATATATATTGCTGTTATCTCCTAACGAGTGGGCCAAACAATTACACGAAAATTTGTATACGAAAATCTGGAGTAGAGGTAGTGAATATGAGGCTAAGTGACAAATTTTATATTTATAATAATCCCATATATATATATATATATATATATATATATATATATATAATGTGTGTGTGTGTATTAATGTGGATAAATCAAATAACTAGATATTAGCAAGCAGTATATATGTGCGTTAGCATGCATACACAGGTAAGCGAATAAATATTTACTCAACTTAATTTAAGGTGTAAACAAAATAGTGCTCAATGTGGCTAGACAGAGCTAAGAAGTATATATTAAATATACATATACCTACATTCAAAGTGCAACTTAGTTTCATTATTCTTCCAACTCATCAGGCATGAATTATTACTTTTGATTTTTAAAAACAAAAGTAATAATTCGTGCCTGATGAGTTTGCAGAACAACGAAACTTTAGCACTTTGAACATAGGTATGTGTGTGTGTGTATATATATATATATATATATATATATATATATATATATATATATAGTGTGTGTGTGCAAATATATTGATAAAATAGGAAAGAACCATTAGATTGATGATCTGAAGTTCTTTAGTATTTTTTTATTTTTAAAAATCGGTGCTCAATACACAAGTAGAGCCTAGATTATAATTATTTTTTAAAAAAATATGATTCCATCGGTACATAAGAATTACCATGTTTCCAAAACAGAAGCTCAAACCTTCCAATTCAATTCTAGAAATTAAATTAAAATTAGTTTTGTTTCATTTTCAAGCAAATTTTGGAATTTTTATATATATATATATATATATATATGGTTTGTCACTTTGCTGATTGATGTTGCCTTTAGCATCCTGATGCCAGAGTTTCATAGACAAATCCTGTGGGAATCGCTCCCCCCACTCATCAGTGGGTATCAGCAATTGACTGCTTATATTTTTGGATTTTTCTTTTTTACATGCGCTTTTCATTGGTGCAATTCTTCTTTTTTTTTTCTTTTTCTTTTTTTTTTCCCCCCCTCATACTGTGCCTGCTTTCACATGTATATGTAGAATGGTGTGGTTATTTGTCCTTTTTTTCATTTTACACTCACTTCTTAACCTTTTCTCTTTCTTTTTTTCCTTCTTTTCTTTCAGTTGTAGCCATTATGACTTCTGGTTTTCTATTTCCTAAGAATTGTCTTATTTTTAATCCAATATTTTATTACTTCAAATGTTATAACAGATACTCAAATACATCTTCATTAAGAAAATGTACTGTCTAGTAGGAATTGAATCTTCATCCCTCTTTGTAGAAGAAATCAGTGTGCTTTACTGCTTGGCCACAGTGTCACAGCACAGCAAGACTTTATTTTTCCTTTATTGAGCTGTCTAGAATGTACAGGCCAATAGATGTAATATACAGTGTAAATAAAAATGACACATTATGTACTATAATAACATTTAAAATAATATATATATTCAAAATAAATAAATCAAATAATATATATATATATATATATATATATATATATATATATATATATATATATATATATTCCAAAATTATATGATAGTGTTGATTATAAATCAACACCATCACTTGATAAGACACTAGCAGTGTTGAAACAAAATGGCTATTTTTGTAGTCATGTTATAACATGCGTATGTTATAATTTCGAATAAATATCTAATAAATAAAATATTTGCTCTACTTTGTATTTTTTTCTTTCATGAATAGTGTTTTTGGTTATCGGAATTTTATTTCATCTGTATCAACACTGTGTGTGTATATATATATATATATATATATATATATATATATATATATATATAAATCTCAAAAATCATTGGACCAGGAAATAACCTCATTTTCTATCAGTTGTTTTATTTTTTTCTTTCTATAACAATTATTTTCTCATTTCAATTCCCCAAACTCTGAATAACACTTTTCATACACCTTATGAAAATATAAATCAGTCATATATTAGGTTGGTGCAAAAATAATGACGTAATAATGTCGTTTTTTGATGTTAAAAATATGTCAAAAAACGACATTATTACGTCATTATTTTTGCACCAACCTAATATAATAATAAACAGTATGAGCATTTGTGTTTTTTATCCTCCTCTCTGTCTGTAACATGTCATATTAAAGATATATATAAAATTAACAAGTGAATTCTTCCTTGATTTGTATGTAAACAGGCAAGTAATATATACGTCACACCTATGTTCTGCTGTTTGAATTTCATAGAAAAATTAACTTGCAAATCCTAACTTAGGTAGAGTACACAGATACTACACTGATCTTATACAGGTTACACTATCCATGAGCAGAAGTGTGCAGATGCTACACTGTCCATAGATGATACACTGTTTCTTGGCAAAGTACGAAGAGTACACAGGTACTACACTGATCCTAACAGTGCTAGAAAGAAACAATTCTTGACTATATGCACAATTACTGCAGATACAGTGTTAGTCAGTATTGGTATATATCGGTCACTTTCAAAATAATTCAGGTCAGCAAGGAGAAGGATATAGGTGTAGAGACTGGAGAATATCTTTACTGAGAGTGGGGGATGTCACAAGAAGGGTCAAAGTGTTATGGAATGAGAGTTGGGCATCCTATGCAGGAACAGCAGGGGACACATGACATGCAGGGGCGGAGTAGAATTTGTGGGGAAAGTGGGGGTGCCGTGCAAGTATGTAGAAGAGTAAATGGGGGGAAGGGGGTTAATTTGCAGGGATGGAGAAAAGTGAGAGAAAAAGTCACAAGAGCCAGGAATAGGGTCTCAGGCTGGGACAAAAGATTTACGGGGTTCTGAAGTTACATGCAAGGACAGAAAAGAGAATCGCAGATGGTGGATATTTCACAGTTAGGTATGGAGAAGAGTCGGGTTGGAATCATAGGCTGGGAAAGGGTGCAGGGAAGAGTTAGTGGGACAATCACAGGCAGAGATAGACAAATTAATAGACATGAATATAAGGTAATTTGCCTCTAAACTTCCTTACCAAAGTAATGAATTATCCTTCAAACAGCTTCATGATAGTGGAATTAGTGAAAAACAATTCAATCACTTGATTCATTTACATTAGACACCAAAGTGAAAAAACACTTCAGTTGTTAAAATATCAATATTGTTCTTTAATAGGAAAAAAAAATTGTTTCTAAAAATTAGAAAAACAAAAAAAACAAAACAAGCTAAAATGCCTGGTTTGATGAAACATTTTGCCTACACCTACTTCTGCGTCTATATATTATTAAATGACGTCATCATTTATCTTGCGAAAGCGTGGGTGTTGGTGTTCAGCAGCAAAGGTGTTTATGGAATCAAATGCAGGTGCTAAGCCTTTGATGTAGTTTTTCGTTCTTCCCAATGACATTTTTGGGTATAATCTGGAGAACTATCGGGCATTTTTTATGAAATTTTACATGCAAGCTTAGTGAGTTATGGCAAATAATTTTCCATTTTATTTATTTTGATTTCAGCATCTTTGAGTCTGTTAAAAACTGGAGACATTTTAAAACTTAAAAGCATATCCCCCCCCCTCCTGTTATTATTTTTTATTACTTTCATTTATTTATTTATTTTTGTTATTTTTATTTATTTTTTATTCACATAATTCACATCCAGGCTATTATCCTCATGTTTGTTATTATCATAGGGTTTTATGACTACCACCCTTCTTTTGGTACTTGTTGACCCAGGTAACCTTGTGGAAATTATGAACTGAACCTTTTATTTAATCTGTGTGGGTAGATTGTTCTTTTTTTACTGTCATTGTCTTGTTCTCATTTTAGTACTGCCCAGTTACTGCTTGCCTCATTTCACTGACTCTTTGTCCGTTTATATATATATATATATATATATATATATATATATATATATATTTCAACTTGATTATAATTTTTTGTCATATTCTTAAAATAACTTTTTGTATCTTGTTTTCATAATTATTTTTTTTTCATTCTTTTATTCATTGCTGGATAAAAAAAATAAATTATTAGGTTGGTGCAAAAATAATGACGTAATAATGTCGTTTTTTGATGTATTTTTTATTACGTCATTATTTTTGCACCAACCTAATAATTCAGTCATGCTAAAATATCTATTTATTCTATTCTCTAAAATATTATTACCCTTCATTTCATATACAATTTTTTTTTTTTTTTTTTTAATGACTAATGTTAAGTTTGAAAGACGGTTTTGTTACTGTATCTAATAAAATCAGACAATGAAAACCTTTTGACTTTGTTCTCTAAAACAGTGCTGCCTTCCTTTTCATATATCCAAAATTCCAACAACGTATTTTACTGCATCAGATGTTTGAAATGATAACTCTTCTTTGTAATGTTGATAACTTTATTCTCTAAAATTCAAAAAACAAAGCTTTTTAGATTTCTTTTTATTGCAAAAACTTTTTTTAATGTCCATCTTGGATGCCAGTGATCAATTCTTTTTCTTTATTATCTCTCAATTGCCATGACTTCTTGGGAAAAATAGTGGAGTGGTTTCCCGTTGCCTTCTCCATGCTTTTGAATTCAGAGTAGTCATCTATGCCATGTCCCTTCAGGATGTAGATGATCATGGCTCTCCACAGATTCCTTTTTTATTATTTGTAAATTACCAATTACCTCTTAGGAAAGAAAGATAATTTTGTCTTATAATATTTGTGAATTATGATTGCTCTGGAGAAAGATAGTACATTTTCCTTTGGAATGAAAGCAGAATTGCTGTCTTCTATTATTTGATTTGTTTGAGATGTTGTATGGAATACTTAACTGATTAGTGTCCATCTCTTCCCATCTGTGCTTGTATATGCACAGAGCGTAGTCTATGAAAAGATTAAATAGATTTGGGCTGTCATTTCCTTCTTGTCATACTCCTGATGAGGTTGGAAATGCTTACATATTGGGGATCTCGCCAGACTTGTAAGATTTTGTGGACTGATAAAGTTCCCCTATTAGATCATTGCATTAAGTAGATTCATAACTTGGAATGCAATTAAAGCCAGGGCAAGGGTCTCATATGTACACCCCCTCCCCTAATCTATGATATGCCACCCACTAACTCTACTACATCTCAATTTTCATAATGTATTCATATAAAATACAAATTCTATTATAACATAATTATGTACAATAATGGATCACATGCAATATAGGTGAACAATTCAATGAGAAAAATTGAAAATAAATACAATATATCTAAATACAAATTAGAGACATGTCATAATAGATCTTTCCATCTTAAAAGAATCAATGTTTTGCTTTTTAATATCAACTTGAGGACTTTTTTGTTAAAAAGTTAAATAATTTTTGCCCATTCAACATTATGGATAAAAGAATTTTATATCTTTTTTTTTTTTTTTTTTTTTTTTTTGATACTTAGTGTTGTAGCATACATACGGATGATAATGGGTATGTCCCTATTCACATAAATACAGTAGTAAATACTGTATATTGGTCTGCAGTTGGAGATTCATTGTGGAACTCACATGACTCACTTCTAGCAGTTGACTACTACTTCTACACACTGGTGGTGAATCTTATATCCATGGATATGGATAAAAAAAGTCCCCAGAACGACATCAAAACCTGTGAAAATTTTTCATCCTTTTGTCAGTTGTGATTAGTTTAATTTGTAATGTATATAAATTTAGTTAGAAAAAAATCAAATGTTGTTAAGATGGCAAGTGTCACAGAGTGCTGCCTGGGGGGCCCCACTTAGGCTTGAATTCTGAGTTTTCCTTCTAGACTAGTTACTGCCTCAAGGAAAGATCTCTGTCTACCCTACCATTTAATCTATAGCTGAAGTTCCTGTATGATCACCAAAGTTAAGCAATGCTGGGCCTGGTTAGTACCTAGATGGATGAACATTTAGGGATATAAGCTTGCATATTTAGTTAGATAACTGGTAATTGGAGAGCGGAGTTCCAATTCCAGTCAGGTACATTGTATTCACTTCTACACACATATACTCTTGGGAAAGGTATGAATCCATCTGCCCCACCACCCAGCACTTGTATCAGTAAATTATTATCTCTCAAAATGTTCAAGTAATGAAGAGCAGAGTTCCAATTCCAGTCAAGTTCTTTATATTCAGTTATGCACGAATGCCCTTGGGGTAGGTAGGAACCCACCTCTTCTTCCCCACCAACTGTGGGTTAATTAATGATACTAGTAGGACTTGTATCAGTAAATCATTATCTCCCAAAAGATTTTACAATTTAAAAATATTTTCTGGCTTTAAATAACCTGAAAAAGGTTGATAAACCATAAAAAAACAATCAATTAATCAATCATGGCCCCTTTTTCAAGGGTATTAATACAAAGTAAATGAAACAGTTGGAATTGAACTCTGCAGACCTAATCCATTTTCTCTACTGATATGTTACACCATCCACACCTCCTTTCCTTATGAAGAAATTAATATTACTTGACTAAGAATGGAAGTGCTCAATATTTAAACATAATATACATTTGAATCTAAAATCCTGAACAAGTGTGCTTAGTATCAGTTCGCTATTTGGTAGCATTGAGTAATAGTATTCATTAGTACAAAGTACTACATCTGAGTTGTGTATGAAACAAGCAGTAAGAGAATTTTTCGATAACGGAGAATTGTGCAGCAAATGAAATTCACACTTACGAATGCAGTTAAAACCTGTGAATATGTAAATAATTTATCTTCAGAAAAAGGCCTCAAAGGAAAATGATTTTTTGCACCAAGATTTTTTTTGGTGGGGTGCACCAAGAAAATTGCAAGATCATATTGCAGTCAACAAGCTGCAAAGTAACCTGATATTCTGTTGCTGCACTTGCTCTCTGTACAACTCTAATTTGGCACCATAAGATTTCTGGGTGTTCCAAGAATTGCAAAGAGATGTTCAAATGCCAATGCATTTCTTTTGATGCTTACTGTGCATAATTGTGCTCAAAAAGTGAAAATGATTTCTTTTTCTCTACTGAATAAAAAAACCATACAAAATGACTGGAATGTGTATAGCACTAAAGTTTTGATTGTTAACGAAAAAATTTGTAATTTTGAAGATAAATTTACATCATTTTGATATCAGTTTCATTATTCTCTCCAATTTACATTATTTCAATACCAGTTTGATTATTCTGTCCTGATCTACATTATTTCAATACCAGTTTTGTTATTGTTTCAATACCAGTTTCATTACTCTATCTGGTCTAAATCTTGGTTTACAGAATTGGAGATGGCCCTTATCACTCAACACTTGTAATTTTGAAGAGAAATAAATTCCCTTGAATTTTCTCTTTGATCTAAAACTTGTTTTAGAGGAGCAGAAAGCTTACTTATCAATCAACATTGATAATTTTGAAGAAAAATAAATTTACTTCCTTTTGATACCAATTTCATTTACTTTGTTTAAAACTTGTTTCATAAGATGTGAAATCTTATTTATCAAATAACTGATATAAATTGCCTGAATCCATAATTTCAAAGTTTCTCTCTAGTATCATCCCCAACTCGGCTCTTTCATAAAAAATAAACTTGTAATTTTGAAGAGAAATTTACTTCATTTAGATACTAGTGACATTATTTTATCTGGTCTAAAACTTGTTTTATAGGATTGGGAATCTTATCAATGAACTTTGAGATAAATTGTCTGAAACCATAATTTGAAAGTGCTTTTCCCCTCCCCCCTCTCTCTCTCTCTCTCTCCAGTATCAAATTCTACTTAACTTTTTTTTCTATTCAGATGCAGAGTATTGATCCATATTTAGAAGATATAGATTAGTTGGAGAAGTGTAATTTTTTTTTTTCTTGAGACATAACATTGTTGCCAGATAAACATCTATTGACCACTATACAGGTGGCCTGTCCAGACAAATAAATCACATTGAAATTTAGGTTAAAGAAAAATATTAATTTTCTTTATAGTTCCTTCGGGGAAACTAAATGTCAATTCCTGACCAATATGATGAATCTGGTTAGTAAGAGTTGTAGAAAAGCAACCAGAAATAATTTAAAAAAATTTTTTTTTTTTTTTTCATAGATTAAGCAATTCAGATTATGAATTCCAAAGAAATTTTATTTTTTTACTAAATTTTAGGATGAGGGTGGGGAGGTTTACTATATAAATTCATTGTAAATTGATCTCCTTACAAAACCAAAAACAAATATGTTCATTTACCATGTTACTTAAGATTTCAAAAAAACTAATAACAAACATTTGAAATTTGCAATCTGGAGAGCTTAATCAATAGTTATATATGGAAAAAGAACATCTGTCTATATTTCTGAGATGAGGTATCGTAATTATTTAGACAATTTACATTGTTCAGACTGTTGTCCTTGTCTTTATTGTCATATTCACATGTTGGCCATTGGACATTTTGACCTTCTTCAGGTGATATACATTGGAATTTCAAATCAAAGCCTTTTAGTCCACACAGGTAGATTGTTCTAGTTTCATGTACCATACCTTTTCTGGATATCTCAGTTTCAGTTATCTCCCTTTAGTAAATCAACTCTCCAAGTTTTTGTTTACCTCTGCTGTGGCCTCATGGATAAAAGCATTTGTTGAAGTAATCCAGAAAGTGGCTTGACCCAAGGAGTTGTGAGTTCAATAAAAAAAAAATCCATGTTTGTTAAGTGTAAGTTCACTTAAATTTTGTCATATAAATTTGGTAAAGGAAATTTAAAATTATTACTTGGTTTGGATGTTCTCCTTACTACTGCTTTTACTATCCCCTTTTTCTGAAAGCCCCCATTTTTTATCCCTCACCTCCAATCTCTTCTTCTTGCTACTCCTTTTTCCAAAACACTTTTTTTTTTTTTCCTCATCATCCTTCCAAGATCTTAGTTCCTACTTTGGGAATCTCATTCCTAGACTCAGCTTAGTAAATCATTAGGGTACTTTAGCTGTGGCTAATGGTCAGTTCCATGATCTTGTGGGCCATTATTACTGTTTAGTTATTTCAATCTATCTCTTCCCCTCTCTCCTCCTCTCCCCTCTCCATCTGTCTCCCCTCCCCTTGTCTATCTCCCCCCCCATCTTTCTCCCTATCTCCCCCATCCCCCATTGTTCAGCTGTAGAGCTTGTCATTTTCAGGCACAATAACTCCATCTTTTTCTTTATTGTTTGTGTTTATGTGAAAATGATTAGTCTCTGAGAGGACATTCTGACCTGCTTTGTTTAGTGAGTAAATGAAAACCTTTCATCAAACACTCACTGTATCTTAATTTTTTCAAAATGTCCTCGAAAGTGAGAAGAGTGTTCATTTTGAAGTTGAACATACATCCATATTTTAAATTTAAACTCTAGAATTGTAATTCAGTATTGTGTTTACTTCTATGGCATAGAGAGGTTAAAGATTAAAAGTCCCAGTTTTTAATTGTGATTATGTTACTCAATATAGAATGCCAGCTTTGGGGACCAGGTTTGGCTTTTGAGAATAAAATAGAAAGAAAAAAAAAAGTTTGAAATTTAAAAAAAAAAAAAAAAAATTAGAAAATGAGTTTCTTTTTAGTTGGCGAATTTAGGCAGACTAATTGTAAAAATTGTAATTTCAATAGAAGTGAGTCAGGTCTTGAATAATGGGAAGGGGTTCAAAATCTAATAAACAGGTTGGAATAATCTTGGTAGGAACTAGGTTTTTTTGGGGGGTTTTTTAGAATTTATTTGAACAAAGAAAAAGAAATGATATGTAAACATACAGTAAATTATTTAATGAAAGTTAAAACTGTTTTCTTCTCTATTAAAATTTTTATTGGAAATAAATACAAAATTGACGAGGCCTATTTCTAAATGTCCTTCATGTCTTCATGGATTGTCTGCCATTGTTTTTAACTGTAATGGAGTAAAACGAACAAAACAACTTTGATTTCGTATTTCAGGAACAAGTCTTCTTTGCTTAGCATCCCAATGTTGTTTTACCTTTTTATTTTAATTACTTTAATTCTGGCTCATTTTACATTTCTGCACAACAGCTGCTTTTCTTGAATGGAATATTGTTCATAAAAGCCACTTGCCAATTTTCTTTTCTCAGTCATTTCTTTTAAATTATTTTTAAAAATAACAAGTAAAGACTGCACATTACACGATTTGAAATATTATTTTAATTTATGATTCAAATGAATTTTTAGAATTGAATGAATTATAATTTGAATGAAGTTTTAGAATCTGTATAAAATCAGTTTTGCAATTATAAATCATTCATTTCTAAGAATTTAATTTTTTTTTCTCGGATGATTCCACGAAAATAAGTAAGTTGGAAGATGTAATCAGATGTAGTCGAATTTTTTTCATTTAAAAAGCGGGACTGATTATAATGGATGCATTAGTAAATAAAATATGAAAAAATTTAATATTTAAAAAAAATAAATAAAAAATAATCGGTTGCTTTTTTTTTATATATATTTTGTTCCTGTTTAACTGTTTTAGCCTCTGTTCTTTTTATTTATTTATTTTTTTTCCATGCTTGAAATATTTCTAGCATTAGTCATTTTTGCTAAACAATATATGATTTCAGGTGGGAAGAAAAAATACATTACTTTTCTTTCTATATAAATGCTAATTATCAAGAATATTGTTAACCTTGTAAAATAAAATTATTGCCCTTACCTTTCTTTCAATTTCTCTAGTTTTTACCATAATCTTATTTTCTGTTCTCTCTCTCTCTCACCCTATCTCTTGTTCACTCTTGCTCTCTCTCTCTCTCTCGCGTGTCCTTTCTCTCTCTCGCTTGTCCTCTCTCTCTCGCTTATCCTCTCTCTCTTTTTACCTCTCTTTCTCTCGCTTGTCCTCTCTCTCTCTCTCTCTTTCGCTTGTCCTCTCTCTCTCTCTCTTTCGCTTGTCCTCTCTCTCTCTTTCGCTTGTCCTCTCTCTCTCTTTCGCTTGTCCTCTCTCTCTCTCTTTCGCTTGTCCTCTCTCTCTCTTTCGCTTGTCCTCTCTCTCTCTTTCGCTTGTCCTCTCTCTCTCTTTCGCTTGTCCTCTCTCTCTCTTTCGCTTGTCCTCTCTCTCTCTTTCGTCCTCTCTTTCGCTTGTCCTCTCTTTCGCTTGTCCTCTCTTTCGCTTGTCCTCTCTTTCGCTTGTCCTCTCTTTCGCTTGTCCTCTCTTTCGCTTGTCCTCTCTTTCGCTTGTCCTCTCTTTCGCTTGTCCTCTCTTTCGCTTGTCCTCTCTTTCGCTTGTCCTCTCTCTCTCTCTCTTTCGCTTGTCCTCTCTCTCTCTCTCTCTTTCGCTTGTCCTCTCTCTCTCTCTCTTTCGCTTGTCCTCTCTCTCTCTCTCTTTCGCTTGTCCTCTCTCTCTCTCTCTTTCGCTTGTCCTCTCTCTCGCATCCCCCCTTCTCTCTCTCTCTCTCTCTCAGATGTGGCACAAAGCCAAAAGTATAGGGCACCCAGGAAGGGCTGAATTCACTTTTTAGCTGTAATTGATCTAGAAAGACAAGCTTGCTAATCTCTTTCACCACATCAAAGTGCCCAAATCCTATCCTAATGTGCCTACTTGCCATATTCATAAGAAGGAGCAGTCCATTGCCACAGTAGTAGGGAAAAACAGGAAGTCTGTTGAGTCCTGCTCTGCAACAAAAGCAATTCCCTCCCTCCCTCCCATTAGTCAATCTTGTATTTGTAAAAGGAATAAAGCCCAGCTGGTATTAAAAACCAAAAAATACAATTTAAAAAGTAAAAAACTTTATGACAAGTCAAAAAAGAAAAATTGTTTGTTAAAACATGTTTATCTCTTTGAAAGGGTGTAAAAAGAAAAACACATGCAAGATTTTCTATTTTTATTTTAACCCCTTCGTTTGCTAAATATTTTGGGAAAAATATTTCATTTTCAGACAAATTTCTTTATTTGTTTTTAATATAGTAACTAAGAAACTGAGGCACCTTGAAGTACACAAGCAGTGGCTAACACCTCTACCAGATGTATGAGTTGACAGTTGGACTCTGTTTCAAACTTTCAAGCTCAGAAGGGCATGAAAATTA
The DNA here is from genome assembly GCA_963932145.1 of Acanthosepion lycidas. Lineage (NCBI taxonomy): Eukaryota > Metazoa > Mollusca > Cephalopoda > Sepiida > Sepiidae > Acanthosepion > Acanthosepion lycidas. The sequence goes on from OZ010599.1 coordinate 92,709,743, forward strand.
AGATCAACATATAAATACATCTGTAGCTGGTATTTGAATATTATGTTTTGGACATGAAACATATATACACATCTATGCTGTGGGAGGGGTTATAATAGAAGTGTTATGACATGACATGACTTGTGTACAGTATTATTCTCAACTGCTTTCAATCTGGGCTGAAGTATAAGGTGAAAAGTAATCAAAGTTTTTGTTCCAATACTCTTAACCTTTTAACCATTATCACTCTGAGTTCATTTGCAGTAAAAAATTTTACCCTGACACTGAAGGTGACTCTGATCCTTGAACAATAGTGTGTTTGAATTTCATAGTTGTGTTGTCATATCCTGCTATGGCAACAGAAAACAATCTTGAGTGAAATTAACAATAAGGTTACTGCAATTGAGAAACCTTGAAAAAGAATGCAGTGCAAAGGGAAGTAATATTAGTAATGCAGAAGGCTAAAGATTAATATTGGCACTGCAGCACTTTCAACATCCCTCCTAATAAAGTTGATAAAGAATTTGCCAATGCCTCTGTCAACAGCAAAGATTTAGTATCAATTTGCTCATTTACAAACATGCGCACACAGACTTGAAGTAAAGAGATCATTTAGTAGGCTAACTATAGTGAGTTTGATTTGTTCTGGTTGCCCCACAGGTAACCTTGTGCCAGACATAGTAAATACTTTGGGTTGTTAAATTGTTGAATAATGTTGAGTAACAGCAATCCATCAAAACTTTCATCGTCTTTTATGATTACATTTATAGCAAATATTAAATACATTTTTTTTTTTTTTTTTTTTTTTTTAATTCATTGGAAATTATTTTGCTATAAAATTAATTGCAAATCTCTGAATTCATCCTGCACGTTCATAAATCTGCCATATTCATCTGTGCGTTGAATATTGCTGCCATACCTGGTTTGGTGCTCTGGCTATATATCTCAAGATTTTTGACAAAATCCAATGAAGGGTCTAATGTTATCGATCCTAACCTGGCATCTTGACTTGAGTCCTTTTCCCACTACCGTGAAGTGGTTTTTCTCTGTCTTTTATAGTTGCCTTGATCTTGTGAATTTAAGCATACTACTAGACTGTCTACTAGTGCACATTGTTTTACTGTTGAAATAGGTAGATTTGTATGTTCTAGTCTAATAGTTTCCTGCTGTATCTGTCTATATTTCTTAGATGAGGTATTCTGTACACTATTTACATTATTCAGATTATTGTCCTCATCTTTGTCGCCATATTTATCACAACATTTCAGCCGTTGTATGCTCTGGCCTTCTTCAGCTGGTTGGAATGTCAAACTGAACCCTTTAAGGACCCATGGCACAGTGGATAAGGGCGTTTGTTAGATCCAGTGACAGGACCCAAAGAGTTGTTTCATACTAAGTCGGAGAATTTGGAGAGGGGAATTAACAGGAGATAACTGATAACTGACATCCATTAGACACGGCACATGGAACTAGAACAGTCTATCCCAGCGAACAAAATAAAGGGTTCATTTCGATATTCCAACTACCTGAAGAAGGCCGGAGCGTACAACTTTTGTCTTAATGCTTCTCCTTAAGCCTGTTTTTCTAACCATTTACATAAGCTCTTTAGGTAGCTTACATTATTTACATTATTCGGACCGTTATCAACTTCATTGCCATATGTATAAATTCTGGCTTATTCTAATATCCTTTCCAAATAGGTCAAGGTTACCTCATAGTTGTAACAATTGCATTACAATTCCGTAATGTGCCGTGTCCCTTCAGGGCATAGGCGATCATGGTCCTCCACATCTTCCTGTCTCTTGTAGCTTTTAATAAGTTTTGAATTTTTATTATTTCTCCCAAACCCTGTTCTACCATCCATTTACTCAAGCTCATAAAGTATTTTGCTTTCCTCTGTCTTGTGAGTATCAGGTTTTCCAAGTCTTCTTTTCTCATTATATGCCATAGACATTTCAATTGCCTATTTTTGATGTTAAGTATGTTTCCTTTTTGTTTCCATTTTCTCTAATAAAACCTTGTCATTGCTCACATGTTTGGTCCACAGTATCCTCAGCATCTTTCTGTAGAACCACATTTCTGTTGCTTCAAGTCTTCATTTTGAGGGGATTGTCCAGCATTTGCTGCCATGCAGGAGGATGGATATCATGTAACAATTCAATACTCATTTCTTTGTTTCTAACAAAATTTTCCTGTCTCTTAATACTCTGCTTAGCTTTTGGAATGCATCTTTGGCCATCCCAATACATCTTCAAATCTCAGTGTTGTACTTTCCATCCTCTGTTAAAACACTTCCCAGATATTTAAATTTTTGTACTTGTTTCATTTTAGTATCCCTAATTTGTAATTTGCATTTTGGGCCTTTTGTTGATGACTATGCATTTTGTCTTGTAGTTTATGCTTAGACCTTTCTTCTTGCTTGGAGTCACCACTTTGGTTTTTCTTTGTCCTTATTGAGGCAGTTTCTTCGCTTTGTGTATTTTAAGTTTGTAAGCAAACAAATAATATTGTGTAAACATTTAAAATTATGTTTAACTTTACAAAAATACCATTGAGTTGATTTAATAGCTATTTATTCAGACTGATGCAATCAATATTTAGTCATTGGTAGTTTTATTTTTGTTTAGTATCCAAGGAATTGTGATCTTGCCAATAATCTAGTTGTATGCAATTTATAACCTTCATTTTGGTAACAGCCCTCAAGGCATTTTGATTGAAGCAACTAAATACATAAATAATGTCATCAGTTACATTCTGTATCTGACCATGACTGTATCCTCATCATGTTTATTATTAATACGACTCAATTTATACTGCGGTTAATAACATTTTAATGCCTATATCAAGGTTGATTTATTATTTTCCACTACAATAGATAGAATGCTTTCAACCATGTTGGATTAAACATGCCTGGGTATTGAATAAAACATTGCTTGAGATTAGATAGTTGTTCACTAACTTTTAATGTCAGCTGTTAATATTAGAGTTACATTTTACACTTGATACTAATATTGGCTTTTTTCCCCAATTTGTAATTGTACACAGTTATCAAGGATGTAATCAGTTTCAAACTTGACATTTGTAAATAAAAACAAGGTACAGATAACTCTTTATGAAGCCAGGGATCAATTTAATGCTGTATTTATATTATGAACAGGACACCCACACTTTTTAAAATGATAAAAAAAAAAAGAAAAGAAAAGAAAAAGAAATCAATATATTTTAATTCTTACATTTGTCATGGGGAGAGTATTATCTGATGAATGCTAATCTACAAAAATTGTTCCAAAAAGAAATTTTTGGGACAAGTAAATCTAAGAAGTTGTCTGTCTGGAAGGAGGAGAAGGAGTCATCTCTATCTATAAAAGGCAGGGTGTGTGTGTGGATGCACGGCCAGAATTTTTGACGGATTTGCACCAAAATTTACATGCACATGCTCCAAGTTAGCGGGAAGGCCAAGACCAACATTGCATTTCCCAACTCCCATCGATAGTGGAAATAACCGATTTTTTGATGCTTCTATGGCAGTTTTCATGTAGTTTGTGGCCATTTTCTACTGGCCAGAGTGAGAGCCTATAGCTGGCTGCCACGAATAGGCAAGAAGATTCTATTGGCCAGCGTGAGAGCCAACAGCTGACTGATACAAATGTTAACTAGCATGCTAGCATGCAAAAAAAATCAATAACTGCATTCATCACAACTGTGAAAAATTTAAATCTGCATGGCACTTTACTCCAATTGACTCATTTGCTTGCTTAAACTCAACATTGATTCTGATTCTGCAGAACTGGGTTGGGTGTGAAAAAGTATTTGTTGTTAACATTCTTTTTTCATTCGTTTTTTCCAGTTACGAGTCCTTTTTTAAAGCTGATCGTTTTGTGTTCATTTTGTTTAGTTCTTTTTTTGTGACAGATTTAATGTTTAGTATAGATGTTAGAAAAAATTTGCAGTATGAGATAGGCAAGAAGTAAGGCATGTAGCAACATCAGCACGGCAAAGGGCAAAAATATTTTAAGTCAAGTGATAGCGATTGCTGTATGAGTTGTACGATTTTTGAATCAAGCACGGGCAACGCCAGGCCATGCTGCTAGTATTTTATAATTCTTCATAATTCTTTAACATGCTAACAGTTTCTTCTATCACACTTCTTGCTTGCGGAACTCTCTTCTGATTTCTTGCTTCCCAGTCAACTTTGATCTCCAGAAATTTAAATTCAATGTGACTTGTTATCTTCATTTTTCTTAATTCTTGTTCTTTTATTGACCTCTCTCTTTAATAGTATTTTTTTCTCATATTCTCCAACACTCAGTAACCTCTTGCATCTTAGTGGTTTTATTGCCTTGCTTGGGCTGAAATAAAATGATTTAAAAAAACAAAAACAATAGAAGTCTCAAAGAAAATGAAATCTTAACTGTGAAAATATATATATTTTGTAGAAATGAGAAAAAACAAAATATGTGCCATGTACTCTTTGCTGACAATCTTAAGATCAAAATAGGTTTTTGGAATAGAATTTTAATAACTTTTTTTTTTTCCATAATGAGACAAAACTGTCAACAAATAAAAGAAAAAGAATCTAATCTTTTAATGCATTAATATTTTAGAATTAAATCTTTTCGATTTTCATAATTTATCTGGAATATATATATATATATATATATATATATATATATATATATATATATATACACACACACACATTTTTTTTTTTTTTTTTTTTTTTTTTTCTACACACTGATTTGAAAACATAAGAATTTTCAAATGCAAAAATAAATCGTCCTCCTAACTAATAAAATTTGGGAACCCAAATCTATCATGTCTATATAAAAATGATTCCCTCTCGGCATTGGCATTCCTTATAAATAAAAATAAAAATATTTTTTTTAAAAAAAATATCTATAGGTGCCTTTCAGCAGGTTTTCTAGAATATACAAGCCACCAGATGGAATAAACATGTTTTTAAAAAAATAAAAAAAAAAGGTGGGTGGCTGCTGAAATACAAGTATCCATTTGAAATTTGAAGTAATAAAAATGTTGGGTTAAAATTAAATTCAATAATTCCTTGGATTGATTGTTTTTATGTAATATCAACCTTTTGCAGCTTATTTATAGCCAGAGAATATTTTAGATTAATCATAAGAATTTTTTGAGATAATAATGATTTACTGCTAAAAGTTTTACTAATTAACCTGTAGCTGTGGAGAAGAAGTGGATTCATACCTTTCCCAAGTGTATTTGCATGTAAGTGAATATGAATAAAATGAACCTGACTGGAATTAGAACTTGGCTGTCTGATTTTCATTTCTATCCATTACACCACCCTGACATACAAGCTTACAGTACCTGTTATTTCCAAGTGGTCACCCATTTAGATACTGACCAGGCTTGACTTCTTAACTTGATCATATGAGAAATAATGTTCCAACATATGGCTGTAAGCCTATTTTTCAATATATACATTGTTATATAGGAATAAAGTGTTGCTGCCGACACTTGAGTTTAAACATATATTCACCAGTGAGCAAACACAGGCGATCCCATTATTGAATTAAGTGGATCACATGACCGTTGGATGAACGCTTAAGTAGGAGTTTGCGTGATGTCTCATTGATTGCTATTTCTAGTCTATCCTCTATTACTATACGGACCACTATTCTCTACTCTATGCACTGTACTATTTCTCTATTTAGATCACTATATGGATTGCTATTCAAACAAGTACTATCAAGCAAGTAATATTAGTGCGAGTGAGATTCACAGGCATTTGATACCAGTATTGTTGAATGGCATTGCTATAGTTGTATCTGCGATTACAAAGTCTCTACTATAATGAGCATTATGAAGTAACAAGTATTCACTGACATCACAAAAGTTGGCAACAAGTGTTCATTGACATCACAAAATACACACACACACGCACACACACACACATATATATATAAAATTGAAAAAAGTTCTCAACCCAATCAAAGTAATTTAAAAAAAAATAATAAAATAAAGAATTCTTTAAATCCTGCTGTTTGGTTATTTGGTCAAATTTTAGGAAGTGGGTCAGGCTGAAACTTTCTCAGTCCCATCTCTTGTTTTGCATGTACATTGAAGAGTGTGTCATATATGGTAAGTAGTAGGAGTCGTGCTTGTATGTAGACTTGAAATGAATGACATTGAAATCTCAGAACTTAACATGTTTAAGTACAGCAGCCCATTTCATAATGTCAGGTAAAATGTCAATAATTTTCTATCGTTAAATGTCAATTATAAACCAACGATGCAGTTTATAAATACATTGGACATTATTTTAAAAGATTTGAGGGTAAGAAAAAACTATCATTCTACATAACTATCTATTGTTCTATCTATCTATCCATCTAAGGTACTATACATTCTGAGTGACAACTATGTCGATGATTATCCTTGCAAAAATTTAAAATCATTAAAATTGCTCATGTTTAAGAAAAAAAAGAGTAATAAACAAGGAAATTAGAAAATAACTGGAGATATATAAAAAGACAAAAGGAAAACTTATCTCAGCCAACATGTTTCATCTTCTGAGGGCAAATGTAATAAAATCCTTGCATTTACCTTAATAAACTCCCTCAGAGGACGAAACACATCAAGTAAGTTTTCCTTCTGTCTTTATTCATATTGGCTTTTCACAAATGTACTCTATCTGAAATTTTTCACAGGTACACACACACACACACACATATCTTAACGTTTATTCCAACTTAATTATTTCAATAAAAACAAAAATAGAAAAACGTTTTATTTTTTTCCTCAGTTTCTTCTTTAAATAATTTTATAATTAATATAGATTAAATTTAAAATTGGTAATTTTTAATTTTAATTTTATAGTATAATTTAATATTTATTAGTTAGAATAAATTCTACTTTAGTCTAACCCCAACATTAAAGCATTAAATTTTTATAACCTTGTCAAATTTTTTGAATTCTCATATACTTGTATTTTGATTGGTCATTTCAGCTTATGTAACAGTGTTTCCTCTAGTGAGGAGTGTTTGATTGATTTGAACCTTTTAAAACCCCTTTATTCTACATTCAACACCATCACTTGATAAGACACCAGAAGTGTTGAAACAAAATGGCTATTTTTGTAGTGATTTTATAACATGTTTATATTATAATTTTCAAATAAATAATATATATATATATATATATATATATATATATATATATATATATATATATATATATATATGAGAGAGAGAGAGAGAGACCTTTTTGGCTAAATTTAACTGAACTTGTATGGATGAATTATCCAGGGTAGAGGAGAAAAGATAAATTCAAGGCTTTTCCAATGGTTTTTGTGTGGAAAGGATTGTAGCAAACTCAACTGAAATTCATAACCTAATGTAAACTAAATGAGTTCTAAAGAACGACACGTGCAGGAAATGTTAGCAAGTTCTAAAGAAGTGAATATTTTATTTATTAATCTGACAGGTTTTATTAAACACTATTTTTAGTGAATAGCCATATCTGAGAAAGATTTATTTTTTATTAATAAATCAATACCCCCCTCCCTGACTCTTAAGTCTTAATAAAAATAGATTAAAAATTACTCCTATCTCTCCCTTCCCTCTCTAATTTCGACCATATCTGTTATACTCCTCCTCCTCCTCCCTTTCTTTCTATCACCTTACATCAACTTAAAACTATCCCTCAAAAGTGTATAAAAATAATACATAAATTTAAAACCATTTCCCCCCCTTGGAAATGTGATCTGATGAACCAAAAAAAAAAAACACGCCTACCTGGGTAAATAAAATATAGTCAATGGACCCTTAAGGTTGTCCGTTTTCTAATTAAATTGAATTTTTATATATATATATATATATATATATATATATATATATATATAATAATTTGTTTTTAAAAATATGATTCCATTGCAACACAGAAATTACTGTTTTGAAACTGAAACTAAAGTTCTAAAGTTTAATTTCAAAATTAAACTTGAAATTTAGAGTAGTTTTCTCAAGCGATGTTTAGAATAACTAACCGAAGAAATGTTTTATTTATTTATAGGTTGGAAATGTAGGTGTAATCTGGTGTTTCTTTTTCATTTATATATATATATATATATAGGCTTCATAACTGCCATTTTAGTTTTTGATTCTCATATACTGTTTCTTAGATTATGCACTATTCTGAGAAAACTTTACAAACACTAACCCAGCATCAGACATGAAAGTACTAAAAGAGTGAGGAGAGGACAGTATACTAACTGATGTTCATATTGGTCATACAAGACTAACTCATGTACACCTGCAAAGAGCTGAAGATATACAGTCATTCACCCATTTTAATCATAGATTGAGAGTTAAGTACATTTTGATTGAATGTAAAAGCTATCAAAAAAGCTAGTAAATATTACAATGTCACAAATATGAAAAGATGTTACCCCTGGTCAGATAGGGTTTTCTAAAAGAAATAGGAAGTTTTAAATTCCTTTTTTTTTTTTTTTTTTTAAAAAAAATTATGTATAGGTAGATATGAAGAACTTATTTAAACAGTTCAAATTGACAGATTAAACAATTTATTTAACATGAATTGTAGCTCTACAGCCATTGGAAAAAGGAAAAAAGAAACAAGTGTATATGTAATACATGTATGCACCTCGTTGGTGTAAAATGACCTATCAGAATTGACATGCTGTTAAACAAAATTTAACTTGGATTGTGCACAAATAAATAAATACAGGAAATAAATTTAGATATTGTATAGATAAAATTTGAATGTGCTTGTTTTTTTTTTCTTTTTTTTTTTTTTTTTTTTTTACTTTTTTTTCACTATTGTTTACTTAGCAGGATAGGAATAAAGTATAGCAGATATACCTCTTACTCTACCATAACTAAAAAAATCAAAAATAAAGACACGTGTTCATATCATGTTCTCCACTATTGTCCCTCACCTACACTTTTTCTCCCCACTCACCTGTCTTCACCATACCTGTGTAATGAGTCATCATATTGCCCAGGGGATCGGTGCTGACACAAAGGGGAAAAGAAATATGCAGAGATTGAGAATCCCAGCATCCTCATGTGTCTGCTAGGTTTGTTCTCTCTCGGTTGGTCACTGTGCCCAGACAACTGCAATTTGTCAACCTTTTTTATCTTTGTCCTTATTCTTCAGATGCATTACCATTGTTTCAATTCAAGGCAGAGGGACACACAAGAGGCATAATAGAAAATATCATTTACACATAATGAATGACACAATATGGGAAAAGACAACTTTTGCAGAATGCAATGGGTTTTGTTCTTATTTGCCAAGGAACAGTTACTTGCCCTTGTTTCATAATTAGTCACTATTCCTAATTTATTTATCAATATAGATGCTACAAAATCAGTATTATTGATCCAGTAGTCATTTTGATCTAAATTTTTTTGATTGATTTTTTTTTTTTTTTTTTCTTAGCATATCAATCTCTCAGTGTTATTTAATGCTGAAACCTAAATATTTTGAGCACAATTTTATGGCTTCAGCTAAATATTTTAAATGTAATTGTATTCCTTAAACTAGAAATAAAATGTATTGTTAGTCATTCTTTTGGTTTGGTGTGTAATTATTTTAAAACAGTATTTATTCTGAAAAAAAAGAAATGTAACAATTCAACAATAACATTTTTAAATGATTATTGACACGCATTTTTATAACCAGAAAATAGAATAATAGATAATATTTTTATTTAAAAAAAATGTAAACAAGAGTAATTTTTCTAAACAAATAACTTGCCTACAAAAACGCATGATAATTATGCACCAACCTAATATAAAACTGTCTTTTTATGCTTTCATAGTGTTTTTTCTTTGTTTTCACTATTTACCCATAGCTGGGACCCAAACAGGTGCTACTGCCCCAGGTCAGGATGGACCTGAAAATACCAGCAATTAAGAGGTGGTTCCATGCTCCTCAAAACCTTCAATTTCCTCATCAAAGGTTTTGTTGTTAGAGGTAGTTTATTGTCATATCCTGGATTAAATTTTTTTTTTTTTATGTTCATCCAGTATTTATTCAAAAATAGACTACCTTTTAACTCTTGACATATGGTATGTGTGTATATAGCATTCTTTTTGTATATTACTATGTAAATTTTAACAGGAAGCCATGGTTTAGAAAGCTGGCTGCAAAGAATTTGAAATCTAAATTACTGTAATAAATTTATTTCCAGCAAAACAAGCAAAATTTTATTGAACTAAAAGAAAAAAAGGATATTTTTACTGGAGTTAAAGAAAATTTGTGTTGATTATTCAGTTAAGTATTGGTCTATACTTGACCATTTATTACTTTAGCATAACAAATGGAACTGATGTGACTTAAAGATGTCACCTTTTGTGTTCTTATGTAATCTTGAGATGAGTCATTTGGTTAGATCACTCAACTCTTTCAGGTATGGCTATTGTCCAGTTTACACTCCTCCCCATTCTTTTGAATGGTTTAAGGTTTATCCCTTGTTTCCTGGTTAGGATTGGGTTACTTGTTCCTTCTAAAGTCTTTTCATTCTCTTTCACTATCAGTAGCCTCTTGCATCTTAGTGGCATTATTGCTTTGCTTGGGGTGAATTGATTTTACAAAAAAAAAAGTCCTAACTATTCTATGGCCTTCTTTAGTTGTAAAAATCTGTCATTCAGTAAGTATGAAAGAGATCATTATTATTCCAACAGATTATTGTGGTCTGTTTTCATTTTGTTGCTTATGTTATCATAACAGTTTAGTTGAGTTGATTTCCAACTTTCTTCATATGAAGATAGGGAGTAATTCAAATTTAAATTCTACTTGTGCCATTTTCCTTATTTTTTTTTTCCCCACTTGTGCCATTTTTTCCCCTATTTTTTTTCCTCTTGTGCCATTTTTTCCCCCTATTTTTTCCACTTGTGCCATTTTTTTCCCCTATTTTATTTCCACTTGTGCCATTTTTTTCCCTACTTACCAGTACTGTTATTACTATTCACCAAAGAAAACAATTGTAGTGCTGTACCATTGTAACATGACCGTACACATATGGAAAAAAATTTTTAGTTAATTTGTAATTTACATAGTACTAAATCACCAAATTTCTTTGAATTTGGTGCTGTTCCAACCCCTATTTAATGTAAATTAAATTTAAGGATTGTATTTGATTGGTGTTTTTTTTTTTTTTTTGGTTTGCTTGTGTAAACTTGGGTTTTCTTTAAATGTCTGTCATGGAATATTGTCAACTGAAAGATCATGTGCTTCCATATATAATAGTGTCCAGTGTTTATGTCAGCGTGTTTTGGGGATTGTCTCTTTCTGACCTTTCTGCTAAATTTGTGACCTCCGATTGAAGATAGCATACACTCCTATTTTTCATTCAGTACCTATGGAATTCAGTTTTATACTTGCTCTTCCTGGTTAATTGTTCTCATAATTACTGATGGAGTTATCCAAGTATATAGTATGTGGACAGAATTTTTTTAACATATTTTTTTTTTTACTTAGAACTAAACCTGCCATTCCATGTATACAGGATCAAATAATCCACATTTCCTTCATGTTCCATTTGTAAAAGGAAGTTTGATTCCGTCAGCTTCTTCCAAAGAACTGCTGGAACCAACTTATTATCCACAGCTATATACTAAAAAAAGGAAGATCCACCTATGTGCTAGACGTATAAGTCTGGTCCGTAAAAAGTATTATCAGGCAAACAATATAAATGAACTCTTCAGGATAGATCCAAATAGAATAATTAAATTTCTTAAGGAAACCAAGACATATTCAAATATTTAAGCAATAACAAACATTCACTTTAAATGAACTCCTTTATAAATGCTATCGCTTTCAACTACATGAAGCTAAAATATTATTTACATATTAAATTTAATACACAAACGATGATGCCCAAACAAAACTTATTTGGCATAAAATTTCCCAGAGAAGGTTGATGTGCCTTTAAACCCAATAATCAAATCATGTCTTGAGTCAACTGCTATCTACTTTCAATGACCTCATTCAATAACCCTCTACTTTGAGTTGATCTTGGACCTTGTATTGGGTGAACAAGTTTTGTTTTGTTTTTTTTTTTGTTTGTTTGTTTTTTTAAAAAAAAAAAAAAGAAAAAAAAAAAAAAATTTCAAATATTCAATTTATGAAATTCGGCAGTTTTAAAAATTACAAAAAGAAGCTTGATTTATTTTTTTTTTTTATTTTTTTTTTTTTGTTTAGTTAAAATTTCCCCAAGCTTTTTTTTTTTTCATTTCATAAATTGTTCAAACAAATTAATACTTTTTTTTTTTTTTTTTTTCTTGCATATATATTTATATCACCTACTATCTTCTTTAGACATCCTAGGAACTTTGTAGTTTATTATCCTGTCTGAATGAAGATGTTGCATAGGAAGATGACGCCCCCACCTCACCTCCAACCTCTAGTTGGGATGTGAAACAACTCCCGCTATCTCCAGCTTCTAGATATGATAAAATCTTGGTTAAAGCCGTGGTTCTCCTTCAATCACCAAAGTTAAGCAGCATCGAGCCAGATTAGTGCTTAAATGGGGAAATGCTTGGAGCACCTCATAGTGTAATCAATGACAGAAGTCATATCTACGTGATGAGATTCCAGTATTAACAACATGCCCATTGTCTTGTCATCTACTTAAACCATACATAGCATGAACACTGTTCAATTATCTTGACTGTTTTTTACCATTGGATCATTTGTTCCTGAGAGTCCACATTATGCTATGCCAACCCTTTTGTGACTTTAAACAATCATACACGTACCATTAGGTTTTCAGTAATTGGAAAAGTAATGACTCTTCAAACAATGAAGGAGGAAACCATCATCATACTTTGAAAGCATGTATGTGAGGCTTTGTTTCAAAGAAATTTTACTATATATTATTAGAAGAGGCTGCCTCGTCTGTCTTTTAATTTTGCTTCCAAACAAAGTTTAACCATTTCAGATTAGTTACATATTTGATGCCTTGGTCACACACGGAAATTCTTATGAGTCTAATGTGTATAAACAGGAGCGTTCTTTTCTTGCCATTCACTATTGTTAAACAAGTAAAGAACTTCTTGGTTTGATTTGTTTTACAGCATATCAACCCCAATAGGCCACTTAATGCTGACAAAATTATTATTTCTGGTAATATTTTTTCTTCAAAAATGTATAGCTGGTAATATCTTTTTTTTTTTTTTTTTTTCTTCCAAAAATGTACTGCTGCTAATAATTTTTTTTTTTTTACAAAGTATTTCTCGTATTAAAACCTATTTTTACACTTGCATATTGTTTTAACCCCAGTTTGGGGGCGAACTATTTATCCATAGTTAGGGCCCTAATAGGTACTACTGCCCCAGGTCAGGGTGGACCTGGGAACACAAGCAATTAAGAGGTAGTTCCACACTCCTCAAAACCTCTTGATCAGAGGCCTTGCTGTTGGATGTAGTTTATCATCTTACCCAGGATGGAGAACCTCTTGGGGTTGAGAATGGACAGATGTGTGTTTGGGGTTTGGAAAAAATTTGACAAAAGTTTGTCAGTAAGTAGTAAGACTAATGATGAAAAAATTTACGCAAAAATATTTTTCATCACTATTTTTGTCAATGCACTTAATCCAATGCTTTCAGAAATCACACAGGTTGAGCACTATACAGTGAAATTTTCAGATCAAAATCGATAAAAAGAAACTGTCAGTTTTCAGAATTATTGACACACACACACACACATAGATCATCTAACCCTCGGGTAATAATTAACATGCTGTAATTAGGGAGCTTTGCAACTGAGTTGTGAGTTCAATCCTTAATTCATGCTCTTCTACTAAATCTAAATTAAGTTTAGTAAATAACTAAATAATGACTTAGTGAATATATTACTAAAAGCTTGAACACTTCATCATAGTGTAATGGTTAACAAGCTGGTCTCGCACATCATTTTAGAATTTTCTGTAAAATATTAAGTAACATTAAACACTCATCAAAAATAGATTTCTAATATATATCGTTGATGAACAAAATAGTTTTATTTAATGAAAATTAATAACACATAGAAAAAGGCTAACACTGTAGAAACGACTCCTATTTTTTACTATAATCAGATGCACGCAAGTTACAAACAAAACAAAAATAGCTATAAAAATATAATCTGTAGAAACATAAAGCCTATTTGTAGTAATAAACACATAAAATTCATTTACAAAAAGTTAAAAAATCTTAGTCACTAATAACACGGTTAAATCACTAATTTAAAATTGATGTTTTTCAATTCATTTGCTCTGCTGAAGAATGTATCTCTGAAAAAAGAAAAAAGTAGGATATACAGTTACAACACTTTCTTGTAGATTCATGTAGGTCACACTTCTTCTCAGTATGCTTTAGGGTTGTACATTATACAGGCAGCTCTTTGTGAATAACAAATGTAATACCCAACAAACTGTAAACAAAGATTACAAATTTTAGAAGCTATTCCATCTCAATTTTAAATGACCAACAATTAAGAAAATCACTTATGATTCTGGAACAGGCTTTGTAAAATTTATTGTAAATTAATTGTAAGAATGATCAGTATCCCTATTGTCATAGTAATATAGCATCACAGTTTAAAAACTGAAAGTGATAACACAAAACATTCAAAATCACACCAAAGATGCAGACTTTGAATTTCATTTTTTTTTTTTTTTTTTCTTTCTGAAACAAATCTGTCCTGGGTATGATGATAAACTACATCAGTGTCCTGGGCTACGTCCAACAGCAAGGCCTCTGATCAGGAGGATTTGAGGAGCATGGAACCACCTCTTAATTGTTGGCGTTCTCATGTCCGCCATGACCCAGGATGGTAGCACCGGTTAGGATCCCAGCTATGGGCAAATAGTTGACACCCAAACTTGTGTAAAAACAGGTTTTAATACCAGAAATACTTTGTAAAAAAAAAATAAATAAATAAATAAATTATCAGCAATACAGTACCAACAATACAAACAGCTATACATTCTTTGAAAAAAATATGACCAACTATAGATTTCTTCAAGGAAAAATATTCCCAGAAATATATTTTTGAAGAAGAATGTATTACCGGCAATAAAAATTTTGTTGGCATTAAATAACCCATTGAGGTTGATATGCCGTAAACCAAACCAAATTGGAAACAAATCAAAAACTCAAAACCTGACACAAACTGTGAACAATTCCTTTTATTCATTTAACATGATACAGAAACCAATTCAAGAAGAAAAAACTTAATAAATGATAGACATAACTTCTCTCTTTTTAACAAAACTGATTTTGAATGAATATTTACTGTCTAGATACATTCAACCCAACATCAATAAAAAGATGTCAAATTTGGAAACAGATACTAAATATATTTCAGTGAAAAAATAAATAAATATCTGCCATGTGAAAACATAATTGCTAAATTTGAAAACCAAGTAACTGACATAGCAGAAAAAAAACAATACAAGTTTTTAATAATGGCTCTGATGGCGGAAATTACTCGGACATTCGACAATTTATATTCCTTGATATGTAAAGGAATATGATCTGAAATATAGAAAAAACAAAAATTTGATTTGTGTTTAACTGAATTTGTATAAATGAAAAAATTTTGCCTAAAATGCACCCAATATACAGGGTGTATCAAAAATACTTTGACAAATTTTGGGGTCTGGTTCCTCACACCAAAACAAAGACAAAAGTCCATATAAATATATGTCTGCAAATCCTTCATTTTTGAGTTAAGTTTAAAGAAAGTTTACAGTAAATGTCACTGTGTTGCCATGTAGACAAGGTTACATTTGTCATTTGTGTATATTTGTGGCCCATCTGTCTTCAATGTTTAAACAATTCAAAAATGAGGAATTACAGACATATGTTTATATGGACTTTTGTCCTTGTTTTGGTGTGAGGAACCTGCCCCCACCAAAAGTTTGTAAAAGTATTTTTGATACACCCTCTGTTTGTGTGTGTATAGATATATAATGAACACACTCACTTATATATGTTTTTGTTCTTTTCAGGAGTAAATTTATTGACCTAGACAATGTCTCAGCTGGACACTCTGGTTGACCTTGCAGACACCACGCCTGCCACAAAATCAATGAGTGACTCTGCCAATAACATGGATGAGTTTGACCCTTTTGGGCCAACTTCAACCAGCAATGACGCTACTAACAATGACAACGACAATGACAACTTGTTGGTTGACTTCACAGTGGAAACAGAGGTAAATTTTCTCTTGTCTATCTTTTGTGATAATTCAGAACAGAATTAAGTTTCTTTTCTTTCAGGGAAAGCAGTTTGGAAGCTTTTGTCTTTTGTAGCTTATTTAATCAGTGGTTTGATGTTAATTGATACTGGAATACAAAAGATGAATGTAATAGACAAGCAAAGAGAGGAAGTGTTAGCAGAATTTATAACAGACACTAGTGAAAGAAGATTTTCTTTTTTTTTTCTTTTTCTTTTGTTTTGTTTGGCTTAGAATAACTGAAATAGGAACATACTTTTCATTCCAAGGAAGTAGATTCATGTTTAACAACTCATTGGCAATTTCAATCATGGAAAGATTAACAATCAAACAACATGTTAAAGTTATCAAAGCCTATTATGAAAGTGGACGTTCAAACAGAACTTGAATGGGCAGTTCCCAGGTTGCATCATCTCTCGAAACAGCAATGTCAATTGGCCACACCTTTAGATTTATTCCTTTGGGGTCATCTCAAAAGTAAGGTCTATGCCAACAAGCTAACAACACTTCAACAGCTGAAGGATGAGATGATAAAGCATATTGGCGAGGAGCAACTATGCTGATACGTTATAAAAAATTTTGACCATCGAGTGGAGGTGTGCTGCTGAAGCCTTGGCAGACATTGATATTATTTTTCACACATAATTGCCATGACTTAAATAACATGATCCAATAGAGAAATAAATAAGTTTTCACCAATAACACTGGTTTATTTACTGCTGACTTTGATCCGTCTTAATAAAACACTCTATATATCTATGAGGGCAACTAGCCGATCCCACTTGCAGACGCTTACTCAGGCACATTTATCTATGTTCAATATGAATTATACAATGTCTGTGTAATTTTGTCTAAATATATGCCTGAAACCAAGAAAATGATGTGAAATGTAGAAAAAATAAATTTGAAAAAATTCTTAACAAAGAACTTATGTTTTTTAAACAAATTTCTATAAATGGAACATTGCTGACCAAATACATCCTATATGGGTAATGGCTCTCTTCTGAGTATGCATGCCTGCTAAGGTAACTAGCCAATCCCTATTGCAGACGTTCCTCATGAAGCTGTTAAGTTTGCTAAATGCAACCCAACCTAGTCTAACACATCTGATACAACTTTGTGGTTTCTTTTTATCAGCTAAACAAGATATTTGTTTATTTTCTACTTCCTCAATGCAACTTCTAGCATTTGACAAATTTTTCTTGTCAATAGATTGATTGAATATCACTTGGCCATTTCCCCAAGTACATAATCTATTCAAAATGGCTAATCAGTTTTAAATCTTTTATAGTATATGATGAATGTTGGGTAATTATTACTGTCTGCCAGTTTCTATATGTCTGGGAATGTTTTTTTTTTTTTTTTTTTTTTTTTACAAGACTCCTGTAGATAGTGTGTTCCTTTTTAGTAAAATTGTTTACGATAGTTCTTTTTATAGACAATCATTAGAAATGCATTTACATTATACATATAATGGCCCTATTCTATCAGTAATGCTTGCATTCATTCCTGACCATGGACAATCCCTTTCTTCCTGATTTTCAATGCATTCCTATAGTAAAATCATTAGCAATGCATTTACATTATACTTATAATAGCCCTATTTTATCAGTAATGCTTGTATTCATTCCTGACCACTGGCAATCCCTTTCTTCCTGATTTTCAATGCATTCCTATAGTAAAATCATTAGCAGTGCATTTACATCATACATATAATAGCCCTATTCTATCAGTAATGCTTGCATTCAATCCTGACCACCAACAATCCCTTTCTACCTGATTTTTATTGCACAGATGTCTTTGCTCAAATGAATTTTGGCTAAAACTGTAAAATTTTGTTAAATTAACATTTAATGAAGTATTAAATTTTACTGTGGTGCATCTTTTTCTTTGTTCATGAGAATGACCTGATTAAAAAAAAAAGAAAAAAACATAATTTTGGTGATCTTGTACAAATATAGTTAGACAGAATAGAGCTCTAATGCATACAAAGTAAATGATTTTCTAATGCTTTAATTACAGCAATGCACTGAAAATCAGTATTGTCAATGGTCAGGAATTACATGTACAGTGACTGCAATTTAAAAGTTCTCAGTAAATTTTTAAAAACAGATTTTCCAAACCTGTTTGCTGAATCTGACTAATATGTTAACTTGGCCACACTACAATATACTTCACAAGTCATATAAGTCATCAATAACAGGTTTTGTTTTGTTTTTGTTTTGTTTTTTTGTTTTGTTTTTTTTTGTAAATTTTACAAGGATTGAAACAAGTCCCATATTAACTCTCACGCGTTTTGAGAGATTTTGAGAAAACAGGTTCTCTGAATGAGTATTTTGAAATGGTTATATTAATATTATACACAGATTCTTTTGAGCCAATTTCTTTGTCATTGTTGGCTTAACCACAACATATTGGACATTCTACTTACTCTCTGACCTTCTTCAGGTCTCTTTTGCACTCTGTAGTCACCTTCCAGGAATGTTGCCAACTGTACATGTATTTCCCAGTATGCAAGGAAATAGTCTTTGAGGTTAATACCCCCACTTTTAATACCAGTGGAACAGGCTAATACCAGTGGAACCCTAACCTGGCTGTGGGTAGTTAGATCCCATTGCTGATTACACTATATGCCAAATGTTTGGGGCAACCATGTGAATTCTGAAGAATTCCCTAAAAATTGAATGTTGCTTGCCTTTTTCAAAACTAACTAAACAGCTCACTTCAGGCCAGAGTGACTCTTTCTGAAGAGTTTTATCAGATATTCAATAAAAGCAGCAATGAAATTAACCCATAACTGTATAAATGTTTGGAACAAAAGTCCAGTAAAAATTAATTAATCCACAAGTTGAAGTGGCATAAATTCCCCAAGCATCAGAAGTGAAAGTGGCAAAGATTCTCTCAGCAGCATCAAAAGTTAAAGTGAGAAAGAGAAATTTTAACCAGCTTATATTTGGTTCATTGAGCAAATGCAAGTTGGAAGGAAGGGAGACAAGCCTGCTGCTGCTTGGAACCATCCATTAAGTTTGATGAGGGGAAGTAACTCATTTTATTAAGTTTCCTTAAAATTATAGCTCTTTTTGCCTAATTGTTATAGTGGAACACACCTATTCTTTAGTTAATAGACTCTCCCACCTATAATAAGTAGAAGTAGTAATAGTAACGGAGTCGCTCAGTGGGTCAGGCAGTCAGTCGATGCCGGACGACCGTTAGTCAGATACTAAAGTATTAGCGACCACAACTAGATTTTCTCTGCATCATTACCTATTATATCAAGTTCCTAACGTTTTGTATGTCAAACCTATTTTAGGAACGACTTAGTACAAATAAAAGCCTCCACTGTGAAACCACTCCATAGCACTAATTTACCTTACTGACTAATGGTAATCTTAGATCTGGCAATTATTAAATTTTAGGTATCCTGCTCTCTCTCAAAGACACAATAATGGGTTTGTTTTAACTTCCTAGCTTAGTAGGATTTATTTAAACCAAAGAAAGCATGAAACTTAGGAATTATTAAACCCCGAGGTTGGCCTCAAATAT
The DNA here is from genome assembly GCA_963932145.1 of Acanthosepion lycidas. Taxonomy (NCBI): domain Eukaryota; kingdom Metazoa; phylum Mollusca; class Cephalopoda; order Sepiida; family Sepiidae; genus Acanthosepion; species Acanthosepion lycidas. The sequence goes on from OZ010599.1 coordinate 92,729,489, forward strand.
TTTGCCTATAGTGTACTTGAATATGAGTTTGTCTCATTGTTTTAGAAGTGTCTAAAATATCTGGAATGTCAGTTCTTTTGATTGTAATTACATTATAAAATATTATTTTTCATGCTTTGTATAAAGAATAAATTGTAATCAATTAAAAAGCAAAAATTAACATAAGCAAATATTGTTTTAATATTTTAGATAAGAGTTTTTAATCATTGTCTGTGTTGGATTGAAATTAGTTTCCTCATTTTTGTGACATTTTATTTGCATAAATCATATGTAATATTTCATTCTCTCATGTGGTATGACATCATAAAACTGCATCATGAATTGACAACCTGTGTCTGCTATCCCACGACCGTTATTGTCACATAGCAGTCTTCTATGTCAACATAACAGAATGTCATCTTTGATGGTGAATTTCTTTGTTTAAATGTCCATATAACCACTCTGAAGATGGTTCATATTAGCCGAAAACTTAAATCAAGAAACAGCTTAATGAAAAAAATATCCAAAAATTTTTCTTCATTTTCTTTCGAAATTAAAGCAACTATACAAAGTTTAGATCATAATCAAACAATATATGTTTGAATATATATTCTGCACCATTTATTCAATCAACTTTGTAAAGGTTAGGTAAATTTGAATTCTCGTATATGATGTATGTATGAATATTATTCTTATTTTGCCACAAAAATAGTCTGGTGTTTCACAGCATAAAATGAATTTTTGTCTGTCATGGAAAAATTTGCTTGTTAAATAATATAATAATATTAGAAAGTATTGCCTCAGTTCCCAATGTCATGTGTATCCATGATTGAACTGCATATGTATCAGAATATTGTGTTGGTGACATCCCACCATCACCACTCAAAAAAATTTACCAAAGTATAGATTTTTTTTATTTTTTATTTTAAATAAATCTTTTATCCTGACAAAATTTAAATTTCAATCAATCATTCAAATTTCGACAACAAAGGGATGAGATTTTTTTCTCAATGAATTGACTTTAATGAAAATTTCCCATCAAATCCGACCCACCCATCCAATTGGGGCTCAGATGTGCCTAAGACTATTCAGAAAATATGAACTGAATCAAATCATCCTTGAATGACCTCAACAGGCCACACATGTGCCAATGCAGGAGTTCATGAGGAATATTGAATGAGCCATTGGATTAATCCCATTGAAAATGACAGGTCACACAACAGCGGGCACAGCATGTTCTCAACTCTTTGAAATAATTTATCTAATAAGATCTAAGGGAGATTAATAATGAAATCATTTAAATTTTTTTTACTCTGATTGTGAATCTGAAAGCGAATGATTTCATTTCAGTTATACGTGAAAGATATTCACAAGAACAATAGGATAAGGATTGAAAGTCGGTCATGAATGAAAAGAAATTATATGCATACATACAATCACGTAAATACATAACTGCACACACATACTCACAAATGTATGCACATACAAATATGTATGCTCACATAGATGTGAACACACACATGTATGCATGCACAAATTAATGTACACATGTGTGTATATATATATATATATATGTATGTGTGTGTGTGTGTGGAAAAACTTCAGATAGAATATATTTGTAAAAGGACACTGAATAAAGACAAAAACAAACTTAGCCAACATGTTTCATCCTCTGTGGGACTTTATCAAGGAAAATGCAAGAATTTTATTTTGTAACAAGTATTTAAAAATCTGCCTTGTCAGTCATGTATTGAAAGATACGTGATTGCCTAAGCATGTATCATGTATGGCACATAACTGATATTAATACTTGTTACAAAATAAAATCTTTGCATATATATATATATATATATAAACAAAAGGTAAACTTAGCTGATGTGTTTTGTCCTCTGTGGGACTTTATAATTTTTATTTTTTACTCTCTCTCTCTCTCTCTCTCTCACTCACTCACTCTCTCACACACACACACTACATGGAGTTTCATGCCAAACGCAATCCTCAGTTGCTGAGTGTATACTGACCATTATTTAATTTGAAAATTATCTCAGTTTATCGTAATGCTGGTGTAGTTAAACACTATTTTTATAGTGATATAATCTTTTTCAAAAACTGAAAAAAAAAAAGAATTTATTTATATTTCTCATGACATTAAATCTAACAACTAAACCAACCAGTATTACCAGTTGTTTATATAAGTGGTAATAGTACAAGTAGGTTTATCAAAACAAATATTTACAAACTTTCATTCACTCTTAAATACTAATAGCATTTATTGGAAATAAATATGTCAATTTCCTTCTTTTCTTTTTTTGAATTCTGGTACCTATTTAGTTGATATAGTCAACATGGATTCTCACGTTTTGTCTCTCTTTTTATTTATATATATATATATATATATATATATATATATATATATATTGGATTTTATTGTTTATTAATTGTATTGCTCTGTGTTAATAAATACATTGAGCTCTTTTTGTCGATTAGTTTTAATATTTTATATTACTTGCATCCACTTGGATTATATACCAACAAATTTGTTACCTTTACTCTATACTCTTCTCCATCAACTAGTGTCTTACAGAGACCAACATCGTATCTCAATTTATCTCTGATAAAAATGTTAGTATGTATGTTGGTTTTACAGCAGCAACGATGGCAAGAAGGTTTACGTTTCACTTGAATGATCATAGTTCAATCTCAGGACATACAAAGGAACACTCATGTCCACATTCACAGTTTACAGATATTAATCAAAAATAAATCAGTGCTTCATCAAGATAATAATAAGCAAAAACTTAAAATTTAAAAATAAGCCCTTTATGTAAGAGAATTGTGGCCCAAAAGACGTCAACTATGAGTATAGCTACAAAGTTCTTAAATGTTTCTAACAGCAAAGTGTTTTTATAAAAAATACTAAAGATATTACAATTAAAAAAAATTTTTTTCAAAGAAAAAAAAATCACATGGTACCTCCTTTGCATAGAGCAATTTTTTTTTTTTATCTAAAATTTGTGTTTAGAAGAGTTTAGGATTAAGTAAATTTGGAAATAAGGAAGAAAGATTGTTAGTGGTCAGTAATTAAAACAAGTGTTACTGATAGAATAGAGCTATATATATATATATATATATATATATATATATATATATATATATATATATAGTGGTCTGGTATTAATGATAACAGTAAGAATAAAGCATGTATGTGTCATGTAAGCATTTTGCATAAAGAGTGTTTATCTTAAAATGATTGAACAATGATAATTTGGTAAGTAGTTTTTGACTTGAAATATTTTTTATGGCATTTCCCCTGTGAAGTGGAAGGGAGGAAGAAAGAAAAAAAAAAAGAAGAAATTAAACAAAAATGGAGTCAAGTAAGCACTTAATATGGTATTAGTAGGACCATACTGTGCATAGTCACATAAATCCTTATGGTTAAGACTATTCAAGTAGGTTACTATAGAAAAGTCCTCATTGATAACCTAAATACTTCATCTACCTTGCATACGTGTGTGTGTGTGTGCGCACACTTATGTTCACAGAGTTTACATCTACAGTCCCTTTGTCCCTCTTAAATAAAGCAAAATTTCATGGCTGGCTACTACTTATTTCTGAACACCCGTCTGTGAGAGTGACTAACAAATCCCTGTTACAGATGCCTATTCAATACTATTCACATAGCCCACCTGTGATTTATGCTGCAACTATGTTGAGCACATCTTAGTTACAGTTTCTGTGAGAGATCTCATAATCTAGTGTGATCAATTTTTTCTTTTTTTTTTTTTTTTTCTTTTTTTTTTTTTCAATAAAGCCAGCACTCTCAAACCCTCAGTCACGATGCCTTGGGATTTAGTGTTAGCACAAACATAGGCAGTTTCCAAATGGTTCTGTCTACCCAATTTTTCTCACAAGGCTTGTGTTAACTATTGAATGCTCTTCAGGCACCTTCCATAGCCACCAGATGCTATTATTGACAACCCAGGCTAATATTATCAGGTCCCCCTCATTGACAAATTGACCTTGGTGAACTTTGAATTCAGGTCTCATGGCCAGAAAGTAAATGTTCTAACCCTTCAACCTGTTTACCTAATATATATAACATATTCTATGTTTATAGGGGAAGCATATTCAATAATGGAGATAGAATGTTTATAGTTGTATAGACAAAGAAGGAATCTGCAATGCACTCTCAGCTTTGCACTTTAATGTGATTTTATTTGTTTCAAATGATGAAACTCAAGTACGTGTTACGATGCTCATCTTCAAACCTTAATGTGTGAATTGTCACCATTGTTATATAAAACAGGAGTGGCCAAACCTGCTTAATCTAAGAGCCACATACAATAAACTTCAGATGTTTGAGAGCCACAAGACATGAACAAAATTTATACACACTTTTTGTTACATACACATTAACATTAAACTTAGGTTTTAATCCAATTTATACCCAGTAAATAATTATAAGGCTTGAATTTTTTTTTTATCTACCTTTTTATATTAACTGTGATAAAAGATAAGCTCAGCTAACACATTTGAACAGACAGCATGTTAAAAGTCAAAGAGCCATGCTTTGGACAATCTTGGTATTAGGTTGGTGCAAAAATAATGACGTAATAATATCGTTTTTTGACGTTAAAAAATACGTATAATAATAATATAAAATATTTTCACTCGGAAGAAAGACGATATCAACTTGATACAAATTTTCCATCACTGTTTTAAGTTAAAATAGATCTCAGATTATGGTAAGAGCTTTACTAGTATAAAACCTTCCTTGTGTCATTATTGCTCTTAGAATTAGTCAAATACTGGTAAGAACTGGTATACATTTCAGGATTTAGTATTGCGATTTACTTGGTCAATAACCTGAAGGAATTTACATGGCATGATTCAGACTTTGAATTCCTGAAAGTGGAATCTGGCATATGTACAGTAATTTCATTTTCTTTTTCTTTTTTTTTAAGGAGTGCTTTTTACTTCCTACTGGTCAAAAAGGAATGGTTCATCAATGTTGTAAAAATACTTTTTTTTTTTTTTTTTCTCAGCTGAAGTATATATAAAATTTAAATATTTTCTTTAGACAACTAAAGCAACCTCTCTCTTCTTTTTTTAAATATTACATGTATTATTAATTTTACTTGCCTTTAGTAGAAATTTTCATTTTTGTTGTTGTTGTTGTTTTTTTGTTTTTTTTATCAATTCACCCTATGCAAAGTGATAAAGCCACTGAGACACAAGGGGTTACTGTGTGTGAGAGAATATGAGCAAATAAAAACATTAAGTATTAAGGAAAAAAAACAATAAAAGAACAGAAATTAAAACAAAAGATAACTTTTGTGGATCAAAGTTGACTGTAAAGCAAGAAGTTGGAAAAGTGTTCCACAAGCAAGAAGTGCAATAGAAGAAACTATTAGCATAGAACTTATGGTTACACCTAGCCATTTTTAATGACAAAATGATGAGACCTTGCCTCCAATTTAGTACTGCGCTTAAATTCATAAAGTCTAGAGGAAAGTTCACAAGAACAATTACCTTGAAAATATTTATAGAAAAGGCACAAGGAAGCTACATTACTGTGGTGTGAAAGTAACTGAAGTTAGGAGTTTATGAAGTCTATGTGCAGTTTTAAGTACTTAACAATTTTGCAACTATATACAATTATGTGGTAAGAAAAGAAAAAAAAAATACTTAAAGTTACATTGTTCTATGGACGCTTCAGATTCCTCATTTACACTTTGTCTGCCTGACTGGCTTGTTATTGACAGAGCCTGTTTCTTGAAGTCTTTTTCATATACTTGGATATGGAATTCATGTGCAATATTTCTTTATTGCAAAGAGTTCTAAACCTTCTTTCAACAACAAGAGATTTTATCTTGGCCATCCAAAAAACAGTTTACTTTCTCTTCTAGTGAAACCGTGGGTCAGTAACAATTCTGGAAAAAAAAAAAACAATAGTCATTTTTCATACTTCTAATAAAGAATTATAGATCAGAGAAGTGTTACTCAACTTTTTTTTACTTCAGGATGCACATGTAGAATAACCAGAACTCTGGGGTGCACTTGAAATTTTAAGAAGGAAAAATTAGTCATGAATTTTGAAAATAGGAAAATATTTTAAAGAAAATTAACTTTGATGGTAGTCATTTTTGGTTTAGGTTTCCCAAAGATTATAAGTTTTCATTTAAAGGGATTTATGAAGAATTTGCTTTTTTTTTTTTTTTTTTTTTTTTTTGGAGAGGCCAATAATGACTGATTTAAATCTCTTGAGAAACACAAAAAGGAAAATAGTTATCCACTCCTTTTTATTAAAGCTTAAGGAAGTTAACTAGTTTAAAATATCAAATGACAAATACTTGACTTAGACATGGAAGATTTTTTTTTTTTTTTTTTTTTTTTTTTATGAATATAATCCATAAGTTACTCTTTAACTTAGAGCACACCTGGCTGCCTTTCAGGATGTAATAGTGCACTTGGTGTGTGGGGGTACCAGTTGAGAAATGCTGATTTAAAACAATAATCATTTGGAATAATAGGAAAAAAACCTAGACATGTCAACTTTATAAATAGAATAATTCTATCCTGTATAGCTCCAAAACTATAAATATTTAAAATTACACACAGACTTTACAACTTTTTGTGTGTGTGTGTGTGTGTATATATATATATATATATATATATATATATATATATATATATATATATAAAATGCCTAATTATATAGGTATTTCCTCAGTTAAGCTTAGTTTGCCACACCTATTAGGTTGGTGCAAAAATAATGACGATTTTTGACGTATTTTTTAACGTCAAAAAACGTCATTATTTTTGCATCAACCTAATAATAAAAATCAAACTCACTTTAATATTAGGTTGGTGCAAAAATAATGTCTGTTTTTTGTATTAAAATGCGTCAAAAACCGACATTATTTTTGCACCAACCTAATAATAATGATGATCTGGAAGATAAACTTTCTGATCACATCTTCATGGTAAAGTACTGTATAGAACTCTCTTCCTGTTTTAGTCTGACCAGGACCCAGGCAGTCCTTTGTGAACCTTGCTATCTTAACATTTGCTTTTTCTACCTATATTTATAATTACAAATGAAGCTAAGTACAACTGACAAAAGGATGAAAAAATTTTACAGGTTTTGATGTCATAATTGTACATAGCTTCATTTGTATCAGGTCATCCCATAATTTCTTTCCAAATTTTACCTTTTTTTAAAATGAACGAAATTTAAAGAGTATTTTATAATGTCTAATGGAGCTGAACATTATTTTTATGTTTAGATGCATTTAAACTGATCAAATTTTATTTCAGAGAACAATAAAATTAAATTTTGTTTGATTAAATCCCTGTTAACATGGAAGTACCCAAGAATCATTTGAGGCACATAATGCTTTATGAGTTCAAGAAAAGAAACTCAGTAGCCGAAGTGGCTAGAAACATTCACTCAGTTTATGGAGAGGAATGTGTGAATGAAAGAACTTACAGAAGATGGTTTGCAAAATTCAGAGGTGGAGATTTCACCCTTGAAGATGAAGATCGAACCAGACATCCAGTTGAGTTTGATGAAAAGCTTCTTGAAGCAGCCCTTGAAGAAAATCCTGCTTTATCAGTTGAGGAATTGGCAGTGGTTTTCAGTTCAAACCATACAACTGTTCATCGTCATCTTCAACATCTTGGAAAAGTTCCTAAACTTGGAAAATGGGTTTCTCATGAATTGTCCGAAAACAACCTCAAATCCCGAGTTGACATCTGCTCTTCTCTCCATTCTCGCCAACTTGTTTCACCTTTTTTGGATAGACTTGTGACTGGTGACGAAAAATGGATCTTTTATCGAAATGTTAAGTGTCGTAGACAGTAGCTTGGTAAAGGGGAAGGACCTCAGCCACAGCCGAGAAGGGAACTTCATAGGCAAAAGGTTCTTCTTTCAATCTGGTGGGATCGCCAAGGAATAATCCACTTTGAATTCTTACCACCTAATGCAACAATTAATGCTCAAATATACTGTCAGCAATTAGTGTTTGAACCAAGCTTTGAGGAAAAAAGACCTGTTCTAGTAAATCGAAAAGAGGTGATGTTTCATCAGGACAATGCACAACCCCACACAGCAAGAATCACGTCACAAAAGATCAAAGAACTTGGTTGGGAGAAAATTCTTCATCCACCTTGTTCTCCCGATCTTGCTCCTTCAGTAGCTTACAGAATCATTTGGAAGAAACAGCTTTTGTAACACAGGAAGAGGTTAAAACTGACATTTGTGAGTTCTTCGAATCAAAACCAAAAGAATTTTACAGTAATGGAATTAGTAATAGATGGAAGGAAGTAATAGATAATCAGGGAAAATACATTGTTGATTGAATCTGTAATTAAATGTAACATTTGGTCACTTGTTTTCTTTATTCAAAATTCGGACAAAACTTATGGGATGACCTGATAATTTATATAAATATAGGTAGAAAAAGCAAATGTTAATAAGATAGCAAGGTTTCACAAAGCACTGCCTGGGGAGTTTAGTGGGTAGACCACATGGGTCCTGGTCAAACTATTATTGAAGAATGAAAAATCTGCACAGATTATGACATTATTCTGTTTTTGGTTTTTTGGGGTTTTTTTTTTTTTTTTTTTTTTCTAAATCAATGAATTTGTTTTGTTTGTGCTAAATCTTGAAAAATCATTATATAAAATTAACTATTTTTTATCCATAATGTTGAATGTGTTAATTATTCAACTTTTTAACAAGGAAAATCTGAAGGTGATGTTAAAAGTTGCCACAAAACCTTGTTGATTTATTTAAGATGGAATGATCTATTATGACATGTCTCTAATTTGTATTTAGATACATTGTATTTATTTTCAATATTTCTAGTTGAATTGTTCTCCTATATTGCATATGAGCCATTGTACATAATTAGGCTACAATAAAACTTATATTTTATAAGAATACAACCTTATGAAAATTGAGATATAGTAGCATGAAGAGGAGCATAACATAGGATGAGGATGTACAAGACTCTGGTGTGGATCCTGTGCAAACTCAGTACAATAGTCTTAGAAAAAAAAGTAATGATTTTATAAATGGAATATTGATTTAACAAGAAATAAAATTTTTGAAATGTAATGAGAATGTGTAAGTAGCTTAATGATGATCAGCATAGAAAGTAAAACTGGTGACCTGAGTTCAAATTCCAGGTGCATCATTTGTGTTCACTTTCACACAAATGCTCTTGCTAAAGGCATGAATCTATCACATCTCCCTCAAGCTATGAGTTAAACAGCAGGGTAGATTGAATTCACTCACTTTGGGCAGCTGCCAATTTCGAAGAACTCTAATAGTTTAGAAATGTGTTGAAGGCAATGGGAAACCACTATGCAATCTTTCTCAAGCAGTCATGGCAATTCATAGATGATAAAGAAAAGGGAATTTGTGGAGAACCATAATTGTCTGTATCTTAAAGGAATCTGGTACTATTAAATTTTCTTAAAAAATTCCAATGCTCTTTCCTTACAGACAAGTTTGTCTTTCACTCTGACCTGAAGACAACTACCACACAAAAGGCAGGACACACTGTCTGTAAAAGATTTTCCACTTTGTCTCATGATTTTCACATTTGATCAAATACTATTCTACATCCTACTAGCACACACACAAGTTTCTGTTGCCTTTCAAGAAAGTATTCACACTTTTTTTTAGTCATCTCACACCAAGCAAGGCAGTAAAGCCATGCAAGAAGTTACTGAATGTGAAAGAAAAAATTTAAGGAGTGAGAACAATATAGGAAAAGGAATCAAGAAGACAGCAGATAACAATTGACATTGCATTTAAATTTTGAGGGATCAAAGTTGATTGGAAATCATGACAACAGAAGAGAGTTCCGCAAATGAGAAGTGCAAGAGAAGAAACTATTAACATAGAACTTACAGTTGCATCTAGCCAATTCAATTGTAAATTGATGAGATCTTGTTCTTAAAATCATAAAGTCTAGATATCATAGCAGAATGTTCATTGGAACAATTACCATGAAAATATTTGTAGAAAAGCCACAAGGAAAGCTAAATTAAGTTAGTGAGAAAGTACCAGACCCCTATGTGGCAGTAGTATTCAATGCATGGATGAATATTTAATTCACTGTCTTTCTGATTATAAATCTCTGCAAGTTTTGGTCAACTCTCTGAAATCATTGAGATTGTTGACATATTTAATTGTCTGTAATCTTGAGAAGTTATCATCATCATCATCATAAGAGTTCTTTGGACAATTAATTATTAAACAAAAATATTGCGGCCCAAAATTGTTCAGATTATTGAATGCTGTGTTTCAGTAATTTATTTGGGAAATGATTGGAAGCATTTATTCTTCAGTTTTAAATTTTTTTTTAAAGTAATCAAAAATGGCTTTAAGAAACTTGATTCAATTTATCTGAGAGGAAGACAGGCTTCTGAGGAGCAATTACTGTGACATAGATTGATTAGATTGTTATATATTGATACAGTAACTTTATAATTTTGAGAAGAGCCATTATCATTTCTAGAGTTCTTCAGACTATGAAACTCATTCTTTGTGTTGCATTTGTTCTGACCACTGAATTTCAGCCAATCCATTCTCTAACCATCCTCAGGCCTACAACTATATGAAAGACACCTTCTGTAATTTTGAGAAGTCATTATTAGTTCTTCAGACTATCGAATTCATTCTTTGTGTTGCTTTTTATTCTTACCATTATATTTCAGTAAATCTATTCTAGAGCTATCTTGAGGTGTACAACTGTATGGAAGAGATCATTCTTCTCAGCCAGCAAAACTTAGTTTAGTTTAGAGACAAGGTGAGCAGTTTCTAGTTTTCAGCCAATGGAAACATTCACATAGTATGAGTCTGTGAACTTGTGAGTAGAGAAAGAAAAGTTAAAAAAAAAAAAAAAAATTTATCTCCTCACTTTATCTCAAGTTTTGCAAAAATTTCTCTGCTCATCAGATGAGTCAAACTTGAAATTAGGAGGCAAGTTTTTTTCATTTTTCTCTCAAACTTTTTATTTCAATAAATTTATTATTAATACCCCTTTTCTTAATATTGAACACTTTATTTAGAAAGACTGCTTTTCTTAAAAGCATTATCTTGAGTAATACAATGGTTGACAGGGGTTTTTTTGGGTGGGGGGGTGTATATAATTACTTGATGTTTGAATGCAACAAATTTACTTCCAACTTAATTTGTTGGTATTCAATTGAGGCAAAAGATTGGATTAAAATTTGAGCTACTAGGCAGATAAGCTTTCTCATTTAAGACAGACATAACAATGTTCTTTTTAATTTTTTTTTTTTTTTTTTAAGAGAGCTCTATTTTTTATTCTTATCTGTATTTGAAAAGATTGAAAACCAATTTATTGTGCAAGATCCTGAATCAATTAAACTTGTAAATAAAGAAATAATAATAATAATAATAAAAAAAAAAACACTTTTGTTTGTTTTTTCTGCAGGTTTTAATAGGTTTTCATCCACTTTTTTTCTTTTTATTTCTCCCTGAGGAACTACAGAAAAAAAATTTAATCTGTCTTTCTCTCTCTCTCTCTCTCTATTTTCAATTAACAGCAAAAGAATCTTTTGTTCCCAACAATTTTTAAAATACTTCATCCAAATACCCTACCCCCTAGGTATCCTGACCTCCTCCCCACTTTGCCTAGTCCATCATCGCCATAATCTCCTTGAAATTCAATCCCACATTTAACTGAAACCAGCCAAGTTAGTATAATTCTCCATTTTGCTTAACATTTATTCCCACTCTCTCCTCCATTGTAGCGAAATAAATCTGTTCTTCCCATTCCTCTTCTTGCTACCTCTTCTCCCCAAATTTTGGAATTGGCTTTCTGCAAGATTTTCAAGAAATTAGAGGCTTTGAAAGAGACGGGCATAACAGTTGCTAGCAACATTTTGTGCAGCAATGTTTTTGAAATAAGCAGAGAAATAACCCCACATTCTGCACATAAACATATTCAATCTGATTTATTTATTATGGCTTATCAACCCACTGTAGGTGATTTAAAGCCAGAAAATATTTTTAGGTTCAAGAAATTTTTTGAGATGTTAATGATTTAATGATACAAGTCCTGCTTGCATGTCTGATGGCACAAGCCCAGCCAGCATCACTAATTAATCCACAGCTGGGAGCGAGAAGAGTTGGATTTATGACGATTACAAGAACATTTCTGCATAAATCAATATATAACAAAGCTGACTGGAATTGGAACTCAGCTCTGCATTATCCATTATACCACTTGAACATCAGCACCTGGTATTCCAAAGTGGTCATACATCCAGGTACTGAATGTTGTTTAAATCATATGAGAACTGGGGTTTCAACATGACATCGCTATAAATATTAGGTTGGTGCAAAAATAATGACGTAATAATGTCGTATTTGACGTTAAAAAATACGTCAAAAAACAACATTATTACGTCATTATTTTTGCACCAACCTAATAAAACTGTCTGAAATTGGTTTTCATTATTCCACAAATTATATGGGAGAGCATCCTGGTTTTTGCAATGTTTATCACAGAATTGCTGCCAATCAGTTCTTAGCTTTTCTTAGATGGCTATACTTCATTGTTTCCAATTAGGTTTTTTTTGGGGGGGGTACAATTCCAAGAATCTAAGTCTTTTGTTCTGACAACGACTAAAAAAAAAAAAAAAAATATCTATATATATATTACTCACATACAGAAATAAGTATATTGCCCAATAATGAATAAGCATTTATTATATATATATTATTTGATTTATTTTTAACATAATTTTCCTTTTATTGTGAATTGGATTATGATTCAAGTCAACACATGTTGAGAAAGACAGTGAAAAAAGACAGTACATTGGAACCTTGGAATAATGGGATATTTTTTTCACATAATTTAAGAAAGAAAACTTTCCAAGTGGCAGAAAGAGTTCTAAGACTAAACCCCGTATCTCAATTCTGAAAGCTTAATTGCAATTACTGTATTTGATGGCATTTAAAATGCACTTTTTTTTCCCCTCTTTTCAAAATAATTTCTAAAACAAAAAAAAATTCATCCCATGTCTTATATGCAAAATTAAGACCTGTAAAATTGAATTGAAAATTGAACCTAGAATGGGCTATGCTGGGGATAGTTTCACCCAACACAGCAAGTTGTTACAAAACCAAAACATTAACCTAAAAAACTTGTCATGCTCTTCAATAGTCGCATCATATTGAGACTTTCATATGGATCCCATGCATGGTGCTGAACTTTTTCAGAAATATCTAAACTGTCAGCTGTATACAACCACTTTCAGATCTATGATTAAAAATGGCTTGAAGCAGATAAAGTCTGTAGAACTTAACAAGGACCATCCTTCAAACCTTGTAGACTGGCACTACAAAATCACAAAGAACTGTACCAAATAAGAGAAACCATGCCACTTGAGGACTTTCAACAGTAGCAACAGCTAAAATGAACAACACATGCAACTCAAAATAATCAAGATGCTGACATTCCACACTACTTCAAACAAAAGGTTAAGAGGGTAACTGCCATCAATACTGGAAAGAGGAATAGCAGTAGATTTGAGACAGCTATTTCCCTGAAAAAATTGTTTTAATAAATTTCAATGTACATTAGCACTGGCTGCTCAGTCAATGAATGCCGAATATTTCCTTATAAGAAAATAATTAATATTACCATTCCCATTAATGATGATAACAGTTACTACACTTTGATCCTAAAAGGGAAAGCAGGAAAGCATAACTGGCTGCTTGATCAGTAAATGCTGAATGTTTTCTTATAAAGAATAGGCAAATCTTATTCCCAACACTTCAGATTGTTATTGCTACCTAGCTTAATTGCAATATTGTTATTTACCTAAATGATATTATTATTGATACTGTAAAAGGACATTATTATTCTTATTATTGGTACTGTAAAAGGAATTCTAAGTACCCACTAGTAGCAGCTGATCTATCATGCCTAGATATGCCTCAATACACACCTATCATTATCAAGCTGGAAACTACAAAAGAAAAGGATATAACTGAAAGGAAATACTGGTAACGGTAAAACACTAACCTAAACTGGGGAACTATAACCTTTAAGCAAAAGAGAAATATGTCTGTCATGTGGCCAAAGAAGTCCGATTGGAGCGGGTATTTGTTACATGTCGTGACTAATGTTTTTGTAATGTACTAATGCTTTACTTTAAACATTACATGCTTAAACTAAAACTTTTTTCCTGAATACATCCTGTTGAAATAGGGGTGCATCTTTTATGCTGTCAGATAGGGTAATCTAATTATCTTAATTATTCATTGGAGCATTGTAAATTTGATGTGGGGATAGGGGAGATTGACTTATTCATTTTACCTAAAGAAATTATTACACTAATTCATTCATCATTACATTTGTTTAAAATCAGTTTAAATTTTTTTTTTTTTTTTTTAACGATTAAAATTGACAATTGGTTGAATATAAAAACACAATTATCTGCTGAATACACTTGAAATAATTTAGTCGAGGTCTTGAAAATGTAGTCTGTAAAAAATAAGTGAGGCTGTATAACTTAAAGTTGTTTTACATTCAGTTTCTCAAGCTACAGCACCCAAATGGGATACTTTTTAATTAGCCAGGCTCTATGGATTCATATTAAAAAGCATGAAAATTTCCGTCTATCTAGTTGATTTGTTAAAACAGTTCAGTAGATTTAACTGCATCCCAAATGTAGCAATAATAATTTCTACAACTGAACAAAGATAAACTTATATGAATTAACTCATAATGCCATAAAGGCATTATTCTAAAAATTTAAATAAAAATCTGGTATGAATTATAGGTTTTTTTTTTTGTTTTTTTTTTAAATCTGTTTTAATTTTAGGTTTCTGAAAAGAAATGAAAAAAGAAATGAAAAAATTTGATTTTGGCATTCAAAAAAAAATTAAAAATTAATTTTAGCTTTCAAAAAAAAATTTTTTTTAAATTAATCTTAGTTTTCTCAAAATAAAATTTTTTTAATTTATTAATTTTTGGTTTTTAAAAAATAATTTTTGGTTTTTAATTTATTAATTTCAGGTTTTTATATTTTTATAGGTTGGTGCAAAAATAATGACGTAATGTCGTTTTTTGACGTTAAAAAATACGCCAAAAAACGACATTATTTTTGCACCAACCTAATATGTATAAAAAAAATCTGTATTTCAAACTTAAAAAAATTAAGATTTATTAATTTTAGGTTTTTATGGAAAAAAACCCCCCCAAAAAATTTACTTAATGGTCAGCCTCCCAAAAATTGAGTGATGAGCTTTAATGATTTCAATTGATATTCTTAAAATAAAAAAAAATAAAAATAAAAAATAAGATACAATTACATTTTATTAAATTATATATTTAAAATTATTTACAATGACTTGTTGCGATTTATCAGGCTATTCTTCAATACCTTTTCTTTAAAATTTTGCAAGATTTTAAGTGAAAATTTTTCCCCATCAAAGCATTTTGCAGTGATTGGAAAAGGTAATAATCAGTTGGTGCAAGGTCAGGTGAGGTAAAACTGACTTCCAGAATTTCTTCCAGTATTATTCTTGCTGTTTGTGGCCTTATGTTGTCATGAAGGAGAACAACATTTCTCCTTTAATTCGCTGTTTATGCTGCCACTGCTGTGCAAAAAAAAAACAGTTTTATTAGGCTGCTCTAAATTTATTAGGTTACTCTAAATTTATTAGGTTACTCTAAATTTATTTTTAAATGCCATATATGAGTAGTGGTTAGGATAATATATTCCTCATTACAATTTGTTCCCTAAAATGGAAATTACTTAGGATGCAGCTCAATAAATTAAAGCAGATCTTCTCTGAGTGCTCCTTACTTGTGCCAGTCTAAACTTAGTAAATATCATAGGTGCCAACTTTAGTATGGTGTTTAGTAAATCCGTCTTGTAGACCGTAAGCATTGTGAGTTCTGTCCTCAGTAAATACCACCCAACTAAAAAAAAAACGAAAAAAAAAAATTACGTTTTTCAGTTTGAAGTTTAGTAAATAATCTACACAATTATTCTGCTTGTTTTTATGCCTGACTATGAATCTTTCTTCCCTTAAAACTGGTTATTTCTTATGACCAAGAGATAATGAATGGGAAAGTATTTGGGAAGAGAGATGGGCAGGATTGGGGTAGGGATAAAATAACTAAATAAATACTATCTTTGAAATTCACTTAAAAACACTACAACATAATACATTAGTAATATTAGTAGTAATATTATCTTGAATTTTATTATTATTAGATGAAGTATTGTCAGCCATTATATATTTTTGACTAGGATTTCTTTCATTTTAATTTCACTTGCTTTTTATTACATTAGTAGTATTAGTAGTAACATTGAATTTTATTATTATTAGATGAAGCATTGTCAACCATTATTCATTTATGGAATTTCTTTCATTTTAATTTCACTTACTTTTTATTACATTATTAGGATTAGTTGTATTATTATCTTGAATTTTATTATTATTATTAGATGACATTGTCAGCCATTCTTTTTTGACTAGGATTTCTTTCTTAATTTCTCTTGGCTGTTTAAATTCTGAACAAAATGTGAAATGAGTTAAAATTTTTAGATATGAATTTTAAATTACAATTCTTTCTGTTAGTTTTACTACAAATGCTACATAAATTCAAATTTTTACTTTTATTTTTTTACTGTGTGAAAAATTTCTTTATTTAGATCAGATCCTTTGTGTGTCTGTTTATAATGATTACTATGAAAAATGGTCAACAGGAAAATCTCTCTTTCAAGCCACTCCAGCCAAACAACATATTCAAATAGATAAGAACATTACTCGACCAGAGACCTAAAGTCAGAAATGGCTTCATAACATTTTCCACTGATCATTTTTTTGTAAAGAAAAAAAAAAACTAAGATCACATGCATCTTACATAGATAAAACTCTTCATAATGTGTGAGCTGTACTTGTGAGTACAATTTCTTCTATTTCTTTAAGGCATGGGCTACCAGGAATCCTTTCAATGAATATATCAAAGCCCTTTCCAATCAATCTGAGGGCTCCAACTAGAATTGTAATTATTGATGTCTTCATGTGTCACATTTTTCAGATTTCCACTTCAGTATCCTTGTATTTTGTTTGAAGATCTTCAAAGATACATTACAATCTACAGAGACTGCCATGTCAATAAGAAATCACATTCTCTTATTGAGGTCTTTGATCATGATGTCTGGGCGATTAGCTTTGATTGTTCTGTCTGTGTGTATTGTAAAGTCCCATAAAATTGTTACAGGTCCTATGTCTGTAATCGAGTCTGGGTGATGTTCATACCAGTTTCTTTCTTTCCTTCACATAAAAGTTGCATATTTTCCAGTGCAGATATTGGCCCACTCTATAATGCCGAGTTTTATATTCAGTGGGTGCTAACATTGGTCAACATTATGAAACTTTCACATGTGGGTCTTTAAATATTTTTTTTCCAATTATTAATATGTAGAACAGTGGTTCTCAACAATTTTTTTTTTGTTTTTTGTTTTGTCCATGCACACTTTTCATGAAAGGTCAGAATATCATCAATTTGCACCGGTGTCCAAGATTGTTGGTCTCAAAAGGTGCATTCCAAATAATATGCATGTATTATTGAAAATCTTTATTCTTTTCCATATTAGTACATATACATTTAGATGGATTATTTTATAGAGGATTTTTACAAATTTAATATCCAGAGAAAATATTGATGTATTTTTAAACTTGAATACATGTACAGTAATTTGTTTTAATTCCTAACTAATTAATAAATAGACTGAAGTGTACATCAATAAAGAAAAAGTTCAATAATAGAATGGCAGGGTATTGGAATTCAATAAAGAAAAAGTTCAATAATAGAATGGCAGGGTATTGGAATTCAATAAAGAAAAAGTTCAATAATAGAATGGCAGGGTATTGGAATTCAATAAAGAAAAAGTTCAATAATAGAATGGCAGGGTATTGGAATTCAATAAAGAAAAAGTTCAATAATAGAATGGCAGGGTATTGGAATTCAATAAAGAAAAAGTTCAATAATAGAATGGCAGGGTATTGGAATTCAATAAAGAAAAAGTTCAATAATAGAATGGCAGGGTATTGGAATTCAATAAAGAAAAAGTTCAATAATAGAATGGCAGGGTATTGGAATTCAATAAAGAAAAAGTTCAATAATAGAATGGCAGGGTATTGGAATTCAATAAAGAAAAAGTTCAATAATAGAATGGCAGGGTATTGGAATTCAATAAAGAAAAAGTTCAATAATAGAATGGCAGGGTATTGGAATTCAATAAAGAAAAAGTTCAATAATAGAATGGCAGGGTATTGGAATTCAATAAACAAAATTCTGTAATTAAAAAAAAATATATAAAAAAACAATAAAAGGAAAAAGATCTCTCCTCACACCCACCCCTGAAATCCTGAAATTTCCCTCAGGGTTTGCCGTCTGGTTGAGAACTCCTGATAGCAATTTTAAGGTATCAATTTATAACTTCATAAAAAGAAAAATTCCCCATTTTCTCTGCAAGAGAATTATATATCAATTCAAATCTACCCATGCCATCAAAAATGTTACCATATTTGAAATTGAGATTTATTAGGTTGGTGCAAAAATAATAATATTTTTGCACCAACCTAATAGTTTGTTGGATTTTTCAAATAAGTCTAAATATATTTTTTAAATTATCGTTATACTTAGATTTTTTTTTTTTAAATTATCGTAATTAAATTTAAATATATTTTTTTTTAAAAATATCATTGTACTTTAACTTCCTGGCATCATAAATGTCTTTTGATAGTCTGCCAACAAAGATTCTACCACCTGGCTTTGCCAGTGCAATGGAGATAATTCTACTACAGAAAAAAAAGTCACAGTACATTTCAAAAATCTACAAATATACCTGACAGATAACAGTAAATGGAAATCCAGCCCAGTTTTTATGCCTTTTGTTATCTGACGGTTATTTTTGTGATTCGAAAAATTTCCTATGTCAAAGGAACTAAATTGCTCTGTCTATAAAAAAAAAATAAAATATATATATATATTTATTTACTTACTCACTCACTCACTTGGATACTACACACTGATATTTAGTTGTATTGTCAGTTTAATGGACCATGTGAACCTACCCTCTAAAATATTTCCCGCTCTCTTCCTGCCTGTGTTTATATTAAAGCTCCTACAAATTTCTAACCACTCATGAGATTGTCTTTTCTCATTTACAAATATTTACATCCCTGGCTAATGATAGAATACTGACTGGAGTCTTCAAACATTGTTTGCTTTATTAGGATGGAAAGGGTGTGACAGGAGACTGCACTTTGACATACCATAAAATATCTATCAGCATCTTTCTCTCTCTCTCCCCCTCACACACATATACACATATATAAAGAAGTAATGAATTTTTTTTATTTATTAATCCAACAGATTATGTGGCTCTTAAACATTATTTTTTAGTGGATACCGATATTTAAGTAGATGCTCTGTTTATTATTCTTTAATAAGATTTTTTAAAAAATGTTTTAAATGATGAAATAAATATATAATTTTAAGGTATGCTATATTTGTCATTTAGTTAAAGTGTGAGGAGGCATAGTGGAGTAATGGATAGCAGCTCAGATTGAGGAATCAGAGAGCTGAGTTCAAATTCTAGTCATTTTCATTGCTTTCACTTACATGCTAATTCTCTCCCCTCCCCCAAGCTATGGGTTAATAGCAGGACAGACTGGGTTCTATAGCCTTGAGTGTCAACCAGTCTAAGAGAAGGAAAACTCTGAATTCAAGACTGTATGTAGCTCTGGTGAAGCACATACTATGCAGCTAAAGAAAGGATCGTTCACATTGACTTGATAATCCTGACTATGATTGACTCCTTTAAAGTCCTCAATATCAGAGATAGAGCATATGTAAAGATAAACGTGAACAATGCAGTCATCACCCAGCATCAATAGTCTGTTTCATGCTTAAACAGAATCTTCAGGCCATCAGAGGGCTTCAGAAGATTGCATTTAAACATGAAACAGACTGTTAGCACTGGGTGTTAACTTCAGTGTCCACTTTGCACTATATATATATATATAAATTAAAACAAAAGATGGTTCATGTATACTTCTTAAAATATGTAGATTTAATGCTGTAAGATAACATAATAGATAAAGGTATCTGAGTGCTTCTCATGAAAGGCTTGAACAAATAAAACTGCAATCTAAGAAATCTGGAGTAAAGGAATTTAGTAATTAAATGGTTACTTTTGCTCAGGAAGTAATTTTGTCTAAATGCAGATAAATATTTTATTTGTAAAGATTATTAAAATGATTCAGGGAAGTAATCACTCAAAATAACTAAATTAAGATTCTCACTACAGGTGAGGCAGGAAATATATAAATAAATATGCATTGATAATTATTATATGGTTTGATGATTATAAAATCTTTGTCAGACCAAAATAGTACTTAAATTGGTTATCATGTTTTATATTACACTCATATATATATATATATTATTTTAGCCCTAGTTTCTTCTCTACTATTCTCTTCCCAACCTCTATTAATATTTTTGTCTTTCATTTTCTCACTGCCCATATCTGTTTTTCATCTTTGTCCAATTTCTCAATATTTACACATTTATCTGCTTGATGCACTGTCCTAAGGAACTGATTATTTCTGTCTTGTTTCAAGCATTTCATAACACAGAAGCTGTTATATCTAGTCACTGGAGATTCCTGATACAGTCTCTCCATCTTTACCTATTTTTTTTTCTTTGCTATGGGTTTTCCTCTCTTGATTTGTGACACTCATAGAACTTCTGCTACTAAATTGTTTCACAGATTTAACAATTCTTAGAAAATACAACTGATTCAGTTTTGATTTTTGATTTTTTTTAAACTGGTTCTTAATTATTTGTAGTATTGTACTATTGTGTAGAAAATGGAAAACCCATGGTAATCGACTAGGGTAAGTCAGGATCAAGTATGTTGTTTTAAGTTTTTTTTTTATTCTACCACACTGTCATAAGGGTTGTGTCTTTGTTGTCATACAAAAAAAGACAACCCTTTTTTTTGTTTCTAACAGTTCCTTTATCCGTTCATAATTTTCTTTGCTTACATAAACATATCTTTTTTTTTCTTGCTTAGCTCTCTCTGTCTCTGTCTCTCTCCCTCTCTTCTACCCTCCTTTCTCTCTCCTCTCTCTCCTACCCTCTTTTCTCTCTCCCTCTCTTTCTCCTACCCACCTTTCTCTCTCGCCTACCCTCCTGCCTCTCTCTTTCTTTCCATCCCTCCTACCAGCCTCTCTCTTTCTTTCCATCCCTCCTACCAGCCTCTCTCTTTCTTTCCATCCCTCCTACCAGCCTCTCTCTTTCTTTCCATCCCTCCTACCAGCCTCTCTCTTTCTTTCCATCCCTCCTACCAGCCTCTCTCTTTCTTTCCATCCCTCCTACCAGCCTCTCTCTTTCTTTCCATCCCTCCTACCAGCCTCTCTCTTTCTTTCCATCCCTCCTACCAGCCTCTCTCTTTCTTTCCATCCCTCCTACCAGCCTCTCTCTTTCTTTCCATCCCTCCTACCAGCCTCTCTCTCTTTCTTTCTTTCCATCCATCCTACCAGCCTCTCTCTCTTTCTTTCTTTCCATCCCTCCTACCAGCCTCTCTCTCTTTCTTTCTTTCCATCCCTCCTACCAGCCTCTCTCTCTTTCTTTCTTTCCATCCCTCCTACCAGCCTCTCTCTCTTTCTTTCTTTCCATCCCTCCTACCAGCCTCTCTCTCTTTCTTTCTTTCCATCCCTCCTACCAGCCTCTCTCTCTTTCTTTCTTTCCATCCCTCCTACCAGCCTCTCTCTCTTTCTTTCTTTCCATCCCTCCTACCAGCCTCTCTCTCTCTTCTTCGGTCATCTCTCTCTCTCCATCTCTTCTATTCCCTCTTTCTTTCTCTCTCATACTCCCCTTTTACCTGCTTTATTCCATTTCACTTCTACTTCTCTCTTACTCTCATTTCCAGTCTGCAGTCTCTTTCGTTTCCACTTTCCTCTTTTTTCTCTACTACAATATTGCTCCACTTTGTCATCATTCAGTTTCTCTCCCCCTCCCTCTCTCCTCCTCTTGCTGCTACTACTATCACCACCACCCACCACCACAACAATAATTGCTGATTATTGCTCCTGCTGATAGCTGATCCATCTCTCTTTAAAACCTCGCTTGGTTTCCTCACTCCACGTTATTCTTCATCATTCTCTTTCATACAACTTTAAGCAAACGTAGCCACCATCTCTGGATAATTGTTTACTTTAACCTTGTACACATCCCATCTATACACTATAACTAGGTAAGTACAATGTCAATCAATTACTTAGAACCGGTTAGTCACATGTGTATTTTATTTTTTTTGTTTATAAATTTTCCCCATGTTTTTTCTTTGTTTATAAAAGTTTATATTCGTAGCTTACTTTTATTTTCTTATTCATTGTCAGGAGTTTTGTTTTATGTTTCTACTTTATTATTTAAAAAAAAAACAAAAAAAAAAAACGTTTTTTCATCACGACATCATCCAAATTTTCATTTGATTAACAATAACATTAAATTTAAAAAATAAACGTTAAAAAACAATGATAGATTTATTTTAAAACTATGCAAACAATACAAATAAAATATACAAATTTCAATTTAATTTTTTTTTTTTTTTTTTAAATTTGAGAAGGCCTCAATAAAAATAGGTCTGTCAGTAAAGATAAGTGAAGTCCTTATTATTCACAAGTTACCGGAATTAGCTTCCACAAAGATAAAATAACTAAACTAATATTTGTTTTTTACTTAATGACAGTTTTAGTTTTATTTATTTACAGTACACGTGTTAAATTAAAGAAAACCAGTTGTTGCTTGTTTCTGACTTCCTTGTTAAAATGTTTTTTGACAAGAAAAAAAATACTGTTAGTTATTCGCCGTGTAAATGTGAATCTCTGGTATTTAAGCAGCTTTCTGCTCTGGGTGACGATTTTAAACCTGTTGGGGTTTTTTTTTTTTTTTTTTTTTTTTTTTTTTACATCTTGTTAAAAATGCGACATCATCCACAACACGCGTCAATTGTCATCAAGTGCTTCTAAGACTTTTTAGACAATGAAATAAGTCTTTAAAAACAAATCTTCCTATTACACTTGCTGGAACTTGTTTGTATCAAAACCACAAATCTGTTCGAAAAGTAGACGTTAAAAATGTGACATTTCTAGAAAACTGATTGGTGGTCTGGAAAAGAAATTAAAAACAATAAAATATAAATTAAGCAATTATGAATGTGGCTCTGCTATCCACTCGTGTGATTTTTGGCTCCAAAGTGTGTGTGTGTGTACTTTAGTTTTACTTTTTTGTTGATTTCTCTCACGTTATACACTCTCTGTGTCTTTCTGTGTCTGTCTCTCTTTCTTTCTGTGTGTGTGTGTGTGTCTCTCTCTCTCTCTATCTCTCTCTATCTATCTCTATCTCTCTCTATCTATCTCTATCTCTCTCTATCTATCTCTATCTCTCTCTATCTATCTCTCTCTATCTATCTCTATCTCTCTCTATCTATCTCTATCTCTCTCTATATCTCTCTATATCTCTCTATATCTCTCTATATCTCTCTATCTATCTCTATCTCTCTCTATATCTCTCTATCTCTATCTCTCTCTATATCTCTCTATCTCTCTCTATCTATCTCTATCTCTCTCTCTCTCTATATATATATATATATATCTTTCTCTCTTTCTTTCCATGTTATTTTTATGTTTCTTTATCAATTAACATCATTTTGATATTATTACTGATCTATAGCAAACTATATACAAAGAAAACAGAACTAGAATCTATTTGACTGTCAATATGTGTTTGATCCCCCCCTCTAAGATATTTCTTAGAACGCGGCATTGTTCTTGTATTTGTTTAATTGATCACGAACATTTGTTGTTTATCTTTGCCTGCTCAATCATTAAACACTAAAACAGGCAGGTCAATATCCATAAGAATTATAATGGTGGGGTGGAAATGGGGAGACCCACATACCAATACATATTCTAAAATTGTGCTTATTGTGCATTCCTACATTAATGTTTATAATCAACTTATTGAGTACATGTGTTTGAGTTGCTACTTTTATTTTTCTTAAACAGTGAAATTGATAACAACCAGCCTATATTAAAAACTCCTACTAAAGGAAAAAAGTGAAAATGAAGCTAGCATATATGGATTTGTAGAAGTTTCAATAAGTGATATGCATTCTTTAAATATATAATTCAAACCTGGCTCTATCAAGATGATTTCCCTGATGGAAATAGTGATACAGGTTCAGTTCCTGGCAGAATGCACAATTTTTCTTTAGTAGGACTTTTTAACCTAGCTAGACCACTTGTTACTAATTTCACTGTTTTAAGAATATAAATGAAATAAGGATAGCAATTCAAGCATATCTACCCGATGAAAATAAAAGTAACCATTATAGGTATAATAAAAATTGCCAGATTTTTAAAAAATCCATTCTCTTTCTCTCTCTCTCTCCCCCTATATATATATATATATATATATATATATAAACATATGCATGTCATAACATCACTACAAAAATTGCAGTTTTGTTTCAAAATTACTGGTGTCTTGATGGTTCTTTTTATTTTGTAGTGATGTTATAACATGCATATGTTATAATTTTGAATAAATATTATTTGCTCTACTTGGTATGTAATATATATCTCCAATTATAGGGGTGGTGTATACGGTATAAACTCCAATAACCCAAAAATACTATTCTTAAGAGTGCTCAATACAGAGTAGAGCAAATATAATTTATTCAAAAATTTTAACATAAATATCATCACTTGATAAGACACCAGAAGTGTTGAAACTAAAGGGTTATTTTTGTAATGATTTTATAACATTTGTTATAATTTTCAAAAAATCACACACACACACACATATATACATATATATATATATATATATATATATATATATATATATATATATATATATATATATAAAGTGAACATTGAAGTCAACACTCAGGTGATTGGCTGTTTCATGCTGGATATTTCCTCGGTTGATTGTGTCCAGCATGAAACAGCCTGTCACCTCTGAGTGTTGACTTCAATGTTCACTTTTATATTTATATTTACATACACTCTCACTGATATTGAATGCTTTATCCCATAAATATAGCACACCTTAAAACTATATTTATTTTTATATATATATATATATATATATAAAATATAAGCAGTAGCCTTTCTTTTAAACATGTTTTGTTGAATATGACAGACAAGGAACATTTGATTCATTTTTTTTTTTTTTTAATTTTTTCCAACATTTTTTTGTTTGGTGAGTGTTAAGGAGTGCAAAAATTGTCCGTATTGTCCCAAATGCAATTGACAACGTGGCCAATTTTTGCACATCCTTACTCCCACCAAATGTAAGAATGTTGGAAAAACTAAATAAAAAAAAAAAAATGATTGAATTTTCCTTGTCTGTCCTCAAATTAAGAGCCTTGTCAGTCCTCTTGGAGAACCCCTTTCCTGGTTGACTCCATTTCTTCCTACCTCTGGCTGTATTTGGTCAGATCATTGTGCCATCTTACCTTTTGCTGATTTCTAGTTCTTTGGTGCCCACTTTGTCACTATAGTAGTCTATCTGTTGTCTTTGAGACAATAGACCTGGCCAGTGCCCATCCATGTTTACTCTTTTTGAAGGTCTCGATTATGTTTCCTGAGGTTAAAAGAAGGATTATGCTTGATTGAGTGGCTTTTGGAAAAGTTAACACCATGAGAGTACATAAGTCAACAACTGAAACCAAGAGAAAGTTGTTTAATGAATATGTTCTGCTGGTGATGACTTCAAGGAAGTGAGATATGGCTGGTCACGATCACGACTGCAGGGACTCTTTCAGTGGCTCGAAATAAAAACAGGGAAATCATACTCGGCATCACCTTACATGACAAGAGCAACACCTGGATTTGACAGCAGATTGGGGTGAATGACCTAATTAATATGTTGCATACCCTTCTCTATGATTGGCAATACTCAAAAAAATATGCCCAAATAATTGCAACAGTTGACACGTGATATTGAGAGAGAATGATGAAAATAAATAAATGAAAATCTGTGTTTCTCTGTGCATCTCTGAATATCACCAACCTTCAATTGATACGTTCATCATAACAAACCACACCACGCCCCGACTGAGAGATAATCCTGATAGAGTAAAGAGATAGGGGGAGGGGTGGATTTAATCCTACACTGGTGACTATTTCATGCTACTTTGAAAATCCTACACCCCCCCCCCCAACTTTAAACTGTAGGTTGCTGGTAAATTGAACATTCTACAATACAAATTTGCCTCTAGCACAAGACAAATTTGTACTACAAATGCCAAAGAAAACAAAAATTGCTTATTTTTTGTTCCTTAATCCTTTATATACACACACACACACACACACACATATATATAATTTTTTTTTTTTTTTTTTTTTTTTTTGTGGTGGGGGAGATGTGTCACATTCTTTGGAGAAAATTTAGCTCCCTTCCAAGTTGCTTGAGTCCTATCTTTTTTATCCAGTTACATACGAGTTAGGTTTATTTGCATACGACCCGTAAAAATAAGTAAACATTTTCAAGCAATAATTTGTGTAGATTAGTATTTATTAGTTCATCTTCAGTTCATGAAATTTGTCATAACAGAAAAATACATTTTTCTTTCTCTCTCTTCTTTCTCTCTCTTTCCTCTCTCTTCTTTCTCTCTCTTTCCTCTCTCTCCTTGCTCTCTTTCCCTCTCTCTCCTTGCTCTCTTTCCCTCTCTCTCCTTGCTCTCTTTCCCTCTCTCTCCTTGCTCTCTTTCCCTCTCTCTCCTTGCTCTCTTTCCCTCTCTCTCCTTGCTCTCTTTCCCTCTCTCTCCTTGCTCTCTTTCCCTCTCTCTCCTTGCTCTCTTTCCCTCTCTCTCCTTGCTCTCTTTCCCTCTCTCTCCTTGCTCTCTTTCCCTCTCTCTCCTTGCTCTCTTTCCCTCTCTCTCCTTGCTCTCTTTCCCTCTCTCTCCTTGCTCTCTTTCCCTCTCTCTCTCTCCTCGCTCTCTTTCCCTCTCTCTCTCTCCTCGCTCTCTTTCCCTCTCTCTCTCTCCTCGCTCTCTTTCCCTCTCTCTCTCTCCTCGCTCTCTTTCCCTCTCTCTCTCTCCTCGCTCTCTTTCCCTCTCTCTCTCTCCTCGCTCTCTTTCCCTCTCTCTCTCTCCTCTCTCTCTCCTCGCTCTCTTTCCCTCTCTCTCTCTCCTCGCTCTCTTTCCCTCTCTCTCTCTCCTCGCTCTCTCTCTCTCTCCTCGCTCTCTTTCCCTCTCTCTCTCTCCTCGCTCTCTTTCCCTCTCTCTCTCTCCTCGCTCTCTTTCCCTCTCTCTCTCTCTCCTCGCTCTCTTTCCCTCTCTCCTCGCTCTCTTTCCCTCTCTCCTCGCTCTCTTTCCCTCTCTCTCTCTCCTCGCTCTCTTTCCCTCTCTCCTCGCTCTCTTTCCCTCTCTCTCCTCGCTCTCTTTCCCTCTCTCTCTCTCCTCGCTCTCTTTCCCTCTCTCTCTCTCCTCGCTCTCTTTCCCTCGCTCTTCTCTTTCCCTCTCTCTTCTCTTTCCCTCGCTCTCTTTCCCTCTTCTCTGCTTTAAATTATTTTAGTTGATTCCTATTTATTAGTGATACAGTATAAAATTATTCTGACTTTTTACAGAGGTATGTGAACATAGCTGTTCTGTATGCAAACACTTTTGTTTTTTGCTCTTTTTTTATGAAAAAGTTTAATAAAATGGATTTTTCAAAGTATTTTTTGTTTAAAACACTGAGAAAATCTAGTTTATTTACATTTGAGCTTTCATCAGTTATAGGTCACCTCGGTAGTCATTTACTGTAACTCTGACTTTTTTTAAAAGAAGTGCACAAGAAATTTTAAATTCAAATAAATACAGAAGGCCAACAGTACTATCTACCCCAGAGCTGGGGAGAAAAGAGTTGGATTCATACTTTTTCCCATGGCTATTAGCACCTAAGTGAATGTAATGAACTCAACTGGAATTTGAACTCAGCTTTCAGATTCTTCAATCCAAGCTGCAAATCCATTACTCTACTCTTCCTCCCTAAGAAAATATAAAAGTATAAAAAGGACATTAAAAAATTAGTTAAATGATACTTTTGAGTTAAATTCATTGCTTTTATTTTTGTATTTTCTTACCTGTTTGAGGTCATAAAATATTTAATTGCACCCAGATAAGACTTTTTTTTTTTTTTTTTAATTATTCTGATTTTAAAATTAAGCTAAAATTGATAAAAACCTATTGACATGATGATGCTGTTGATTGTTATTTCCTTTTTGATCTTCTGTACAAAAAAAAAAAAATCCAACATTTCTAAAAATGTTTATACTCAAAAATGGCATTAAACTTTGCATAATTTTGATTCTTGTAATGAATGGAAATGAGATGAATTTCAAAATTGCACTGAAAAATTACAAAAAGTTTTAAAATAAATATTGAGTGTAAATTTGTTTCCTCATCAAATCTGAAAGAAAATGTTTTATTAAATTATTCAACCACCAATTCAATTCTCAAAATTATTTTTTGAGTTTTATTGAATTTTTGTTAAAATGCGGGATGATTTTTCAGCATGTTCACACTTGATATTGCATAATTATTTTATTTATTTTTTTTATTTTTTATTGAAATTACATCTTCAGGAATTTTTTTAAATAACTGTAAAAAAAACAACATTGCACCCTTACTCTCTAAATTTAAAGTGTACACATATCAAAAAAGGGGGCTGAAACTGACCCCTTAAAAATATTTTGGCAATTTCTTAATAGCTCATTCAGTTTCTAATTATGGATAAGTGCTGAAAATTTTGTTTAAATCTGATAATTTCCAGATTTTTGGTGAATTTTTAAAAACAAGGAAAATTGTCCATTTTGGTGGTATCTAATATTTACTGATCTTAACTTTGTCTGGCACAAGGTCATAATTTTAGATCATCTTGTTAGGGTCGATCATACTGTCTGGCTTGCTTTGCTATTATCTTTTCTTCAACTATTACATGACTTTTATAATTCTATGTGTGATTATTAAAAATTGTTAAAAGTGACTGAGGACCGATAAACATTATTTGTTCAAGATCCTTCCAATAATTGTTTAACAAGTAAATAAAATTTTCAATTCAGTTATTTCAAAAAAAAAATTCTATTCACGCTCTACAAAATATTAAATTTGTAAGAAATTTTTTTTGTTTTGCATTTTCATAATGTCCTAATTTAATTGGAGATTTGATGTTGACCAAGTGGTTACAATCCTGAAAATTAAATCTGTCCAAGAAGATAGTGTATTTATTTTGTAAATCTATAAATACGTCATATTAGGAACTAGTTCCTGCTGTTGAAACTTATAGCTCCCAATAATCAGTCTCAAGTTGGGGAGAAGATGGGTGCCATTTTGTAATCCTAATTTCCTTGAGAGATCCCATGAAGGACCTAGACGTAGGCGAACACCCAAAATTTAACAAGTGAATTTTGCCTCAGTTTGAACCTCTGACCTAGAGGTTAGCAAGCAAGTGACAACAGCAACAACACTAGTATAGTGCCACTATAGCAGCACTTCAAAACTTTGGAGTATATAAATACCACACTTTGAGCTTAGGCAGAGCAAACACACATATACTCTACTGATGCTAATCAAAAGAGCTGATTTGTACATACATAATCCCTTTTTTTTTTTCTTTACCATTCATGCTATGTGTTTTCTTGACAGACGTGATCATGGCTCTCTACCAACACTTTTTTCTTTATTATCCATGAAATGTCATGGCTTCTTAAGAAAGACATTGGATTGCCTTCTATACAGTTTTGAATTCACAAATAGTCATTCTAGACTGGCTACCACCCAATGTATGTGTGTCCAATCTATTACTGAGACTATAGCTGGGGAAAGGATAGATTTGTTTTCCCAAGGGTATTTGTATGAAAGTGAATGCAACAGACTGGAAATTTGAACTCTGGTTACTGATTCTACTTTTGACACCAATAACTGTTAAGCTACATCCACACAGGTTCAATGTGAGTGAATAAATTAAGATGTCGGGAAGTAAGAGAAAACTATTGACATTTGTATTCTTGTATTAAGATGTTAAATTATTAAGTTATTGTTGAGCCAGGCACTTGCATTTTTAGCGGGGACCAATTTCTATCTGTCAGCATAATGTTGATGCATTTTATTTGATAATGAGAACAAAAGAACTCCCATTTTTTGGAAGCAGTTCTGAATGTGTGAATGTTCATAATGGCTACATTGGGGATTCCTGGTGAGAATTCTGCAGTTGTATTTTACTTTACTTTACTTTTAAACTCTTTCTTCGTCTACTATTTCAGTCGTGGTATTAACATCTCTGTGTCATGTGCAAGTTAAGATGTCAAATCATTAAGTTATCATTGGGCCAGACATGTGCATTTTTAAGGACACTGATTTCTATCTGTCAACGTAATGCTGATGCACTTTATTTGATGAGAACAAAAGACCCCCCAGACCCCCTGGAAGCAGTTCTAAATGTGTGAATCTTCGTAATGGCTACAGTGGGAAATCCATGGTTAGAATTCTGCAGCAGTATTTTACTTTATTTAATTTTAAATGCTTTCTTTGTATGCTATTTCAGCAATGGTGGTGTCGTTTCTGTGTCGGTCATGAGTAGTTTATTTTCAACAATGACAAAATAAATATATAGAGATGGATTTGCAAGTTGTTCCTTGTTTCGTTTCCTCCTTTCTTCAATTATGCACCTTTTTTCTCTCTCTCTCTCTCTCTCTCTCTCTCTCTTCATTGCCCTAAAATACATTCCCAGACGTTTTCTCTCTTGTTACTCATCACCATCCTCTTTTTCCGGGTGGCACAGACTCCAACCAAATCCATCTCTTCCTTCCCTGGCCTTCATCCATATATCCCTACCATCACTTCTCTTCCCTTTTATGACTGGCCTTAACACAGGATGCAGGATACTGGCCAGGTAGGGGATAGGGGTTGTCACTTTACTCTTAACACTTTCTCTAGTTGTCATCCTTTCCATTAATTTATTGGCACTAGTTAAATTGATTGGTCCATTTGTAAAAAAAAAAAAAAAAAAATACCCCAAAAATGTTGCGGGCAGGGGATATAATTTTTGTAGATTAGCATTCAAGGAACAACATTTGTCAGAATAAAAAAAAAAAAAAGGACTTCTTTTTAATATCATTTTAGAAGTGTAGTCCTGTTCACAATATCAATAAAGTATGAAATTGATCCCTGACTTTATACAGAGTTATCTCTACTAGGACAACTTTTGTTTAATAACAGTATATATATATATATATATATATATATATATATATATATATAATTTATGCAAAACTAGGTAATCCGTATGGGTAGACCCAAGGAGTCTGATGATCCAGAGCCCTTTAAAAGGGTTGTGGTGAAATAACTTATTACATGGAACCTTAAAGTGATCTGTTTTTATTCAAATATATATATATATATATATATATATATATATATATATAAACCTAGTGAGCCAGACAAACCTACTCAGGTTTCACCTAAATCGATCGTCAGGGAATATATATATATATTACAAAATGGACAAAGTCCAACAATTTATTTATTAAAGACATTTTTATGTTTAACGTTCTTTTTATAGATACAAGTATTTAAGTAAATGCTCCGTTTATAATAAACGGTATTAAATAACATTTACCGGCCTGAATGTCCGAGAAATTTTCATAGAAAATATTCGTTCTTTGACAGGACTCGAACCTGCATCCTATACGGAACCGTCATTTACGCTGACGTGCCTTACCGTTAGGCACATCAGCGTAAATGACGGTTCCGTATAGGATGCAGGTTTGAGTCCTGTCAAAGAACGAATATTTTCTATGAAATTTTCTTGGACATTCAGGCCGGTAAATGTTATTTAATACTGTTTATTATAAACAGAGCGTTTACTTAAATACTTGTATCTATAAAAAGAACATATATATTCTTCATTTAAGTTAAATATCCCTTAATGTTTGTACCGATGCTTTTGCCACCCCCTCAAAAAAAAAAAAAAATTAAAAAAAATAGTTTAAAAGAAAATTTTCAAAAATTCACAAAATTAAAGAAAAATATGCAGATATCAATGACATAAGAACAGCTTCAAAGTTGACATCTGTAAATAACAATTAGGTTCAGATAACTCTGAAAATTCAGGGATCGATTTGTGACTGTATTTATCTTTTTTTGATTCTGACAAATATCTTTCCTTGGGGAAAGTTCAATGAATTCTAATTTACAAAAATTATTATTATGTGTGGACCAGTCTACTTAAGTAGTACCAATTCAGTTTTTAAAGAACTTTTAAAAAAAACAAAAAAAAACTCTTTTCTCATTTCAACCAGTCAATTTTCTTGTCTTTTCTTTTTTTGTTGTAGTACTCTCCAATTTGAAATTGTTTCAATGTTTTCAAAGATTATTTCTTATTTTCAGTATTTTCTTCTTTTATGGTAAATATGGTAAAATTAATGTATCCAACTTAATTCGCTCTGAAATTCCATTTAAAACTCAACTGATGTAGCTCAAACGATATAGCAAACATGTGTTGAGTCAGTTGCCACAATCAGTTGTAATCTGCTCCACTAACTTCAGATATTCGTTTCACAATTTCTGAACCGAATCTGTTTGAAAAAGTTTTACATCTAAAATAACGTTAATATCATTCCTGACACTTCAGTCAAAATCAGGATTAAGGACACAATTCTAATCGCCCATTAAAACTACATCTTTCGATGATATCACAAAGGGATCAATCCACTGACAAGCCAAAAAAGGCTTCCGCCAACATGTACAACATGACTGTCAGTTCTTCAAAGAACTGCTTACTTAACCAAGAGTCACCAAAATATGCTGAGTTAAAAACCTCCTGAACAGAAGGTTCTCAATCAATAAAATAAGTCTTGCACACAACAAGGTGCTGAAAGTTGTGAACAAGCCTGTCTCTTTTAAACTTTAATCTTATATGTGTAAATAAATGTGACACCAGAAACTTTTTTGTTCTCTGATTTAGATTCTTTGAATGTACAAGGGAAAATCAAAAATTATCTGCACTCTTGTCAAATTGTGAAAGTGTGTATAGTTTTAACCCTTGTATGTATTGTGGACCCCAAAATCTGTTATCCTAGTCTGTCATTGAGCCTTATTTTCTGCATGGATGATGTTTCCCTTTGTAAACAAATCCTTAGTTAGAGATGGTCAATCTTCTATCTGTGGGCAACAGAATATCCCACATTTGAAAGGTCCTGCTTTTTTTGGTTATTGCTGAAATCTTCACCCACCAAAACTTGACAGTAATTTTAATTATTTCTTCTTTTGTAGACTTGATAAGATTTCACTTTTTCTCTCAAGCACAATTTATTTATTTATTTATTTTTTATACTGGGACCTCAATCTGGACAAATCCACTAGCAACACATTCTCCTTGACAAGATAAGTTTACTGTCTTACCTTTCTGCCCAAACTCTAATTAAACAAAGGTGGGATTTTGTGAGTGTTCCAAGAAATGACTACACCTGTCATATGTGTACATCTTTCTTGGTTTCATTGATTTCTTGTTTCTTCTTGTCTTTATTCATACTCCCCCTTTCTCAAGCCTTCTAAATAAGGTTTTGATGGCCTTGACAACATCCATATTAGCTTTATTTTTTTAAAAGAATGTGCAAAATTAGTCTTACTTTCATGGTAGTGAAACAAAAGCTGTGTGAGCAGATCTAGTCCAGGTACAATTTATGATGTTCTTTGTGATGCTGAATAAAAAATATTACTAATAAAAAAAAAAAAACGTGGGGAGAAAAAATTCAATCTTCAAAAATGGCAGCCAGTTGGTGACCAAACAATAGCAATATGTGATACTCACAAAATGAGAAAAATTGCAAGTGAACTGCCTTTGTCCAGTAGGTTTTGATTAGGTTTAGTGATTTCCCTGTGTTTGTGCATTCTGACTAGATCAGTTTTCAATGATAATTCAATGTTGTATTTCTCATAGATATTTGAAATCATGGTTTTTGATTGGTTAGTAAATGAGTCATGTGATTTATTCTGTATCATGTTTTCATAAACCAGCCTAACTTCGGTTTCTGATTTTTTTTTTTTTTTTTTGTTTGTTTTAAGAAAAATTTGATGTGAATTATTTTCTTGTTGTGGTAATGTTATAAACAAAATAAAAAATAAGTTTCAATGATTAACTCTGTCCAAGATCAGGATTTTTTTCTTTTGTGATCTTGCAGATAACTCATTCAAATCTTTTACACTCCTCTGTAGAGTGTGGGGGCCCCACAGGCTCATCATGCTAGGTGTTGCTAGTGTGGTTTCTGTAACAAGTATGTTTTTATAGGATGGAGTTGATAGCCCCATGCTCAACTGGCTTATAATTCATCCTTCTATCAACCAATCAAGGCTGAAAAGCCTAATCTACCCTACTGTTTCACCTATAGTTAGAGCCGGGGAAGACTAGATGTATTCATACCTTTTGCCAAGGTATTTGGGTGAAAGTGAATGTAATAAACTCTACTGGAATTTGAACTCAGCTAGCCAATTTTTGTTTAGAGTCTCTAACCTTTACACCACCTGCACACCAAAGCTGACCTTCGTTTTTTATGCTTTTTTTTTTTTTTTAATAAATCACTTTTTTATGGGTTATTACAGCACAATTATTCTACTAGATTATTTATATTTATCTGTAGACATCATAGATTTTTCAAGTACCATATTATAATGTTCAGCATCAAAATACAGACCTCTTTGCCTTTGTTCTAACTACTCTGCTACACTTCTAAGCCTGCCCCCTACCCCTGTCCCTCATTTTACTATCTACCCTTTGTTCCTTTTTATTGCAAAATGAGTGGTATGTAATGCCAACCCAGGCTTCATCTACTTAGCCTGCCCCACAGGACTAAAAAGGAAACGAGCCAAAGACTCGTGAGAGGAAGTATAATGAAAAGCATTGCACTGACTCCCACCCATGTTTAATTCCTGACCCTTGCAAAACTGCTTTACCCCACTGCTGTTAAACATTGGCTGTACTGCTTCATAGCAGTCCCAGACTCTACACAATTCAGATGTGCTTTGCTATCAACTCGAAAAAATCTGTTCAAAGTTAGCTGTGATGATAAAATGCTGGTTACTGGATATAAACTAGTGGTCAAATAAATTTGTGAGGTATCTTGTAAGCTAGGGTGGACAAAAGGTTAGCTGTTAGATTTGGGGGGGGGGGGTGATAGAATAGCAGTCTGTGTCCCCTGACAGAGATATGAATGTCCAATAAAAATATGGGTCAATTTGACAGAAAGTTATTTCAGTTCCAAACCTATTATCTAATCTTCTTCCATGTTGTTTCAAATTTATTTTAAGTTATCAATCTGACATCTTACATGAAACATAGTATGCCATCTTGTTTAGAAGTGCTAGCTTCTTGACACATTCTTTGAATTCTCTTGGAGAAAGAAAATCTATAAAGAAACTTTGATTATCTGAGTATTTCTCTCATCACTGCAGATAGTAAAAAGAAAAAAAAGTCTTTCTTTAGTCTGGCACAAGGCTATATATTTAGAGAAGGCACACAGTAAGGATTGAACTCATTACACAGTAGTAATGATCTGCTTAT
Organism: Acanthosepion lycidas; assembly: GCA_963932145.1. Lineage (NCBI taxonomy): Eukaryota > Metazoa > Mollusca > Cephalopoda > Sepiida > Sepiidae > Acanthosepion > Acanthosepion lycidas. The sequence goes on from OZ010599.1 coordinate 92,765,163, forward strand.
TCACTGTTATGGTGATGCAGTACTAATCTCTTCAGTTCTCGTTGGGGGCAGGCGTGTATTTGAGGAGAGGGGTTTTTGTTTTTTTGTTTTTTTCCTCACAATTTTCAAGTACCTGAAGATCAACACAGACAAAAATAACCATGAAATTGTCATGGCACAAAAAAAATTGATGATTTAAATTCTCCAAGGAGTTCTGCTTTAAGTTAATATAAATATAGATAATTCCCAAAATTTGTTAAAAAAAGAGCATAACATGATGAAAAAGGTTCCAAACTTGATAAAAACAAAGGCTTATTGTCAAGTTTTCTTAAGACAAGACTATCATTAATATATCTTATTCAAAGAAATAATTAAAAGCTTTTCTAATTAAATAATGTCAGTTTTATTGCATTTTTTATTTTACGATTCAGAGCAGATTTTTAGTAAATGATGTTTCTATTTGACAAAAACAAATTGATGATTTAAATTTTCCAAGGAGTCCTGCTTTTAGCTAATATAAATATGAAGAGGGTGGAATTTTAATTTCTTGAAATTTCATAAAAGTAAGTGGGGGCAACAGTTCTTTAAAAAAAAAAAAAAAAAAAAAAAAAAAAACAACAACAATGTGATTTTTACTGCAAAAAAAGACAATAAATTTTCCGTACTTAATAACAAAGATTTTGATGATAAACTAAGAGGAAAGACCAAAAGTTTTTTTTTTTTTTTTTTTTTTTTTTTTTTTTTTTAATTCTTACTAGCATGTTCAAAATTGTGGTTAAAAATTTTGGTTTTCTTGTGTTAGCGGGGGGGGGGGGGTCTAAAAATTAGTATGGGAATTTGCAGTAAAAATCACATTGCTCTTTTTTCTTTTTCTTTTTTTTTTTTTTTTACATCTGTTACCCCCACTTAATTCTATGAAATTTCAAGAAATTAAAATTTCACACACTTCATATTTATTTGTATTAGTTAAAAGCAAGACACCTTGGAGAATTTAAATAATCATTTTGTTTTTGTCAAACAGAAACTCCATTTACCGAAAATCTGCTCTGAATTGTAAAATAAAAATGCAATGAAACTGATGTTATTCAATTAGAAAAGATTTTGTTTTTATAAATAGGATATATTAAGGATAATATTGTCTTAAGAAGAACAATTTTGATGATAAAAATGTTTTTATTAAGTTTGGGGCATTTTTCATCATGGTATGCTCTTTTCTCAGTGAATGAGTAGAGGTACCTAATTTTAGAACCACATGTGAAAACCCAGTAATAGTAAGGATGTCCCAAAATATTTCATCATGGATAAGTTTGCATGTATAATATGCCTAATAAAAATATAATATAATTAATAAATAATGATTAATGTAATAATCATATTAATATATAAAAATGTCTTCTATTTTTTTTTCTCTTATTGTTGTTAGTTTATTTGATTTTTAGATTTTATCTTTAGTCATATTATACCTTCTTGTTTCATATGAAGTGACAAGTGTAATCCAATGTGATATTTGACAAGATACCTAAATTGTTGTTTTCATCTGTTTGTAAAAAAAAAAATAAAATAAAATTAAGCTTGTTTATAAACCTGTTTTGTTAAATGAAATAGTTTCATGGCTGAATATCAATTTCAAAAGTGATCAGTTGATGCATACCTGCTGAACCTCTTGTATTACATTTATACATGACCTTTGACCTTTATTTGGCAGCACAGTACTGCTTTTTTTTTTTCCTTCATTTCTTTTATTCCTCTTTTTCTTTTTTTTCTTTTTCTTTTTTTCTTTTTCTTTTTTCTTTTTCTTCTTTTTCTTTTTTTTCTTTTTCTTTTTCTTCTTTTCTTTTTCTTCTTTTCTTTTTCTTTTCTTTTTCTTCTTTTCATTTTCTTCTTTTCATTTTCTTCTTTTTCATTTTCTTCTTTTTCATTTTCTTCTTTTTCATTTTCTTCTTTTTCATTTTCTTCTTTTTCATTTTCTTCTTTTTCATTTTCTTCTTTTTCATTTTCTTTTTCATTTTCTTCTTTTTCATTTTCTTCTTTTTCATTTTCTTCTTTTTCATTTTCTTCTTTTTCCCTTTTTTCACTTTTTCTCTTTTTTCTTTTTTTCTCTTTTTTTTTCTTTTTTTTCTCTTTTTTTTTCTTTTTTTTTTCTTTTTTTTCTCTTTTTTTCTCTTTTTTTCTCTTTTTTTCTCTTTTTTTCTCTTTTTTTCTCTTTTTTTCTTTTTTTCTCTTTTTTTCTCTTTTTTTCTCTTTTTTCTCTTTTTTTTCTCTTTTTTCTCTTTTTTTCTTTTTTCTTCTTTATTTTCTCTTTTTTTCTTCTTTTTTTCTTCTTTATTTTCTTCTTTATTTTCTTCTTTATTTTCTTCTTTTCTTCTTTTTTTCTTCTTTTTTTACTTATTTATTTATTTTTCATTGACCCATCTTGCTTGGATCAGGAAATAGATTATCATGTATTGGCTGATATTCTTTAGTTTCGCTGATATTTGAAACTCTTCTGGTATCTCTAAATGATAAACTAAACCAAAGTATCAAATTATATCAAAGCCACTGCATTCAGCTTATTTTAAGGATAGACAAAAAATATTCTGCTTCATACATTTACTGATATTAGTTACATTAATTTGACTCATGATTTGGCATTATGGTTATTTAGTAATCTTGTATTTGTAATATGGAGCAAGAAGGATTATGTTGTGTAGCTTCCAAGAAGAAAGTTTAGACTATAAAAAATAAGAGCTGAAACCTTATACTAAGTATTAGAATTGATAATGGCTGGCAATGCTTCATCTAATAAAAAGGGAGATGGAAGTAAATAGTACTCAAAAATTACACATGACATACCAAGAGAAATTGGTGGGTTTCCCTTAAGATCAAATGATAATAAATCTCCTTTCTCTGGAATATCACTGGATAACTAAATAAAGGTTATTGTAAAACCAGTAGTGAGTGCTGATGCTTGGAAGATTGGATAGTTCTCGAGTAAGTCTGAGTCGTACTCAACAAATCCCAGAAAGTCTCATGTAGTCTGTTGACTTTATAGGTACTTACTACCTATAGTGTAGTCACTCATGGGGGTGCCAGGTTATTCCATTACATCAAGTGCAATCATTAATTTTTTTTTTTTTTTTTTTTTTTTTTGCATGAATTTTAACCCCTCCGGAAAAAAAAAATTACTTGTGTATAGTGCAACCAGTTACCGGGTTTCACACTGCACAAATAGTTGAATAGAAACATTAGAAGTAAAATAAGTTCATATTTGTGTGTGTATTTTTTTTTTTTTTTTTTTTTTTTAATCTATGGTTTTATTTCATAACGCTTAAATGTATACCTTTTAAAAATTTCGCTAAGTGTATTTTGATATTTTCATTTGCTGCTAGGTGTGCTATTGCTTAAAAAGGTTGAGAAATACTGTGCTAGATGTTAGCCTGTCTCGTTCAATTTTCTCCCCTAACTTGTATTTATGAGATTAATTTTATCACTAAAGCCATTAGGAGTCTGAAGAAGTTCTTTTTCTTTCTTTGGATGAAACACTTTACTAATAAGTTTCCATCTTGTCTTTTCATTGCATACATATCAAACAAACCAGTTGTTAAGTGGCTACAGTAATGTGCGTAAAAATGTACCATTGTATTTTGAGTCTTTTTTTAACTTGAATACTGTTTTTGCTGGATACACACATACATATATGGGAGCGTATCTGAGTGGTGAGACCCAGATTTGAATTCCGCTATGATTGATTTGTCAAAACTTCTTAAAGTTATTGATCTGGGAAGATATTTCCAATATGCAGCACCTCTGAAGAGTGCCTGAATACAATACCACAGGTTGACCCAAGTCTTATAAATGAAATTGGGTAAGTGGAACTGTTTGGAAGCATTATTTGCCTAAACTCTCCACTAAGGCAGCATGTGACACAAGGTCATTATTTTTAAGGGAAATGGTGGTATGCACATACATATATAGGGGCTGTCTGGAAGTTGTTTGAATGTACTGGCATTGTTCAAACTGCTGATCATGTCAGATTAGGCGTTCTCTTACAGGAACTACCTCTAATTAAGGTCCACTCTCAATGGGTGCAGTATAAATTACAGGTGAGCTCTGTGGGTGATGAACAAACAGAAATTGCCTGAGCAGGTGTCTATAACAGGGATTGGATCACTGCCATAGCAGGCAGGTGTACTCGGAAAACTAGTAGCCAGCCATTTTTATATATGAAATTTTTGTCAGCTAAAATTAAAAAGGGTTTAGCTACCCTTTTTCTAGTTTTGAAATATTTAACTTCAAAGTTAACCATAATTTTTTTCATAAATTGACAGAAACCTGTCTTTATATTAGGTTGGTGCAAAAATAATTTCGTTTTCTAACATATGTTACTATGTGAGAAAACGAAATTATTTTTGCACCAACCTAATACATAACCTAGGGATTAAACAAAGATGTTTTTTTTTCTTTTTAATTTAAAATTTCAGTGGTCATATAGGGCATTGCCGAGAGGATATGTTACATAACAAAAAAAAAAAATGAAAAATGCCAATAGAATCTTTTCTTTTTTTAATATCAGGTGATGTTTTGAAGCCAGACTTTTTTTTTTTTTAGTTTTTAAGAAAAAAAATCAATCTTGTAAAATTTCTAGCCTTTTTTTGTTGCTCCTATCAAATGAGAAAATTAATCTTGGATTTCTTGGTTTTAGTTTATTTACCTTTCTCCTGTTGAGAAAAATATTAAAATTACCAAGAAAATGAAGGTAAAAAAAAAACAAAAAAAACACTGGACTATATTTATCACCATTTGTGACCAGAATTTGTGGAGATATCAAATTGTTTGCTATTTGAATATTTCTGTTTATTTATTTTGTTTGCTTGTTTACTGTCAGCGTTTTGCTCACTTTATCACTATTTGGACTCGCTGAAAACTGATTATTGGAAAAGGAGTGGTTCCTTTGGCCGCTTTATTTTTCTCACTTGTAATTTCTTTTTTCTTTTACTTTTTCTTTTTTTCGTTTTGGCCTTTTCTTCCACTTCTTCTCCATCGATTCTGATTCTACTTGTGTCCCCAAATAGTTGTCATATTTTTCGTCTATGGGACTTAAATGTAACTAGTATTATGGGAGAGTTTAAAACTCTTGAGTTTTCTTGTTCAACCTCAGTTTTTATTACTTTGTTTTTCCTTTTCGTTTATTTATTTTTTATTTTTACTTATTTTTTATTCTGTTGCAATCTTTTATTTCTTTTTCTTTCTTTCTTTTTTTTTTTTTTTTTTTATATACTTCTCTTCTCGATCCTCTTTTCTTCTTTTTCTTCTCTCGCATTGCTTGCTTTTCCTCCTTCCCTCATTCTTTTTTTTCTCCTTTCCTTCTCTTCTTCCTTTCAATGACGAATACTCACACCGAAATCCTTACTGTTTTAAAAATCAAGTTTTCTGCTTAACATTTTTGTACCCTTTTTTTTTTTTTATCCCCCCCATCTTAGAAAAGCATTTCTTCTTTTGTAATCTGATATCAGTCAGACGATAAAAAAAAAAAAAAAAATCAGAACTTGTTTACTTATGGAAAGACAAATGGAAGATAACCAAGACTTTTTTTTACTGAACAGTACAAAAGTGAATCATTTTTTTCTATTTGCTCGTAGCAGAAAGAACTTTGGCTCCAAGAAAAGTAAATTTTTATCTCATTATTTATTTATCATCTTCAATTTGATTTTGATTCATTTACAGTAATGTTGAGGAAAGGACACTAATTTTAAAGGGTTTTAAAGTGAGAACATTAAATTGTCCAGTAACAAAAAAATGTAATTTATGAAGAGTAAGTGATGGAAAATTTAAAAAAAAAAAAAAAAAAAAAAAGGTAATTTTTAATGAAATTTTAGACATCAGTATTCTGCCCATCTCTATGACACACTCATTATTAATGTTCCGGTTTCACAACTCATTAAATGTTTGTCCGGTACTAACTATTGTCAATGATAACCAAGTTAAAAAAAGATAAGAGTTTCTTTTTTTTTTTTTTTCCTTTCCTTTTTATTTGTTTCCTAAAAAAGTGTGTTGATAGCATGTTGGGAAAAGAAACCACTTCTCTTGATTTATTATCCTGTTTTATCAGTATAGATGCAAATTTTATTAAAGCTTTTTTTTTTTTTTTTTTTTTTTTTTTATGGAGCATAGACTCTTTAAGTGTTTCAACTCAAGCTGTCTATACAAGTTAACTTCTTTTACCACACACACGATTGGTGTATATACGGAATGAATTCCTATAATCAACAATTACTATTCTTAAAAAGAATGTTCAATACAGAGTAGAGCAGATATAATTATTTATTTAAAAATTATAACAAATATGTTATAAAATCACTACAAAAATAGCCATTTTGTTTCAACACCTCTGGTGTCTTACCAAGTGATAATATGGATAAGACACCGGAGGTGTTGAAACAAAATGGCTATTTTTGTAGTGATTTTATAACATATTTTTATGTTAAAATTTTATATATATATATATATATATATATATATATATATATATATATATAATTGTGCATTTGAGCAGTGATCCCTCTTTTATACAAGTTTCATTAAAACGACTGACATGGTACTGTGATTATTTTTTTTTTTTTTTTTTTTTTTCTTATAATTCTTTTCTTTTCTGAACATAGTATGTAAAAAAAACTGTCCAAATGTTCTGCATGTCCAAGTGCTCTTGGTTATTCTTTTTTTAGTCATTATCAAGGATGATTTTTATTTCTAACTAGATGTATGGATTTACATCTACTGGCCTGAATATTTGAAAAATCATGTCAAAAAAATAAGCGTACTCTGGCAGGATCTGACTAGATTTCTCGGATATTCAGGCCAGTAGATGTTGGATAAAAAAAACACTTTAATTTTAAAAAAACAGCTTCTACTCAAATATGAATATCCATCAAAAATAACACTTATATATATATATATATATATATAGTTCTCAAGCATCTCACATATCGAACAAACCAGTTTTCAAACAGAAAATTTGGGATGAAAATGCCTCAGTTATTGAACAAAATTTCGGTTCTCGAACAACATTACTGAACTGAGTTAACCCGAATGGAATAATTTCTGAGTCAAAGGCTGTGTTGTGGCATGCTGTTCTTTTCCAATTTTATTGTACTGTGACTTTTTTTTTTCTCTATATTGATTCCGATTGTAAATATAGTTTCAGTTTACTGTTGCGGACTGTGAGTTTATGTGTTGTTAAATTAGGAACACGTGTGTAATTCCTGCTATAGAATATTAAAAGGTTCACTACAAGAACATGGCTCAGACTCAGAGATTGAATCCTCCATAAAGAAGTGTAAAGAAAACAAACAAGACCGATATGTATTAAATAGCACAATTTTACAACAGACTTAGACATTAACATTTGTGTTTGAACGTAAAGAGTTTGTATGAATGTTCGTACATATGTATATGTGTGTATAATGTTCATGACGTCTCCCACAAATGGGGAGACACAATCTTCTGTGAGAGATTACATTGTAGTTGTATTCACTGAAAATGAAGACATGAAAAAGAGAACGAAGCAAGAAATTGCTCAGTATTTATAGTGTAGGGAGGCGTCCCCTAGTGAATAGTTAGGAAATTAAGGAGAAGTTAACTCCGACGTTACAAATGGCCTTCAGGAATGGATTAAATTCGTGAACTGAGGTTCCACTGTGTGTGTAAGTATGTGTGTATATAGTTTTAAAGTGTGCTATATTTATGGGATAAAGTGCTCAATATCAGAGATAGTGTATGTAAATATAAAAGTGAACATTGAAGTCAACATTCAGAGGCAACAGGCTGTTTCATGCTGGACATAATAGCGACCTGATGATTGCGTCTACATGAGACAGCCTGTCGCCTCGGAGTGTTGACTTCAATGTTCACTGTTTATATATATATATATATATATATATATATATATATATATATATATAAAAATATAATATACACAGTCTCACATACTGTTAGATTTTCCTATGCAAGTAATTTTTTTTTTTTTTTTTTTTTTATAGATATTTTTTAATCCAACATTATTATAAACTTTATTTTCTTAGTGAGTACAAGTGTTTGGATTGATATCCCTGTTTCTTTTATTTTCTTAAATTTTAGCTGGCCTACCTTGAGAAGTCCTATGAAAGGAAAAATGTGCCTTTAGTAGAACTTCTTGATCTAGGCCAGTTGATAATAATTACACTGTTTAAGAAAAAATAAACAGGTATTTAAATTCAAGCACATTTAACCACTAAAAATAACATAGTAATAATAAAGAATATATAAACACACACACACACACACACACAGTGAACATGAAAATCTATCCATATATAAAATTCTGTGACTTCCATTTGTCTGTCCATCACACTCACTAAAATAACCATATATTGACCAATTAAAACCAAATTTTGGAGAGAAGTGCAAACAGGTAAGGGGGTACAAAGTACAGTTGGTTTTACTAGGTAGCTTAGTATAATAAATTTTCATTAATTTCTCTGGAAAAATTAAATTTTATTATTAACATACAAAATACTCCCACTATTTTAAAAAAAATTTAATGATTAAAATAACAAATATTTAATAAAATTGCAAGTAATTTTTTATATATATTTAATTCTGGTAAAATATAATGCACAATAAATATAAACACAATAGGGAGAGTAGAGTTTGTAAATCTCGACAAAAAAATGTTAGTGATAACTTCAACAATACAAAATACTGTGAGGATTTCAACATGTCGATGTATTGCAAAAAAAAATTCTAGTAAATGAAATTTCTATACCTGTATATGTTTCCCATTAATATAGCAAATTTGAATCTTTATAAATTTTTATTCATTAACAGCCATTTGCTCAGTCTACTGCAGGATTTGGGTCTTGGTCAAATTCCATCTGACATGGAGAGGAATTGGCTCTACTATGACACACAAGCCCATAAGATATTGCCAACTGGTTTAAATTTGCTTGTTCTTTTACTCAGATGGTTGTGACAAAGAGCCTAGTCTGACATATCATTTTTTTTATCTTTAGCTACGCAGGAGTTGGAGCAGATGAGATAAATTTATGACCTTATTTGAACTTCCGCCTCGAGAAAAAAAATAAATCAGTAAATATTTCATTCCTTTTTTATTAGGTTGGTGCAAAAATAATGACGTAATAATGTCGTTTTTTGACGTATTTTTTAACGTCAAAAAACGACGTTATTACATCATTATTTTTGCACCAACCTAATAATTTTAAGTAATAACATTTTTGGGTCATTTTGTCCTACCCTTTAATTACTTATATTAATTACTTATTAATAATTATAATAATTACTTATAAATAATTATAGTATTAATAATTATAATAATTACTTATAAATAATTATAGTATTAATAATTATATTAATTACTTATAAATAATTATATTAATTACTTATAAATATATTAGGTTGGTGCAAAAATAATGACGGTTTTTGACGAATTTATCGTCAAAAACCGTCATTATTTTTGCACCAACCTAATACTTATAATACTTATTAATAATTATATTATTAATTACTTATTTTAATTACTTATATTAACTATTAATAATTATATTAATTACTTATTAATAATTAATTACTTAATAATTATATTAATTACTTGGTGCTCAAAGATACATTGAATCTAAAGAGTTTTTTTTTTTTTTTTTTTTTACTGTTTACACTAGAGCCACTCAAGGTAGATGGTTACTGTTGTATTAGCATAAAAAAGGGGCAAGAAGTGAAGTTCTTGGAGCAATGCAGGAAAGATAACAGCTACTTCTTGACTTGAAGAGGTCAAGATTTAATTAGTGAATAAAATTTCAGAGTTCAGATGGAGACATTAGAAGTATAGAGTTGAAGTCGTCTTTAGAAGGAATTGGGAACCTAATCCTAAACAGGAAATAAGGGACAAACCTCTCCACCTGTTCAAAAAACCGGGGAGGTATATGAACTGGATGATAAGCAAGCCTATCTACTACTATTATTGAAAACCTCATGAATTCATTATGATATTAAAATCCCCCCCCACCACCACCAAAAAAAAAAAAAAATTCAATGTGTAAAAGTTGGGTCACACTGGGTCTAAAGATTAATGTTGATTGAATGTCTTATTAGTTGTTGCAGGGTCACCTGACCAGCTCCTGTCATGTGTCTTGGTTGCATGCCAATTTCTGAGTCTCTGTGAAAGATCTTCCTTCCAGTCCACTGAGTAGACTGGAAGGAAGCTCCTTTTATCTCCTGTCAGCCTCTTCCTCTTTTGCCTAAGGTGTTGTAAGATGACAGTGAAAAGATTGTTGGCTCTTATAACGTATACATAACATTTCATCTTTCTCTTCTTGAAGATTGTTATGAGATTTTCCAATGGGCCTATTTCTTGTCTTATGGTGTCTTGCACTACGTCACAAATGACACAGTGTGTGAGACATCTTATTAATTCATTAATATAAAAAATACTGAAAAAAAATATTTGTGCAAATGCTTAATAGAGAAGCAGTGAATTAAGTGTCTTGACAGGGTCGGAAAAATATGTCCTATAATTTTTAATTTTTTTTTTTGTGCATCTAAAAAGTGTGAGTGATCAGTTGCTTAAAAATTCTTGTGATATTTTGTGCTTCTGAATTTAAATTTTTAAAATACAATATTTTGGGAATCTTTTATTTAAATACCAATCTTATAGTATTAAAAGCAAAACATCTTAAATTTATAAGCATTTCATATTTATTCCTTATTCTTAAATTAATTCTGTCAGATTCTAATCCATATTAGATCCCAATTTATTCTTCAATAATGCAGAAAAATTATTTAAAAAAACAAAACAGAGGTGTGGTTTGTAAAATAACATCTTTATAAATATTTATGCAGTTATTTTCTGCTTCAGGCATTATAATTAATTTGATTGTCATGTCCTAAATAACTGAATATTAACAATGAATTACAATCATTGTTCACATACTCTCTGAATGGACTAATTGCTAATTTTCTCTCTTTATCCACAGTAAGTTCTTTCCTTTGTAATCAGTGCCTCTTCCATGTTTTAGTCGTTTTTAATTTTTATTTATTTATTTTACTTCCTTGTACTTTTTCTCTGGATAGCAATTTGAAGTCTTGTCAAGCAGCAAGACTTATATAATTTATATCCTGGCCTGGTAAAAAGATAGAAAATGGATTTTTAAATGTACATTTCAGTTAGGAGTCTTTTTTTTTCTTTCTTTTTGTAAGATAGAGAAAGACATTTTTATGCCAAAGAAAATAAAATACTTGAATATTATCTACCAGGTCTTTTCCTCATACTTTCCACGCAAATTTGAGCTTCAAAAATTTAAATGCAATGACAATCGCTTTCTTCTGTCTTAATTTCTGTTCATTTATTTTTCTTTCTCCTGAACTTTTTTTATTTTTCATATTCTCTCACACTCAGTAATGCATATTAGTAGATTTATTGCTTTACTTGAAATGATAAAAAAAAAGTCCTATTTAACCCATAGCTGGGGGAGAAAAGGCCTGTTGCTTGTGAGCGTTTTTATGGTTTTGGTCTGCAGGCTCCTGTTCATGCACCAACCAAAACAATTAGTGGTTACTATGTAGAAAATAGTATTTTGTAGGTGAATACTTGTCCTATGTGTTTTTCACATCAAAAAGATGCTAAACTATTTTCCATACTAATTCCTGGTCCCACAAACGTTTTGAGAGTAAAATTTTGTTTTTATTATGTTTTGTGCATTTTTTTTATCATGTTTCTCCCCCCCTTTTTTTTTTTTAGTGAATTTTTCAGAGGTACTGATGTTTGCTATCATTAAAATTAGGTACCTCCCAAAGATTCAAAAAATGAACATACCATGATAAAAAAAAAAATGCCCCAAAATTTAATAATAAAAGTTTTATCTTCAAAATCTTTGTGTAATTAAGAGGAAATACCAAAGGATTATTTAAATAAAAATTAGTTTCATTTTTTTATTTTTTTTATTTGTTGTATCTTAGAAATCATTAAAGATATCTTACTAGAATTCTCGAAGATTTTTATAACACTATTGAACACTACTTTGAACAATAAGAATGTATTTAGCTCTAAGTTCAAATGATGAGCCTTTTTCTTGTTGTGACCTCCTGATCATGTTTTCCTCTTTACTGTCTCCTCTTTTTTAAACTTATTCACCATTCTCTTGATGGTTCTTGAATGGACTTTGAAGATGGAAGCCAGAGTATGAATGTTGATACCATTACTGAAGGCCTGAATGATCTTTTTCCTCTCACCATTGCTCATTTGGGAAGACAGTGGGTTTTGTGATGTCAATGAATACTCGTCACTTTTGTAATGTCAATGAATACTTGTCCCTTTCATAATGCTTGCTGTAATAGAGACTTTGTAATCACTGATACAACTATAGTAACGCCATTGAACAATACTGGTGTCAGACGCCTTCAAATAACACTTGCACTAATGATAATTCTTGCTTGAAAAGTAACCACCGAATAGTGATCTGAATAGTAATCTTGTATAGTGATCCATTTAGATGCCACACTAATTCCCATATATACATTTCCTTTACCATCACGTGATCTTATTCAAAATGGGATCGCTTGTGTTTGCTCTCTGGTGATCTGTGTTCAAACTCCAGTGTCAGCAGCTACACTTTATTCCTATATAACATATATAATATATGATTTTAACCTGTTCTCTTTCTAACTGAATAACTCAAAGAGTTTTTCACTGATTCTTATGGCAAATGGTGTCAAGATGACTAAATGTCTTATCTGAAAACTTGGAAAAAAGGAACTCAATTAGTTCAGTAGTTTTTAGATTTTAAACATTTAGTGGGATGGACAATTATCCCATGCTATTACACGATTTGGATAATTTTGCTGTTACACTCAGTATATATGAGTTAAAGATCAAATATGGATTGGAATCTGACAGAATGATAAAGAATAAATAGGAAATTATATCAATCTAACATGTTTTATTTTTATTAAAGCTTGTCAGAGATTGAGAGAAAGCAAACAAAAAGACATAAACTCTCATGTTTCTAATTTTGTTTGGGTCAGTTCTCATTGGTCAGTCATGTGCATTAAAACATATATATAATTTTATATGAAAAATTTCTCAGAGTTAACCTGTAGAAAAATTTAACAATGTTGAACCTACAATAGACTTCACTTTTGAAAATGAAACCAACTACACTCTTCCATTAGATATTATGTTACACAGAAAAAATAATGAACTCAATTTTGACATCTACAGAAAGGCTACAAACAAAAATGACCTGATCAGTTTCTACTCAAACCACTCCTCTAAAATTAAATCTGGAATTATTGTAGGTTTCTGTCTGAGAGCATTAAGAATCCAATATTTACCTAAAGAAAAAACATACATAGAAAACACATTAAAAAAAACCTACAATACCAATATCATTTCATCCACAAGTCAAGAAGAAAGGCATACAAAATATAAAACTGAAGCAAAAATAATAACATAATCCATAATAATAAATTACATCAAAACAGATGCACAATATTACTGACCAACTCTGCCACATCCACTATCCAGAACAACCTATCCCATCTTAATAATCTTAAAATAGTCACAAACACTTCCAAAACCATTATGGATATACTCAGATCCTCAGACACTAATAGCAATAATATTTCTGAAGCAGGCATTTATAAAATAAATTGCCAAAACTGTTCCTCCCAATATATTGGTAAAACAAGCAGAAATTTAAAAAAATGCATCTATGAGCACAAGAGACATTACAAAAGACAACTTAACTAATGCACTAGTCATACATAGAAATAAATTCAACCACAATTTTGATTTTAAAAATGCTACACATTAAAAAAAAAAAATTCACTCATAAGGAAAATTCTTGAGAGTGCTGCCATTGAATATTATCCAAATATTAATCCATGCCCAGGCTTTTTCCCAATATCACCTTTCCTAACAGAATTACTACTCTCCCAAGCTAATGTATACAACTGTATCAAGAAATCAAAAGAAAATGGTTGAATCTGTCAACACAACAATAAAAACAATATTTCCACACATGGCAGTACTTGATGTGATTTTCAGTTGTCAATATGAATACAATAGTGTTTTCTAAATTCTTTTAGTTGCTAAGGACATTTTGTTTGTTGTTAATAGTTAATTTGTTTTTAATAAATTCATTTTGTATTTGCCTTGAAAAAGTCCACATTGGACAAAATGTGTCCGCTAATAATACAGTTTTCCTATTGTCTTTTACCTTTATACATAATTTTATATGTATGTAAATTTCTGAAGATTCTTGTATGTCTAAGTGGGCATTGGATGATAATATGTATTCGTAATTGTGTATGTGTGTCTGTCTAGTGGGGTTTCTAATGTTTCCCCTTTGTGCAGTCAGCCAGCACAGAGGAGTGTCACATTGTAATCTATAGCTGATCTCTTTAAACATGTATTCTTTGTATTGGATATACGTTAGATTCTTCAAGAATGGATTCAAAGAAAGATGATGTTGTAATGTTTTAGGCATGTGTTTATAGTTAGTAATAATGTTATTAAGTTTTCAAAGTATTTTCTCCTTAAATATATATTCAGATTTACCTACATATTAACATTATATAGTCCATACACTGTCAACTTTATATTGGTCACTGAGCCTGGATTAAGCTGGATTATCTTAAATAGATTTTGAATAAACTGCCAACATAACATTAACTTGGAGATTATCTTTCAAAGTTCTTTTTTTTTTTTATTATTTAATTTTCACTTTTTTTACTAAACCTGTGGGTGGAAAGAAATAAAGCCAAAGCTTGTTGCTTCTGGCCTATTAGAGATTTAAGAAGGCTGGAAGAGAATTGTAAATTTTTTTTATGTATCAGTTGTATATAAATGATAAGTAAATGACTGACTTTTGTAATGTTCTACAGTATACAAAAACTGCAATGGAAAAGTGTTTAAATGAAAAATAAAAGTTCATTTGGATGTTTTCATGTGAGAATAATATCAAAATATCAGGTTATTTTCTTTTACTTGTGTGTTTAGGCACCAGCCAGGTTCCGTCCACATGAACAAATGTTCATTTATATAAGGGATTGTAGACATGATGAAATATCAATATCATTTTGGCAGTTGTATGTCCTGGCCTTCTTCTGGTGCTATATGTTAGAATTTCATACAGAACACTTTAAATTAAGGCCAGAGTCTACAACAGCTGAAACATTGTGAATATGGTAATAAAGATGACTAGAACAGTTTGAACTCATCTCAGACATATTATCATGACTATTGTAAGTTTTTTTAAAATTGAGGTACCAAAAAATAAAAATAGTGGTGTATGTTTATACACAAGGAAACACTTATAAATCTAACATTCTGATGAACAAATGTTCATTTATTGAAGGGATTGTGGAAATAGAAATAGAATGACAGCTACTGTCTCATAACAAATAAATACATGCATTAGTCTATCTCTATGCATTGGATAAAAAGTTTAGTTTGAAATTCTGATAATTTTACTGTCTACAAGTGGCTGAAGATAGCTGGACTGTACATTTGCCATAATGCTGTGAATAACAAATCAAGTTGAAAACAGTTTGAACAAATCAGTGCATAATAAATATTATTGTTTGTGGTGTTGAATCACAACCAAAGCCAGCAACTTGATTCATTTTAAAACTGACACCGTCTCCTGTAAACGATTATTTTTCTCTTGTCATGTGAGAGTTTTGAAATTGAACTGTCTCAGCTTGTTGCCTTGTGGCATTGAGTAACAATTAGAAGGTTGTTGATCCTGCCATATTGAGTCATGCTTCATATTTTCAATCTGCTTTTTTTTTTTAATTTTTTTTTAAGATAAATTTTCAATGTTATTTCGACTCTCCATTCTATTAAAAACTGTTCTGTTTTTATTATTTCTTTTGCTTTAAGTAATTTCATCAGATTCAACTTGCACAGCATATTGGCATGAATGCTTTGTTCGCTGTAAATTAATCTCAATGTATAATTAATGCTAATTAAGAGTAAAATTATTTTCTAATAGAAGACTTGAAAGTTTATTGTTGGATTCTAATTACTGTGTGTTTGTTTATGTACACTGATGAGTCAAAATTTTCTGACCAGTGACATGGTGAAAGAATGACAGTTACTATCTCATCACTACCATCCAAGGAAGTTTGAAATTAATATTAGCTCAAACTACAAGGGCCATCCCTGCAAAGCAGTACCTCTCCTTTGGGAAGAGGCTGGAGTCATTATCTAACACACAAAGCATCCCCAAAAGAAGTGTGAAGGAGGCTTGAGCAATTTTTAAATATATAACCTGTAACGATCTAAGTGTGTGGATAAATACCCATAACAAATAAATATATTGGGACATATAATCATATAAGCCAGCCTTAAGTACTTATTGAATGCCACAGTTATGAACAAGAACAAACATTTAAATGACACTAATAAAAGGTCAACTTGTGATAGTGGTTCAGAATGAGAAATTGTAGAGCCAAGTTTGACTTCCAGGTGAGTTCATTACATTCATTTATGTGAAAATACTCTTGGGAAAGGTATGAATTAATCTCTTTACTCCCACCCCATGAGCTTTGGATAAATAGCAGGACAGACTGGGCCCTATATCTTTGATTGGTAACCAGTCTAGGAGAAAGAGAACTCTGAATTTAAACCAGCCCTAGACACACTACTGCTGCCATGGATTCAGTACTTGAGTTACCCCTAGGACCATAATGTATATTGTTATATAAAATTAGTTTTCTTGTCTATTACATTCTATTACATCAACCTGAAGAGGGATGGGTATGTCAGACTATCTCTTACTCTAGACACACCACTACTGCTATGTCTACAGTATATGTAGTACATCTACAACCATAATGAGTTACACGGCTCTTGATCGTGTCATCAATATGCTTGTATACTGATGATTTATACAGGAAATAGTTTTTAGAATAATCTCTTTTTTTGTCAATGCACATAATTCAATGGTGAATATAAATTGTATAGATTGAATATAATACAATAAAAATTTTAAATCAAAATTCAGCCAAGAACTGCTTATGGATCCACCTTAATAAATGAATTCTGTAGGTATTAAAGAGGACCATCCTTCTTTGAGTCTCATGAATTGGTGTCACAGAAACACAAAGAACTATACTAAATAACAAAACTACTTGATGACTTTCAGCATCTGCAACAACTAATATGGGTAGCAGATGAAACTCAGAGAAAATAACATAATCAAGATGTTGACTTTCTATTAGGTTGGTGCAAAAATAATGTCGTTTTCTCACATAGTAACATGTGAGAAAACGACATTATTTTTGCACCAACCTAATACATTACTTCAATGAAAGGGTTAGGAAGAAATCCCCCATCAATACTAGAAAGAGCATTAACTATTAGCGGACTAGAGAAACTTAATGTTTCCTTATAAGAAAATGGCTAATGTCACCAAGGCAAAAACAAGAAGCATCATTTTGTTTCTCAGGTTCTAACACTTAGTAGACTTCATGTGTATGCAACCTTTGCACCTTCTATGTGCTACATCCCTTCAGGACATGGGAGACCATGGCTCTCCACAACTTCTTCTCTCTTGTGGCCCTTAGCAGTGTTTCTCCCTTTACTAAGACTACCATCTCACCCTGTTCTGTCATCCATTACCACAAGCTTGGCAGGTAGGTGGCTCACTGTCTTCTATCTCTCTTGGTTTCAATATGCCTTGTGAGGATTAAGTATTCCAAGCCCCCTTTCCTCATATGTCCAAGAAATTTCAGCAGTCTCTTTCTGATTCTGATTATCTGTTTTCTGTTGCCATTTTCTTTAAGACTTTCTCATTGCTTACTTGCACCACCCATGAAATTCTCAGTATACTTCTGTAGAACCACTTTTCCATTGTAAGTTTAAATATCTGGGAAATGTTTTAACAGAGGATAGAAAATGTGACACCAATTGGATTAGTAAAATATTCCAAAAGTTAAACAAAGTATTAAAAAACAGAAAAATTTTGTTAGTAATCCAGTCCTCTTTGTTTCTATGTGATGTCCTTCCTCTTATGTGGCAGTGAATGTTGGACAATTTCCACCACAGATGAAGATAAAAGTAGAAGCAACAGAAATGTGGTTCTACTCTGGCACCAGTAAGCAAAATGAAAATCTAGATGAAAAAAAAAAAAAAATAGGGAAGGTTCATCACTCAGCTGATATTATAGTTATGTGAAGGTGTCAAGTTGCCTCACAATGAGACACTTTCATATAACATTTCCACCACAGCTTCAGCATCTGACACCTTCAGATATTCCCTCCCTTGTCATCCCTTCTCCTTTTACCATTTGTTATCAGTTCTTATACTGAAATCTGAGAAACATGTCTTGTCTCTGATTTCTTGAGACATTCTTGTGCTTTGTGTGGATAGGAGGTATGGGTTATTTCATGCTTTGTGTCAATAGAAGACATGGATTATTTTGTAAGTAATTTTCCATTTTTGGAGAGGGAGTAAATCCTATTCAGATACAGAAAATTTGAAAAACATTTTTATGAACATAATTTGAAATAAAAAGTGACTCATCTAACATCAAGCCAGTGCAGAGTTCCAACTCTGTAGTGTCGTAACAGACAAGGGGAAGTATGCAAAAAATGAATCCTTCTTTTTTAAATTTTTTTTTTAGATAGGTTCACCCTCCTCTCTGGTTTTTTGAACAGGAGTAGAGGTTCAACACTTGTTTCCTAGAGTTCAAAATTTTGTCTCCCCTCTCTCTCTCTCTCTCTCTCTCTCTCTCTCTCTCTCTCTCTCTCTCTCTCTCTCTCTCTCTCTCTCTAGTTCCCTCTCTTCCCCCCTCTCTCTCGTTCCCTCTCCCCCCTCTCTCTCTCTATCTCTCTCGTTCCCTCTCTTCCCCCTCTCTCTTTCCCTCTCTTCCCCCTCTCTCTTTCCCTCTCTTCCCCCTCTCTCTTTCCCTCTCTTCCCCCTCTCTCTTTCCCTCTCTTCCCCCTCTCTCTTTCCCTCTCTTCCCCCCTCTCTCGTTCCTCTCTTCCCCCCCTCTCGTTCCCTCCCTCCCCCTCTCTCTCTTCCCCCTTCCTCTCTCCCCCCTCTCTCTCGTCCCCCCCTCTCTCTCGTCCCTCCCTCCCCCTCTCTCTCTCGTCCCTCCCTCCCCCTCTCTCTCTCGTTCCCTCTCTCTCTCTCTCTCGTTCCCTCTCTTCTCTCTCTCTCTCTTTCTCTCTCTCTCGTTCCCTCTCTTCTCTCTCTCTCTCTTTCTCTCTCTCTCGTTCCCTCTCTTCTCTCTCTCTCTCTTTCTCTCTCTCTCGTTCCCTCTCTTCTCTCTCTCGTTCCCTCTCTTCTCTCTCCCGTTCCCTCTCTTCTCTCTCCCGTTCCCTCTCTTCCTTACCTCTCTCCTTTTCCCTCAAAAATACCTGTTTTATCATTCATTTACAAAAGCTTATTAAATAGTTTACTCAATGTTTCCCCACTGCCACCATTCTATTTTTATTCTTAATCTTTTTCACTTTTGTGTCACTTTCCCACTGGACCAGAGTATGTGACTTTTTCAAAACTAACAGAACCCTGTAGATTGAACCCAGAGAACAAGATGTTTTATCCATGCATTAATCCGCTTGGTTGAATATTGTATATGCATCAACCAAGATTAACATATTGGTCCAACTAACAAAGCATATATTGATCCATTGTGTCTTTTTATGCCAGGATAGAGCAAAAAGGAGAGAAAGTAACCAACTATGACCCATTGAAGTTTTAATTTGTAAGGCTTTGGAAGTTGAAGGTCACAACTGTCACTGGTGACTGACAGAATGGAGACATGTATAAAGAAAATTAGCATTGATTGCCTGGCAGAACCGTTATAGAATGGAAGCCTCTTAGGAATGGCAAGAATAACCTGGAAAGTGATGAACACTTAGTGTCAGAGGAAAATATTGAGATACCTAAGGCTGCTGGTTATGTCCCACTATGCATGAATTACCAGATATTAAGTTATTATCTGAGAAAATACTAAATAATAATAAAAAAATTTCAATCTCAAACATTGCATAGGCTTATGTGATGACAAAGGCCAAGAGCCATTTCAAGGTTTCTGTTTAACTCCCAAAAGACCCCAGAAAACACAGTAAATTTTAAATAATCTCCACACAAAATTTGCCAGGGGTTACTGATAGGAACAGGTGTTTGCAAGTAAAGAGATTAAGTTAACAAAGATGTGATATGATCCATTGTAATCTACATTTTGAAGCCAAAAAAGACTTCAGGGCAAAGCAAAAAAACAAGATGTCTATGTGAACAACAAAATTGGTGTGGTGGGGGTGTGCAAAAATTTATTAGAGGTAAATGTGTAGAATAATTTTATAATAAGAAAAAAATGTGTTATGGGTTTACATGAATTTAAATATGCATAAGTTGATGTACAGATGTGTGTATGAGTGTGTTTTGACCTTATTCTGTTAATAACCCTTACTTTAATTTCTGACCAATGAAAATCCCTTTCTTTCCTCATTCTCAGTTCTCGTTTTAGATAAAAATTATTTGCAGTACATTACTTTATATAGTAGTTTTCTTTTCTCAAGAGTGTTTGCAATAATTCCTGACCAATGACAGTTCCTTTCTTCATGACTTTCTGGGCATTTCAATAATCATGGGTTTTTCGTTAGTCATAGCTATACCACAAATGGAACAACAAATAGGAAATATGTCTTTAAATACATGCATTGATTTTATACAGCAACAAGAATTAATACAGAAATACAACCATCATAAAAGTCAACCCAGCGAACAAATATTCGCTGATACATACATGTTAAAAATGATAAGAAAATGTTCGTATTGTGGATGTGAACATGAAATAAAAAGGGAAAAATGCCCAGCATTTGGAAAAACCTGTACAAATTGCTTAAAAAAGGACCACTTTCAAGCAGTATGCAAATTCAAAAAGAAAAACGTTGAAAGAGTTGAAGAAAACGAAATCAATATGGAAATCTTCACATTAAAAAATAAGAATATAGAAAAAATTGAACAAAAGAAATAAGACAGAAATTAACGATAGAACATGGAGTGATTTGTAATGGGGATCTGGTAGTTCCCCCAGAAACACAAAGAAAATCGGTAATAAAAAGTGTACATGATGATATACACTGTGGAGTAGCGGCCACACAAAAAAGGATAAAATTAGAAGCATGGTGACCGGGATATTCAGGAGATATCGAAGAATATATAAAAAGGTGCAAAAAATGTAAAGAATTAAGAAACTTTACACAGACTACTTTACATTTGTGGCCCAGAGAAGTGGAGCCATGGAGTCAGGTGCATATGGAACATGCGTATATTACTGGAGTGGGACTCTTATTAATTCTAGTAGACTCTTATTAATTCTAGTAGACTCTTATTAATTCTAGTAGACTCTTTTTCATTCTAGTAGACTCTTTTTCATTCTAGTAGACTCTTTTTCAGGCTGGCCTTAAATAATCCAGGTGCCAGACAAGAAAATTTCTACGATAAAACAGATTCTAAGGGTCATATTTTCCAGAAACAGCATACCAAAAACTGATATCTGACAACGCACCAGAATTTTGCGATGAAGATCTTAATTTATGGTTAGAAAAAATAGGATGTAAACAGTATAAGATACCCCCATATCACCCTCAGTCAAACGGGTTAGTGGAAAGAATGGTGCAGACCATAAAAATGGGACTAAAAGCATGCTCTCAGCAAAAAGTAGAAGTTTTTCTACTGAGGCTGCTTTTAAGCTATCGCACAACACTACACGCTGGAAGACTAGAAAGCCCATCAGCTTTAATGGGAAGACAAATCCCAGTTACCTGAATAAGGCCAGAGTAGCAATGGCTGAAATGTCATGAACGTGGCAATAAGGATGAGGACAACAGTCTGAATAATGTAAATAATTACAATATCTCAGAAATATAGACAGATATAAAATCTAAATAATAATGAACTTGTAGGGTAAGTGATTTGTTTCTTATTGCTTATCAAACCTTTTATTTCATCTACTAGGGTAGATTTTTCTATTTCCACATGCCATGCCTATTCCAGATGTCTCGGTTATCTCCCTTTAACTTGACTCTTCAAGTTTTTGCTCACCACTGTCTTAGCCAGGTACTGAACTCACAACTTTTCAGGTCAAGTCACTGGATCCAACCAACAGTTTTATCCTCTAGGCCATGTGTCATACAATGGTCAAAATGTTGTGAACATGGCAATAAATATGAGGACAACAGTCCAAATAATGTAAATGATTAAATTTTATAATATAAAATGTTCCTTAAGAGTACTTTTTGATGGTTTAAGAGAATAAAATTAAACATTAATTCAGTTATTGTCTTGTAAAATATTTCTGTAATTTATTACGATTTATTAACCTTTACAACATAAGTTTCTTTCTAGAGTTGTTCCCCCTGCCATTGCATTTTTTTTTTTTTTTTTTTTTTGAGGGTGCAAAAACATGAACACCTACTGTTTTAAAATTGTTATAATTTTCTTTATATTGTGTGCATAGATTTTAATTTTTGTACACTAATAAAAGAATGAAAAAGTAATATTTTGATGTAATTCATTATGCAATGCATTACGTTTTGCATGCATGTTTTGACATTAAAAACAAAAAATTGAAACATGAAATAAAAAAACAAATACATTAAAAATACATAAATAATTCGACATACTTTAACTTTTATTACTCCTTGTGAATTTCTGGGGTGCAATAAGAAGCAAAATCGCTAAGAAGGCTTTCATTTTGTCAGAAAAGTGATGTGTTTTTCATGTTTATATATGAGAAGACACTAGCATTTGTTTGCTCCTTGTTTCACTTGACTCATATTTGTCTCATTGACGAATAAAGTTATTATTTTGTTGTTTATAAATAGACAAAATAATTCACCTTCAGAAAGACAATCAGGTATATCGATGGTCGCCAGTAGCTTCCTTGAAATTAGTCAGGCATGGATGATAGTAGCTGCTAGTGGTCATCATTACTTTCCTCCACATCACTAGTGTGTTTATCATCTTTGACCACTTCACCATCAATAGTCACTCGAGTCCTAATCAAAGAAAAACTCCTGAATAAAGGCTTTGTTGATATTAACATGGCCATTTTTGTTTGCAAAAAATCACAGAAAAATTAATGCAGCTTTAATCGATATTACACCTTGTATAGAGTCTAGAAGAATTCAAAATGGCATTGGAAAATGAAAGTTTAACCTCATTCCAAAGCAGTAGTAGGTGATTGCCAGTTTAAAATACCAGAAATAACAGTTGACAAGTTTTTATTTATAGCAACCATATCAAGGTGACAGAATGCACTTAGAGTAGCAAAAGGAAAGAATTCTACGGCAACGATTTCCGCCTGCAGTGTGGTAAAGGTTAATATGAAATCTAGTGTATTATATTCTTTTATGATAAGACTTAAATTAACTATGTATGTACAGGTGTGCATTCATGCATACCTGTATCTATAATTTGGTATATAAGTGTACTTAAGTGTGTGTATTTGGTAGAGGTCATATCCTTATGATATGATGGAGGCATTAACAACCCCATGAGTGTCTTACCACCAGTCAACATGAATCATATGCAGCACAGGTAGTGTCCAATTATCTTGACTGGTTCTTGAACTTGGATCAAAGCTGTGTGATATTGAGAGACCATATAGTTTTTGCATAAGCTATTAATAACTATAAACATTAGTTGGAGAGAACCACCTCATCTACCATGGCCTGTTTGGTTGCTGTTCTTGTGCATTAAGTGAGCAACTATGCAACCATTATATTTGATGGGTAACTTGCAAGTTTAGTTTGGTGTTTATTTTATGAAAGTTTTTTTTTTTTTTTTTTTTTTTATCACTTATTTTTCAGTCTAGGAATTAAAATGTTTCAGACCTCAAGATCAAATTTCAAAATCTCTAAATGGGGTTTGTGGCCATATGTTGAGGTTTTCATGTGGGAAGTAGAGAATTTTAAAAGGGCAAACTGATGGAGATGGAGAATATTGATGTCCTGACAACACACTCGGTTTCAAATCAGAACTGTTGTTGATGCGCAGGAACCCATAATTCTGTGTAAATCTTTGCCACACAGCTGAAAGAGCTGCACTCAATGTCAGCAAGTGGGGTGGGGGGGTTGTGCATGTAAGCTAGTCACAATATGGATTTAAGTAGATGGTTTTTCAAGCCTGAACAGTATACATCACATTAAGAGATTTACTAACACTACTCTTATTTCCTATCTTACAAACTGCCTAATTTATATCACATACCACAATGCAGGTGGTTAACCTTGAAGGTCAAAGGTGATACTTGCATTTTGACTGCAGTCATTCCAAAAACCTGTCCTGTTGACATAGTCTAATGGATATTTAAACAACCCTCTCTACTCTGTTTTCATAACATGCAGTACAATAGAAGTCATTTGAGACTTATATATATATATATGTATATATATATATATATATATATATATATACATACAGGGTGTCCATAAAGTTCGTGTGCACTTTAAAACTTTATAACTTTCTTTGTATTTGTGATAGAAATAATTTGTAAAAAGGATTAGAAAGAAGTAAATCTATATTTTTTAAGATTTTATTGAAATTTTATTTAAGTTTCCACATGTCCTTCATCATTAGCAATACAAAGGGTAATACGATTTTGCAGTTCACGGAAAACATTTGCCAACTGATTTACAGCAATGCCTGAAATCACATTAGTTATTTTAGCTATACCTAAAACTAGGTACATTAAACTTTATAACATTTTTTTACAGATTATTTCTATCGCAAATACAAATGAAGTTATAATTTTTTTAAGTGCACACGAACTTTATGGACACTCCGTATAATGGAGAATTTTTTTTGTGTTATAAACAACCAACCCATTTCATGTACAGCCTTCAAATTTGGTATATATACTTAGTGGACCCAGATGAAGGATGAAACAAAAATTTCTTCCTTATGGGGAAGAGATAGGGGGCTACCCATTTTCACTGATGCAGAAATGTCTTGTATAGAAAAAAAAAATACTATTTGTAACTGTTTGGTGTAAAGTAATAGTACTTTTTTTAATGTCTATTTGTTGGTTTCAAAAAATCAATTGCACAGCCCTTCCAAATATATTTCTACTTTTAATTTTTTTTTTTTCTTCATTGGAAACTGGTGAGAAACAAAATAGGATTATGGATTTTGTGTTTTTGATGTTGGAGATTCCTTTGTTGTCTCCAACAACAAAAACACAAAA
This sequence comes from Acanthosepion lycidas, assembly GCA_963932145.1. NCBI lineage: Eukaryota > Metazoa > Mollusca > Cephalopoda > Sepiida > Sepiidae > Acanthosepion > Acanthosepion lycidas. The sequence goes on from OZ010599.1 coordinate 92,790,374, forward strand.
TTCATAATCCTATTCTCCAACACTCAAACTAGTTATCACCTAAACTAAGATAATTGCCACCACCTCCAAGTTAGTCAGAATTATAGTTAACAAGAAAAATAGTTCCAACACCATATCAGATGTCAATTTTTATATAAAATGTCTGCAATGTCAGAAAGGCTACATAGGGCAAAGCATCTAGAAATCTAAAAGCCCACATCTATGAACATAAAAGAGGCTTAGTCAGACAGACCTTTTAACTCACATATAACATCAAAACAAAACCAGCCATAACATCAACTTAATAAATGCTACCCTAGTTAGAAAAGAACATAATTTATTATATAGAAAATACTTAGAAGGAATCCTGATAAATAGTTTACCATCAATAAATACATGTCAAACACACTTTATTATATCACCAACATTTATAAAATCCATGCTTAATCACAGATCTGTCTACCTATAACTACAACTGGTCTAACTTAAATTCTTTCACTCTCACAGAAAAACATTGCCCAATCAATATATGGACACTATCAAAGAAATAAAAAGGCACACATATTATCAACCAATTCCCACATAAATCAACTAAAATGGTGATACACATGCAAGAATAATAAACCTGAGCACCAATAATGATTACAATAAATCTCAACAGTTGAACCAGCAGATGAAAATGGCTACACATGACAGACATGTTATAGAAAGCATCATTTTAAATTATAAGAGTTCACAGCATTCTGTTATGGTTTCATTGCTAGATTCTGTATGTCTCATTTCATATGTGCTGCAGAAGAAGATCATGAGATCCAGTGTGTGTCAGTTCGTGGCAAGTCCACCTTAAACAAATTCATGTCATCCGCACTTTCATCTACCCAAATTGTGTTTCAACTCCACCCAATTCTTGCAAAGCCAGACAATGATAGGAAATGGATGATGGGAGCAGATTTGAGTGAAACTGGAAGCTTGAACCTGCATGTTGGTGGCAAATTTAGTCATCAATGCCATCATCATAAAGGAATTGATCAGCAAAAAAGAAATTAAATTCTTGTATACGATGTTTGTATGTTTAAAATTTCATCATTCCAAGATTATTGAAGAAATAATTGTGAATACTTTGCAGGTGCCTTCTGCAATGCAATGGTATCCAAGCTTAACTTGCAACCTTATTTGCTTATATTGTAGCATAAGTGAATTCTCTCCCTTATGACTGTCTCACTTTTATGGCTTTGTGCTAGACAGATAAGTTTACTAAACAATTGAACATTACATTTGGCTTCCTTGTTCTAAAAAAAATAAAAAAGGTTAAAAGCAATAGAAATGTAAATCATTTTAAAGAGCTGATTTCCTTCAAATACAATAAACCATACTAAATAAAGATAGTTATTCCTTGAATTCAAATCTAACAAAGAAATTCATAAAGATATCATCTGATGTTAACTCTACATATATACACACACACACACACACACACATATATGTATATACACACACACACACACACACACACAACTGTATTACTCGCTTGAAAAACCTTGGATGACTCAACTTGTAGACACCTGAGGGCAAATTGGTACCCAAGGAAAAAATTGCAAGTAAAAAAAGAAAGAGCTAAAAACATCAGAACAAGGCGAAACAAATTGTCAAGTGTCTTAAGTCCTTGGTCCCAAGAAAAAAATCCAAGTGAGTATAAAGACTAAAATGTAGAGGGCTCAATTAGAATAAATACTAACGAGCCAGGCAAACCTACCTAGGTTTTACTAAACGGATCTTCAGGGTAAACTGGCCAATTTACCTTGAAGATCCATTTAGGTGAAACCTAGGTAGATTTGCCGGGCTTGTTAGGATTTATTCTAATATATATACAGTGTAACCCGGATATAAGAGATTTTTTCTGGTCCCAAATTAGAGCCATACTTACCTAAACAAAATAGACCAAACCCGGATATAAGAGACTTCTTCTCTGGTCCCGACAACTCTCTTATATCCGGGTTACACTGTGTGTGTGTGTGTGTATATATATATATATATATATATATATATATATATATTTTTTTTTTTTTTTTTTTTTAAGATCAATGTTGACTGGGAAGCAAGGAACTGAGAGTTCCACAAGTGACAAGTGCTATAGAAGAAACTGTTAGCATAGAACTAACTTCCACTTTAGGTCATTTTAACTGTAAATTGATGAGACCTGTTTTCCAAGCTACAGGGTGCCCAGTAAAAAAATAAAAAAAAAAGCAGAAAATCTATTATCACTTTTTTATCTTTCAGGAATAATTAACCTTAAATAACATTGAAGAAATTTCTTGAATATTCATGACCTTGAATAAAGCTGCTGCCTCCTGGTTACCACACTTACAACTTTTGAACATTCAGGCAAACATTTCAAACATCTACAATGATTCTTCAGTTTGTGCATGAATCATGATAGCTAAATAAATTTCTTTCTGAAGGCACTCTGTAGTACTGTGCTTCAATTCATAAGTGTCATAGAGGAAACTTCATCAGAAAAATTTTTGTATCTTTTTATTATACTGCTTATTCCACATGTATAAAGTGCTGTATTCATCATCGTGTGTGTGAGGAAGAGACTCTCTTCACAGTGCAGAGTTACAACACTGATCTGATATTTACTTACCTCTCCACAGATGCTACATATGGGATAATAACTGCCCAGCAACCAGTATCATTCAGGTATCTGAATGTATTAACCCTTCCTGTTTTGCACAACAGGAAAATCACAGCTACAGTCCAAATTCTTTGGACCAGGCTCACTTTATGCTCATGTTATGAAAAATCCTGCCTGAAGAAAAAAAATGGAGAACATAGTACCACATTAGAGAAAGGGTATATTAAATTAGTCTAAAAGCCAAGAAATAAAGCAATGATTTCAGGTCAGAGGGCATGGATCCTCTAAATCTCAGCAGAAGTCCTGATCTATAACCAAGTTATTTGGGCGCCTTGGTATGGCATATTGGTAAAGAAATAACTAAGTATTACTAGTGAATAGTGAATAACTGCTCTGATTTGTATGGCCATTATATTCATAATAAAAGATTCAGGTAAATTTTCTGTTTTCAACTGTTTATTCATTTCTACATGATACTTCCAGAAATATATTTTCTCTATAATTTATCAGTTTAATTTGTCTTCAGTAAAAAACACATTTGAAGAGATTTTTTACATGTCCAACAATGATACAAAAATAAAATTCTTAACATTTAACACTCTGCATCATTTATAAATATTACTTCTCCTTTTACTGTATATGGAATCCCCTCAAAATATAGTGTTTTATATATTAGTTCTATATATTTGAAAGTGCAGTAGCCTGACTCTGAATTTAAGTCTAGATTGTTTTAGGTGTTGCCGTAGAAGGATATGACTACACAACCAAGAAATTCAAATTCAACTTGCATTAGCAGGACTAACATATTGCTTGGTGAAAATAGTCACCTAAAGAGTATTAAAGGTTAAAGAAAAGTTAAATGAGAAAAAAAAACAAGAGGAATTTTGTTTCAAAGTCTTACATGAATTTGACAATCCAGTTTTGATTTATACAATTTCTAAGGTTTAAAAATGAAAGAAATATAATTTGTTAGCAAAATTTCTCAAACTTTTTAAAAACACATTTGAACTGAATGTTGTCTAGATGCCTCCATTTTTGCATGGGTTTACTTTATGGAAAAAAGAACTATTTTATTCAATAAAAATGCTAGAATATGGATGCCTCCTCTTAATAAGTTAAAGAAAAAAAAATTTGAGGCTGCTAGGTTTGTGGAGTTGGAGCACAAAACCTTCAACTCCTCTTTATGTAATTAAGTGATATGGCTTACAAATTTCATAAAGCCTATGCATACGCAGCTAACTTGAGTAAGCTTATATCATTATAACTGGTTTATATCAAAGAATAAAGATATTGTGGATTTTATATCATAACTATTCATTCTTCAATGTTTTCTAACAGAATTAAAGACAAAATCTTTGAAAGGATATAGAAGAAATAAAGATAAAAATGCTATAATGTAAAACTTTTTAAATATATATATTTTTGCAAATAAGAAATAAATAGAGAACAAAAATAAAACTACTTTATAACAGAAGTTGAAATATAATCTTTTACAGGATGTAAAAGGCATAACAAAAATAAAAATTCTATAATGTAAAATTTTCTTTTTTTTTTTTTACATATATAGTTTTGCAAATACAAAATAACTACAAAAAAAATAAAATGACTTTAAAAAAGAAGTTGAGATGAATTTCTTTAAAAGGAAATAATAAATATACAGTAGAAGAAATAATAAAAATAAAAATTCTATGATGTAAGACTTTTTACATAAAGTGTAAATTCAACTGGAGTCTGTATAGTTTTACCAACTCCAAAGACCTTAATTGCTTCCCACTCTGACTCCAACTCTACAGCCCTAGAGTTTGCTAAGATCTATGATAATATATTCATCTGTCAAATAATATTTATTACCATATATTGCTATAAATGTTCTAAACATTGCTAGTCTCTTGCTGCTCTTTCGCTATTTCCATGGAAAGTGTTCAGATGAATTACATTCTTTAGTTCCACCAGACCCACCATGTCACGGGGAACTACTCTTATACCCTTTGTATTCCATGAGTGAGATGTAATTTCCACTTGAGCAGCAGTTTCTCATGAACTGCTGCTTTGTGGAAACAGACTCCCAAGAGGATGCTTCCCCAATCACTACAATCTTAACCTGTTCAAGTCTAGGGTCAACTGTTATCTTGCCCACATATCCATTTAAACTGTGCCTCTTACTTTATTACCCTCTACCTAAAACCAGGAGGATATGGTTTCAGAAGGGATATATGAATGATGATCCCATATTCTAATAGTGTCAGCTTAAACTTACACCAGAAGATATGGGTTTTATTTCAAAGAACTATTTATTACAAGACATATTGTTCAGTAATTGTTCCATATAAATGTTTAAAATATAATCTATAAAGTTTCTGTATCTCCATGAATTCAGAAAGATACTAGTCAGCCATTTTATTGATGTTCTCTATACTAATTTGTTGGTTCATCTTCTGTCACATCTATTTACTTCAATTTATCATTGTGTGTGCTTCTGGATTGGTGAATATTGAACCTTAAATGGGTAAAGTCTCTTTCAATGAAACAATCATGTTCTCCAGTAATCTGAAACCAAACTTTTTATGCCATGAAAAACAAAATCCTTTATTATAGGAATAAGAATATTTGCATTTTGTTGAGTGTCATGACCAAAAATGGAGCTGCTGCCTGTAGAAATATTTATATTGAATTAAATTTGTTATTTTAAGGTAGAATTAGAAAGACTTTTTTTTCTTTTTTTTTTTTTTTTTTTTTTTTTTTTTTTTTAAGACTTTTGTTCACTTGAACTAATTCAATATTGTCTTAATTATGTAAGAATAAAGAACTAAAAATAATAGGTCTTTACCAGATGAGCCATAATATTTGTCTCTCATGGTAATTGTATCCAGTAACAAACTACCCCCTTATTTTATTCCTTAATCATCTGTTTCAGGGTGGGAGAAAAGTCTACTTTCCTGGTACTGAAATCATGGATGTATCCAGTTTTTGGTTTTGGTCTTTAACAAGACTATGAGTCAGCAAGCAATATTTTTTTTTTAACTTTGAGCGTCTGCACTTTTAAACAAAAACTGCAAGAAATGGGGCTAACAGCATATGGTCTTTGTTAAAGCAAGACAGATTTATGTGTGTGCATATATATATGTATATATATATTAACTGAACACACAGAAATCCCATGGCTGGTGACAAGTATGATTGCATTACTCTCATATCCATTTCTGTAATTTCTGACAGAGTAGGGATTTTATATGCATATAAAGTAGAAATTTATATAGGTAAAATTAAATGAAATTCATGCAAATAAATGAGTTCTGAAAGAAAGATGGATGGGAGTAGGGAGGATATTGAAGGAAGGAAAGAAAAAATGGGATTAGATGGGGATGTTGAAGGAAGGAATGAAAAATGAGATGGGGATGTTGAAGGAAGGAATGAAAAATGGGATTAGATGGGGATGTTGAAGGAAAGAAAGATGTGGAATGGGAAATAAGCTTAGTGTAGTACAAGGCCACTAATGTGGTGTACTCAATAAATATATTAGTCACTAAACAGTAATAACAATCTTCTTGACTGGGTCACTAACCATTGTACTATGATGGTGTTCTGTATTTACTAAACTTTGCTAAGTGTGGCAAAAGGCCACAATTTTAATTGAGAATCCCCATTCAGTAATAATGGTTTGTATCCGAGGTTAACCTGCTCATAAATTTTCCATGAAAAATTAGATTTTACTATAAGTTTTTTTTTTTCTTCAAACGACAATCTTCATTTTGATTGTTATAGTCACAACTTATCAGTTCAAACTTTTACTTGGGCTTCTTCAGGTGCCAACCATATTTAGTAATATCTTGGGAATTCTTAACAACATCCAGAAAGTTACCAAATTATGGTAGACACTTAAAAATGGCCACATGGTGCATCAGCCAAAACACTGATTCTATCAATCATGATGACCCCAATTCGAAGAAATTGGTGAATTTATAAGGGGTTGCTGGCAACAACATTGGTCTAAGAATCTTGGAAGTAGATTGGATTGAGAACTTCTGAGCACCCTATAAAATAAGCAAAGTTTTGTTTGCCAATCAGCCAGAGGTCTTGAACGATACACGAGAAACCTGCTGACCATCAAGTAGTTCCCATTGTTGAATGTTTGTAACGTCTGCATCAAAAGGTGTAGATCCTTCACCGACCAAATCCTGGGTATCACGCTAAACTACATTCAACAAGGCTTTTGAACGAGAGATTGGAGGTTTTAAGGTGCCTGGAATGACCTCTTAATGGCTATTGTTCCCGGCCATATCCTGAGTGGAGATTGTACTACCTGTTAGGGTCCCAGCTATGGGCAAATACTTTTTTATCCGTAGTTAAAGGTATACAATTCTGTACAAAATATATTTAGTTAAAGCCATAAAATTGTGTTCAAATTTAGATTTTGGCATTAAATAACCCACAGAGGTGTTGATATGCCCAAAACAAAATCAAACGAGCAACATCAAGGAACTCTCTCAGGATATTAACCTATATGATATCCTACAATTTCTTAAATCATACTATATTCCAAAATATAACTTAAAAACTATAACATAAAAGGCACATATCACCACCTTTAATCATATCCACACAAATTTGTATATGCACAAAAGCTGAGTATCATCTACCATGTATTCAGTTGTGAAATCAGAATAACATTTTTGTTACTTCAAAGCTCACAAGAAAATTAAATTTTAGCATTAAATGACCCATAAGTAGTTGATATGCCATTAAACAAATCAACCAACCAGCCTAGACAATCATATCCATGTTGCTCACAGATGAAATTGATTCTGAATTACTTAAGGCACTGGCTATACTTTAGAACAAGGAAACCTGTGTGTGTGTGTGTGTGTGTGTGTGTGTGTATATATATATATATACACACACACGTAAAATAAATTAATCCAAACAAATATGTAAATAAACAGCAAATTTAACAAATCATGTATGCATAGGTAAACACAAGAAAATGCAATAACAACCAATAATAAAAAAAAAAAAAGTTATCTAACAACATTGTAAATAACCAAAAAACTGCATTCGGATCCAGTATCCCCCCCCTCAATAGCCCCTAGAATAATTCAAAACCATTAACACCCACCAAAATAACCATTAAAATAATGCAACACACATGGCATGACAATTGCATTCAGCATGAAACAGACTGTCACCTCTGGGTGTTGACTTCAATCTCCACTTTTATATTTACGTACACTCTATCTCTGATATTGAGAACTTTAACCCATAAATATAGCATACCTTAAAACAATATTTTATGATATATAATCGGTATGGGTACATGGCTGAAGTGTTAGCATGTTTGATCTCCGACCATGAAACCCAGGTTCAAATCTCATCATAATTGATTTGTCAGGAAAGGGACTTCTTGATATCATCAATCTGGGGAGGCGGTCTCAGAGTGTGGTACCTCTAGAAAGTGCCTGAAAATCATACCACAGATTAACCCATGGCTTGTGAGTGAAATTGTGGAGACAAATAGTCAAGAGTGATCAATCGTTATGCTAGCATGGAGCCATAAGTCATCATGACTGAAAGTTTAAGTGTACTGGCATTGTTCAAATTGCTGGTCATGGCTTTTTATACACTCTCTTCCAGAAAATCTAAGTCTAGTCTGTTCAGCATAGCTACAGTATAAATCAAATGTGCCTGAGAAGGTGTCTGCAATAGGGACTTGTAAATGATATGAATTTTTAAATATTTTTTCCTACTCTATTTACGTCACAATATTTTCAATGCTGTAACCTTAGCTTTCCTTTGATATCAATTTGAACAAGAAATTTTATTTATCTTTTTGTAATTTTGAAATGGAGCTTATAACTCACCACTCACTTTTTTTTATTTTTATAATATGAATTCTTTTCCCCACCTAATAAAACAAATTTTCAATGCATTCTTATAGTAAAATCATTGAATTTCTATCTATGCTTTTAGTATTTGCTATGTCACTATATATGTAATCATTAGAGGGAATGAAAGTTTGGATGGATTTGTTTAATAAATCCTATCAGTGATAAGACAGCTTATATAAATGGCTAGTAAATAATTTGCAATGCATTCCTATAGTAAAATCATTTCCAATGAATTTCTATCTATGCTTTTAATATTTGCTATGTCACTATATATGTAACCATTAGAGGGAATGAAAGTTTGGATGGATTTGTTTAATAAATCCTATCAGTGATAAGGCAACTTGCATAAATGGCTAGTAAATAATTTGCAATGCATTCCTATAGTAAAATCATTTCCATTGAATTTCTATCTATGCTTTTAGTATTTGCTATGTGACTGATTTGATAAATTTATTTAGTAAATTCTTAAGTGAGATTACAAAATCATAATATAAGGCATTTGTTGTCTCTTACTAATACATTCATTCCAGTGAATAAGACAAAATGCGAATAATGAATTCAAAAGAATTTAAACTATTGGTTAATGAATTGAATATTAATATATCCAGTGCACAAAATAATGTTGTTTTGTTATACTTTTAAAACTTGGAGTGCTGATATTCAAGTGTCAGGTAAGCAGCTTGGCTACTGATAAGCCGGCATCAACAGGAAATCTAGTACTTGTAAAATCCATAATTAGAAACCTATTGAATCAAACCAATATACTATGGCAGCTACTGCTACTCAAATGCTATTATTGCAGCTGTTCTCATTCTGCTACTGTAGCTGCTATTACACATGTTACTCCTGCTACTATTATTGCTACTCATACTCTTGTCTCAACAGTTGCTAATGTTGCTTCTACCTCTATGATTGCTAATGCTGCTACTATCACTCCAGCCACAATGGCTATCAATGCTACTCCAATTGATGTTAGTGCTCTGGCCACTGTGGTTGCCAATCATATTTTTTCGAATTATTTGAGTTAATATTTGGTTGGATAACAAATTTTACAGTTCTTCTTGAAGAAATAATCACTATATCACATATGGGCAACCTTTTCTAATGAGTTGGACACATGATATATTGCTCATTGCAAGGTATGCCACGCTATTAAAGATTCAAGGTAATTTTTCATTGTAGGAACTTCAGCCTTGTTCATGACAGAAGACTATGCATAAGCAAAAGCCTTAGAAGTGAGGGGAAAAGTTGACATAATTTTTTTTTCTTTAGAAAAAGTTTTTTCTATAATTAAAAACTTGAAGTCTTCATATAATATTATCACAGTGTGATTAACACACACACTGCTGTGTATGAGTTATTACTAATTTATTCATTTGAAAATAAAAACATTTTTTCTCCAGAGAAAATGATCTTTATGAAAGTTTGCCGTTTTTAAAGCAGATGTTTACATGTATGATCTTCCTTAGTGAAAAATTCTAACAGTTTAAAATCATTAAACTATAATCTTCTCTGAAAGTTTAACAAAATTCAACAACCATTGTACTTAATCATCGTTTATGTATGTGGTCATATATGAGAGTGTGTGTGAGTGAACAAGTGAGAATGAAAGGAAACAAATTTTGATAAACATTATCTTCCCCATGAAATTAGGCATACTATTCAAAAATGCTAACAGATCACAGTTTGCCCATGGCTGATCTATATAGTTTATATTAGGTTGGTGCAAAAATAATGTCGTTGATATGCCCAAAACAAAATCAAATGAGCAACATCAATGAACTCTCTCAGGATATTAACCTATATGATATCCTACAATTTCTTAAATCATACTATATTCCAAAATACGACATTATTTTTGCACCAACCTAATATTTGACAAATTTACTTTTATATACTTGCCTCCATGTTAGTGCATAAGAGACCTTTTCTTTTTTTCTTTTTTTCTTTTTTCCTTTTTTCTTTTTTCCTTTTTTCTTTTTTCCTTTTTTCTTTTTTTCTTTTTTCTTTTTTTCTTTTTTTTATAATAAAAAAACTATTGAAAGCTCAGTTTCCAAACTGGAAGTAGTCTATCTGGTAGCCTTAAAAAATAAGAATTTGAAATTCTCAGATTGACAGTGATTGAAACACTAAACAGACATTAGGGAGAAAGCTGTAAATATCTGAGCCACCAACCAAATATGAGAGAGAGATAGAAATATGAGGAGACTGAGATAGTGAGACAGTTACAAAGAAACTTTGATGGCAATAGATATACATGGAGAATGGAGGAAAATATATTGAGCAATGGAAGTCGCGAGAGGGATACATAGAAAGACGGAGGAAGGCGAGAGAGAGAGAGAGGGATACATGGAAAGACGGAGGAAGGCGAGAGAGAGAGGAATACATGGAAAGACGGAGGAAGGCGAGAGAGAGGGATACATGAAAAGACGAAGGAAGGTGAAAGGGATATACCTGTGGAGAGGGAGATAGAGAGAACAGGTAGACATTTAGATGTAGCACTGAGATATAACTATTATTCATGAATTCAACCCACACCACAATGGGTTGAAATACTGAACCATTCTCATGTTTGTCTGTATAAATTTCAACATGACAATAACCAGGAAGATCACAAGAACAACTGATTAGCCTGATTTTTTTCCCCTTGAAAGCAATTCTTAGTTTCCATTAGAAATTTCAGTTCACTCTATTGTGTCGGGAATGTTTTTGTCTCGTCAAAACAAGTCAACAGAAAAGCAGACAATTGTTATTCCGAGTTCCAGAGCCAAACAAACAGAAACAAGCAATTGCAAAATCATAAACAACTGACAGGGTTACTTGAGATTACCCAACTGTAAATAACTTCTGAAATCTATATTACTAGTTTACTCATATTGTTATTTTCAGTAATTTCCTAACTGCATTGGTTATAAAAATGAATTCTACTTGCATTAATGTTTTCTTTTTAATTATTTTTTTTTATTTTATTTTCCAGGAAAAATCAAAACAAAACGGAATTACTGAGAATTGTGATGCAGATTATGAAGTGACAATGTCAGCAGAAAACGAAATTCAAAGTGAGGGCCATATCTACGCCAACAGTGAACCTATTGCTGATCCCATCTATGAAAATGTTGGGGAGACCAATGGCAAGGCAGAGGAAGATGTATATGAGAATGTTGTAAAGGAGACGGGCGATAATCAGGAGATCAGTGTCACCATCAAAGCAGATATCAACACTTCAGACGCCAATGCCTCGGAGGTTGAGGCTTTGGATGCTAATGCTGCCGAGGTTGACACTTCGGATATCAACACAGTGGAGGTTGATGCTTCAGATATCAACGCAGCGGAGGTTGATGCTTCAGATATCAATACTGCAGAGGTTGCCACTTCAGATGTCAATGCTGCAGAGCTTGATACTTCGAATGTCAGTACTTCAGAGGTTGGCGCTTCGGACGTCAACGTCATATATGACACCCCTTCTTCAACTAAAAGACAGGATGATGACAATGATGACGACGATGTTGCCGTGGTCACTTCAGAAGATGATGGAGCCCCTTCCCCCCGTTACGATGATGACGTCGAGATTGATAATGAGAAGGTACTGAAATCTCCCTCCCGTAGTCGTAGCAACAGTGAGAATCGGGAAAGTATTAGCCCTGCTGAGAGACCTGCAAGCCCTACTCCGGAGAGTGAAGAGGATCAACAGGGACGTGCCCTGAGCCCTACCGTGTCGGATGAGGAAGCTGCCTCTGCCAATATGGGTTCTGAAGAAGATCCCAACAGAAACAGCCAGAATCTCAACCAGAGTCCTGTTCCGACACCCACCCCCCGGAAGAGGACAAGCCTCAGCAGAAGCAAGAGTCCAGAATTAGAAATTACCAAGGAACATAGCCGTAGCCCCAGTATTAGTTCTGAGGGGAGGAATACACGTAGTCCAAGTCCTGATGATATGATAAATCAGGTAATTTGTTTATTTATTCTATTTTTTATATAATATATATATATTGTTTTTATTTATATCATTCAATCATATGTGACACCTGCTTCAGTGATCATGCATCTTTCAGTACATGACAGACTAGGCTGAAGATTTTTCCTTGGATAGGTTGCCATTACTTCCTACTAGTGGGGAAGAGATAGATTCTTACCTTTCCCAACAGTATTAGTGCATAATTGAATATAACAACCCAACTGGGATTGAACTTGGCTCTCCAATTTCTCATTCTGAACTGATATCCATTGCACTCCATGCATCATGTACATTCTTTAATAACATTCAGTTAAGTGCTATACATGATACACACTTGGACAATCATGTCTCTTTCAATACATGACTGACGAGGCAGATTTTCTCCCACAGTAGGTTGTCATTTTTTTTTCTGCAGTAGACTGGTTGGCAACCAAGGCTAAATAACGCAGTCTGTTCTGCTATTCAACCCATAGCTGGGGGGAGAAGAGATGGATTCATATCTTTCCCCAGGGCATTTATGCGTAAGTGAATCTAATGAACTCAACTGGAATTTGAACTCGGCTTTCAGAGTTCCCACTCCAAGCCGATATCGATTACACCACAATGCACATCCACATTGTTTAATATACAAAACTTTAAATTTTATTCAATATTCTAAGATGAATTATCTAAAATATGTATCGTGAAGATTAGAGAATGAACATGGCTGTCCATATTTAGTTCCTGTTACTTATCTTCCCCTAGTTTTTTTTTTTTTTTTTTTTGCTTTTAAATTATTGTGTTGCTCCCAAAAGGAACTCTTATTAAAGTGTAAATACAAATTTCAAGTTGATGAAACATCTAAATAATTTAAGGATATCTTTTTAAAGATATCTCATCTTTGATGTAATGAAAATTGAAATATTTCTTAAATTCAAAATAGGCTTACGGCCACATCATGTTGAAACACCAGTTTCTATATAGTCACCAAAGTTGAGCATGGTTAGTACCAAGGCGGGTGACAGCTTTGGAATACCGGGTGCTGTAAGTTTGAATGTGCAGATGGTGTAGTGTATAATGGCTTGAGCTGAGTTCCAATTCCCATTGGGTTTGTTATATCTACTTACGTGCATATACCCTTGGGAAAAGTATGAATCCACCTCTCCTCCACCAGGACTTTTACACTATACCATTATTATCTAAAAAAAAAATTCTTACTATCTAAACATCTTTTCTAGCTTTAAATACACTACAAAGGGTTGATAAGCTGTAAAAAAAAAAAAAAAAAAAAAGAACGAATCACCAAGAAAATGAAATTCAAAATAATTATTCATTTGAATTACATGAAGTAAATTACAGTGTAACCCGGATATAAGAGAGATTTTCCAAATTAGAGCCTGTGTTAATTTATATATAATAGACTAGACCCGGATATAAGATACTTCTTCTCCGCTCCCGACAACTCTCTTATATCCGGGTTACACTGTAGTAGATTTGAAACCTGTCTAGCAACCAGCTGCAAGTAGTTTAACTGCAAAAAATAATTTGCTCCAGAATGACATGATTCATAAATTGGTTAGACATGGTCTTATTGTTATGACATACAGGAGCCTTTCCCTAATTCCCACACCACCACCACCACCACCACAAAAACAAGTCTCAAAACATATTTCCCATGTCTTACATGCAAAATTTCTTGCTTCAAACAATTTTTACAAACCAAATATTGAAGCGGAATGTAAGGGAGGTAAATCCGTGTTTGAATCACTAAACTTTACAAAACCAAGGAAGTTTGGGCCTACCAGTACTTGCACAATTCCATAATACTGTAATATTAAATGTAAATGGGGGGAGTTATATATGCAAAGTTGAGGTTTCTGGTAGGCTAATGTTTACTCAGACACCATAGACTATCTGTACTTAATTCCATAATACTGTAATATTAAACGTAAATGGGTGAATCATCTATATGAGGTTCAGGTTTCTTGCAGGTTAGTGTTTACCCAGACACCATAGACTACCTCTACTTGTACCTAACTTAATTCTATAATACTGTAATATTAAACATAAATTGGAGCATCATACATGAGGCTTGATCAAAAAGTAAATGCTTTAAAATGAAAACTACAGTGCATATCAATTCAGCATTTAATCTCTTAGTTTCCCCCCTTAGGAATCTACACATTTTATCCAGCGTCATTTCTGTTAATGGGAGCATTCCTGGAACTCTGTTTTCGGGATGACAAGCAGCTACATTGTCACATTCTCTTGAGCTTTCTCAACATCTTGAAATCTTCTCACTTTCAAGTGGGGTTTGATTTTTGGAAAGAGGGAAAAGTTTTAAGGGGTGAGGTCTGGGGAATATGGAGGTTGTGCTTGGCCAAAATATTGTTACATTGTCCACACATTCACATGAAGATTTCTAGTCAAAATATAACAAAAGTATTTAATCTCTGAAGCCAAATAAATTCAATGGTGTGACTATGTTCATATCTATGATCATGATTACTATTTCACTTGTTTCACTCTTTTAAAAAAAACTTTGCAGGTCCATGAATTTCAGAAAGAATTTTAAGGTAGTTATATTATTGGTGTTTTTTTTTTTTTGGGGGGGGGGGTTACCTTACCTTACTTTTTTCTCTAGCACTGTTGTTTACAAACAAAAGTGAGCAGGTGGAGTAACAATTAAATCCTGTAATATAAAAAAAAATTAGGAACTCTCCCAACAGAGCCAAATAAAAGAAGTATACATTTTTCACTGGATCCCTTGAAAGGGGCACATTGTTAACTGGATGACGATTAGGGTTGAAATAATTTTTTTCTTTGAAATAAAATTGTTTACCTACATATAAAGTGCTTAAAAATATTTTATCCACAAGTTACGTCCCTTTGACTATTCATTTTTAAATGTACTTTAATTATTTTGGTGTGGCAAAAGCTTTCAGGTTTGTACGATGAATTCTAAGATGAAGTACATGTTGCTGAGGGTGTGTGTTGCGGTGTCTAGCTCAAAATGAGAAATCAGAGTTCAAATTCCAGTCAGGTTTATTACATTCACTTACGCACAAATGCCCTTGGGAAAGCTATGAATCCATCTCTTCTCCCTCCAGCTATAGGTCAAACAACAGGTCAGACTGGGTTCTATAGCCTTGTTAGGCAACCAGTTTACCACAGAATGAAATGGCAAAATATCGTGGGAAACTCTTCTGCCTAGTCAGTCACAAATCGAAAGAGACATGATTACCCAAGTGTGTATCATGAATGACATTTAACAAAGTGACATGTTGCTGATCATGACCTTTTAGTATGGGGGTCAAGTTATGGCCCAGCAAAATAGATTGAGAATAGTGATGTTTTTAACATGGGTCAAAATCTGACACTGATAGAATAACAAATAGAAAACATTTATAAATTTTAAAACATTTTAAAAGATTTCTGATGAACTTAGATAAAGACAAAATATGTTAAATTTATATTTCCTATTTGTTCCTTATTCTATCATATCTCAGTGGTATCAGAAATTTTCAAATCTGTCAGCTAAGAGATGAAAGACGGCAGTTGAAAGTGTCAGCAAATATACCTGTTGCTATATCCCAAGAACCTTGCTGTTGCACAATATGTGGACTTGTATGCAGGTCACTTGAGGGGCTGAAGTGTCACATACAACACAAACATAAAAACTGAATGATGTCGGATCTTCATATGTTGAAATTGATAGGGGAGTCTATCATCTCACACATGTACACACACATACACATATTTTACATATATGTCAGATTATAAATAAAATTCATGAATCCCTTTAAAATGACTTAATTTATATTTTGAAGACAAAAATAAGTTACAGGTATGAGCTCTGAGTTCCAAACAAGAGATTTGCATTTCTTAAATAGGTTAACCTTTATAAATCTGTATGTGACTTCATTTGCTGTACAAAAAATTTATCCTGTCACTGAAGGTGACACGTTTCCCTGAACCATAGTGTGTTTGAATTTCATAGTTGTGTTGTCATACTGCTATGGCAACAGAAAACAACTTTAAATGAAATTAACAATAAGGATACTACAATTGAGAAGCCTTGAAAAAGAATGCAGTGGAAAGAGAAGTAATATTAATAATGTACAGTGCTAAAGGTTAATTAAACTTTGCTTGACTGTGAAAGTCTTCTGTGGCTGAGCAGTCTAAAAGCACACAAGCTTAAAAGTTGTTACACCTACAAAAGGGACGCAGGTTCAAACCCTGCCAGAATGGTCATTTTCTTTATTAAGACACTTGAATGTACAGGCTGGTACACAGATTTATACTGTTTTAAAAAAAAACAAAACAGATGTCTACTCAGACATGTATTAACTAAATATAACATTTCAATAAATGTGTGTGTATCTATCTATCTCTCTCTCTCTCTCTACATAAATACACACACACACACACACATATATATATATATATATATATATATATATATATATATATATATATATATATATATATATAACCACCTTGCCATGAAGCAAGTTTCTGTTGTAAATCAATGGCAGTTTTTTGTTCCCTCTTGTATGTTCCACACTTGAGACCTTGTGCCATCCAAAGTAAATCTCAGATACCTGACATAGAGCAAAGGTTACCATTTATTCATGTCACAACTTTGACTCTCATTAGCTGCCCTATTATTGTGGACTTGCAGCAACGTTAACTAAGCTTAGGAAATATATTAGCAATACAAAAAATTTCTGAGTCTAAAAATTAATCTGAATTCAGATTTTTTTTTTTTTTTTAAACAGGATCATTTTTTAATTTATTGTATTTTTTTTTTTTTTTTTACAAAACTCTTTGATCTTTCATATCAGTTATGACTCTAAGATTGGATCAATAACTTTGTACTTGGAACATAGTTATTAGCTAGATTTCAATATCAAATATCTGAGAAGCACTGAGAAGAATGATTGTGTTAAAAAAAAAATTGTGTAAAATCAAATGTGTTTTTCATTATTAGGCTATGGACTTGCATGTATCTATGTACATGTTATAATTTCATACAAAATTTTAAAATCTTAATAAAATTTTTGAAGAGAAATTATTTTATTTGAGCTGACATCTTTCTGTTTCATTTATTTATTTACAGTGTCCCCCCAAAAAAATTTATATCATTTTGTAGCCTAATAACATAGCTAATTCTTGCTCAAATGATCTCAAATTTTCACAAAATGTGTAAAAAAAAAAAAAAGAAAAAAAGTTGACTGTATAGATTTATCTCAATGAGAATCTACCAGGATGGATCAGGCATGTCAATGACAATGAAAAAGTGCTGTTGAAATGGCCACCATGTTCACCTGACTTGACACCTTGTGATTTTTTTCTATGGGGTTGTGTGAAAGGACAGGTCTTATCCCTCTTCTTCCTACAAGCCTAGAAGTACAAGTAGAGAATCACTGAGATGCTGGAGAGTGTGACACAAGACATGCTACAGCGTGTTTGGCAGGAACTGGACTACTAACTTGACATGTCGTGTCACAGGTGGTGTACATATTGAACATTTTGTGAAGTTTTATGAAATCGGTTATAATATCCACATCCCTTTGAATATCTTGTTCAAATTTTGATAAATAAATCTTTTATTGTTCAACGTGAAGCCTATTTAATTTTGTTTGTTTGGGACATGTAGTTAGTCAGATATTCACATTTTAAATATATCTACAAGTCTACCATTCTCCTATGCCTAAAATATTGCTGCCACATGTGGTCCGGTGCCCCTGCTATTTACCTTGAGCTCCTTGATAAAATCCAAAGAATCGGCGACATTATTGGTCATGATCTGGCAGCTTGGCTTCAGTCACTTTTCAATTGCCGTAAGGTTGCTTCTCTGTTTCTTTTCTATAAATACTTTCATGGTAATTGTTCAGATGAACTCTTCATTATGGTATGTAGACTTTTTCAATTTAAGCGCAGTAATAGACTGGCATCAAGATCTCATCAATTTACAGTTGTGCTGGCTAGATAAGCCGTAAATACTACGTTAAGTTTTTCTCAGACTTTTTGCTTCTGGTTCCATGCTTTCCCACTAACTCTAATCTGCAAAAATTCAAATGCAATGTCAAACACTATCTACTGTCCTCCTGATTACTTTTTCCTCTTCTCACTCATTATTAATGTTTCTTCCACACACTGTAACCCCTTGTGCCTTTAATGACTTATATGAGGTGATACTGATTTAAAAAAAAAAAAAAAAAAGGGGGAGGTCTAGGTACACATATTTATTTTTTCCTTAATCTAAATTAGTCTGGGAGTCAGAAGATTACAATTTAAAAAAAAAAATTTTTTTTTTTTTTTACCTTATATAAAAAAACATCAGCCTTGTAAGAGACCTTTGGACTGAAAGGGCGGGCTGTCTGAATCCACAAACTTGCTCTCGTTGTCTTATGACATCCTAATACAAGCATAGGAGGCACGGTGGAGTAATGGATAGCAGCTTGGATTGAGGAATTGGAAAGCCGAGTTTGAATTACAGTCAAATCCATTCCATTCACTGTGCTAATACCCTTGGAAAAGGTATGAATCCTCTTCTACCCCACCAAGCTATGGGTAAATAGCAGGACAGACCAGGTTCTATAGCCTTGGATGGCAACTAGTCTACCACAGAAAGAAATGGCAGCCTACTGCAAGGAAAATATTTGCCTTGTCAGTCATGTATCGAAAGAAACATGATCGCCTACGTGTGTTATCACACATGGCACATAAGACTAAAAACATACCAAGTCATGAGATTACAGCAAAATAGTTTTGAATTTTGCCTGAAAATTTTGATTTGTCCGGATCAAGCCAGGAAAGAAAAATTAGCCAAAATTAATAATCAGATTGTTTACTTGAAAATAATTTGTCGTCTTCTAGGTCATGATGACCATACCCTTAGATAAGAAAAAAATTGTTGCTGATTTTTAATTTTTATTTTAGTAATTTTTTATTTTATTTATTTTTCCAGAAGATACGAGATTTAAAAAAATATACATATTTAATTTTAAGTAGAAACCTGTTTCAATTACATTTTTTTTGTTGCTGCTAAAAATATATATTTCGTGACCAATGTTTTCTTGCAGAGAAGAATAACAAAAATTAAAGAAAAATTGAGTTATGAAATGAAAATTTGTAGAGAATTCATTTTAATTAGCTGCCATCATCGTCTCTACAGTCATTACAGTAAAACTGGTTGACTGCAGGAATAATAATAACAGCGTAAATGTATTGTCAAGTTTGTGGCAAGACAGTTGTGCGTCAGTCCACAACGACTGTTAACAATGAATTTTAATTGCTAAGAAAAGAGAAAAACTGAAGAGGAGGAAAAAAAATATTTCCAGTCGCGTGACTCAGTTATTTTCTTGTTTGGGATGACAAAAATTACCTCCCTTACACTTTTCACCATATTAGATATTTTCCTGAGTTTTTTCTTTCTTTTTCCTCTTGATATCTATTTTATGATCGAGAGAATAAAAGAATGAAATTATTTGGCTGAATTTTCATATATATATATATATATATATATATATATATATATATATATATATATAATATTCATTCTAGCATTTTTAAAGAAGCTCAATTCAAATATTTCCATGCAGAGATTTGAAACCTAAAATCAATTCAATTCAGAATTTTACCTTCAACTGTGAATTTTACAGTGAGAGAAACAGTTTAATGTCTTCATTCATTTAATATCTTTCTCAATCTCTGTCACACTCTTTCTTCTCTTTATTACTCTCATTTTTAATGTTTTCCTACCTCTCTCCCTTTGTTTTAGACTACAATTTGAAACAATATAAATAGTTTTCTTTCTATAAGTGTTGTATATTATATACTAAATATATTTAGTAGGTACATATGCTTGAGTTAATATCCAAGATTTTTTTTTAAACTGTCAAATTAATATCTACTGGCTCAGAAATTGAGAAGTCTCTTACAAGAATTGAACCTGTATTTCCTTTTCCATCAGGAAAACAAATTTTAAGCTGAATGTGCCTAACCGATTGAACCACAGGATGTCTTTATGACAAAACTCACCTTATTTGAAGATCTCATTGCACATATCTCATCGGAACCTTTTGAAATTTATATCTGCTAACTTCATTTTTGTATCTGAAGCATAAGCATGAAATAATGTTAAATTTAAAAATATCCATTAATTGTTTATATTTATGTATATAAAGTACCAGGAGGAACCCAATAATGTCTTCAGGGGTTTAGCTGTACTCACCATGTTTAGCCAATTGTGGGTTGATGAGGCTATTTAACCCAGAATTGTCTGTCGACTCAAGGCTATAGGACTGAGTGTTTCCTGATTTTTATCTATAATTCCTGTTTTTCCTAATGTTATTTACATATAAGTGAATGTAATGAACTCCAGTGGAATTTTAACTTGGCTCTCCAATTCCTCAATCTGAGCCACTATGCATTACACCCAATACTTCTTATATATATATATATATATATATATATATATATATATATATATATATACCATAAATAAATCCAAAATTTCAAAATCGGTCAGTTTGTCTGACAATTGCAAAGGATGTGAAACCCAGGGTCACAAACTCACATGAGTGCAACTAAATATGTTAGCTCTATCACTGATATTGAGTGCTTTCCCATAAGTACCATACATATATAAATAATATATATAAAAACTGCATATATATATATATATATATATATATATATATATGTGTGTGTATATATATATATATATATATATATATATATATATATATATATATACATAATATATATATGATAATATTAGCCGTTTCCTTATAAGAAAACATTTTGCGTTCATTGTCTGAGCAGATAGTGCTGCTTTCTATTAAAATTTATAAAATATTTCTTTGGAAACAATTTTTTTTAAGAAAATAGGTTTATTGAATACAGTAACTGTTATCACTCTTTCCAGTATTGATGGAAGCTTCCTTCCTAACCTTTTAATTGAAGTAGTATGGAACGTCAACATCTTGATTATATCTTTATTTTCTCCAAGTTACAAATGATATCTATTCTAGCTGTTGCTGAAAGTACTCAAGTGATGTGGTTTCTGTTATTTGGTATAAATCTTTGTGATACTGTAACACAAGTCCACAAGATTTTTAAAAAAAAAGTGCGATCTTTGCCAAGATCTGCAGGCTTCACGCACTCAAAGCTATTTATATCCATTGATCTTAGAAATCGGTAAGAGTTTACATGTTTCTGAACAGGTTTGGCTCCATGCATGACATCTATATGAAAGTCTCAATCTGATGAGGCTGTTTAAGAACATGACTTGAGTTTTCAGTTTAATGTTTTGGTTTTGTAGCAGCCTGTAGTATAAGATGAAACTACCCTCTGGCACAGACGATTCTATGTTCAGTTTTCTAAATGATGCATACGCCAAGGTATTTAAAATGTTTGGTATTTACTAATTCCACATCCTGAATTTTTATGATTGATTTAGGGTGGGTGCCATCACTGGTTTCTTTTCAATTCCAGATCATAGTTTCTGTTTTTGAAAAGGTTTATCTTGAGTCTTATTTCTTGGAACTCTTAGTAGCGGATGTTGATTTTTTTTTTTTTTTTGCTCAAGGTTATTCTTTTCCCAACTATGAATACATTTTCTAATAAATGTAGTATTTTAAATGGATAAACAATTCAGATTTGAAATTTGATTATCTTGCCATCAGCAAAGAGACTCCTATCGAAATAATAATCACAAAATGAAATACAATAATGGTTTAATTTTAGCACCAAGTGTATTTGAATCCAGTCAAAGCAAACTTTCAGATTTTATTAACCCTGCCCTCTGACTTTGATGCTACTCCATATGAAAAGGCTGTAGGTCTTATTAAAATATTTATGCATACTTGCAATTTGGATAATACTGAAGTGGACATCTTGTGTCATGACAACTGATTTCTCTTTCTGTTTGATAACAAACCCTCTGTAACAAGAAAATGTTATAAACAGAAATTAAGCATTAAGAAATTGGAAAAATGTTATTAGAAACAAAGAAAGCAGTGCTGAAGTGCTATATATTATCAACCCTACTATTGTGCTCTCCGACCTTCATCAAGTGTATATAGATCAGGCTAACCTATAGGGAATTCCAAATTGAACCCTTTATTTTATCTACAGGAATAGACTGTTCTCATTCCACTACTCATGCCTGGGGATATCACATCTAGTTCTTATTTTTTAGTAATGCTCACTTATTGGTGACCCTGGTTCCACTGAGTCCAAGAACACACTGCTATGTTCAATTTCCTTTTCTCTTAGACTTAATTTCTTATAACTGATGCATACACTGACATATTTGAAGTGTTTGGTATTTACTAATTCCACATCTTGAATTTTTAGGATGGATTTAGGATGGGTGCCATCACTGCTTTAATTTCTTTTCCAATTCATAGTTTCAGTTTTGGAAAGGTTTATCTTCAGTCCTATTTATTTATTTATATATATATATATATATATATATATATATATATATATATATATATATATATATATATAATCATCATAGTTATTTTTTGTGTGTGTATATATATATATATATATATATATATAATCATCAGTATATTTTTGTGTGTGTGTACATACATACATACATATATATATATAGGACTGCACTCTCCCATCATTTTCAATGTATGAGGGTCAAGTAGCTTAGTTCTTAGAACCAACACCCAGACTGTCCACGCATATCATTTGATTATAGTGATGAAGTCTTACGCAGAATATATATATATATATATATATATATTTATTTATTTAAAAATTATAACATAAATGTTATAAAATCACTACAAAAATAGCCATTTTGTTTCAACACCTCCTGTGTCTTATTGACTCCTATTATTTATATATATATATATATATATATATATATATATATATATATATATATATGAGTCGATAGACTTGCCTATCATTTGGTTCAGATTCCTCCCTCATCATTTGAACACAAGTAGATGGTTGTCCCTTCTTTCCTGTTTAGGATTGGGTTTCCAGTTCCTTCTAAAGTCTCTGGCTAAACTCTGAAATTTATATTATTATTGGGTTTTCAATTCCCGTAGCCTTCCTTGCGTCTTAGTAGCATTATCACTTTGCTTGGGGTGAACTGAATTAATATATATATATATATATATATATATATATGTAATGGAAGCAAACACTGATTTCTCTGAGGAAGGAATAAGATGGTCATAATAACCTTTTTGGAACTTGGTTGAGTTATTTTCAGGTAGGAACACTCAATAAATATCTTTTTTCTTTTTTTTTTTCTTAATATTTATTTTTTGGTCCAACATCTAAAGATAGTTGGTGATTGTGTTAGATGTCTGTCTTGTATTCCTCTCCAGTTGGTGTATGTTGAATGTTTATTGCTCAGGGTATAAACACTGGCTGCCAAGTCATTCCCCATACCCCAGTTTAACAAATGACAGGCAGGAGGTGGATGACTCAAGTCCATTCATGTGACAAAAAGCTGGCTGCCTGGATTGCTGGGGTAAAGATGACACATTTGCTGGTGAGCAGGACTTCTTGGGTGTTGGGTTTGATTTGCAAGGAGTAAATTGATCGCTAAAATGCTTGTTGTTGTAGGATAGTGTTTTTGTTTGTGCTTTCACAGTTCAGTGAGGTCCTTCTTTGTAAATTAGAAGGATGTTCCATGGGTAATAGTAGCAGGTTTAGCAGTCTGCCAAGGTTGAACCTGGGGCACAATGATTGCAATGATTAAACATTTGAGCAAGGGGGGCAAGGGATGACAAAATCTGATCATATTAACCTTTTAGTGTCCATTGTTCTGCTAGTGGAATGTATTTTTAGACATATTTTTCATACCAAGATGAACATTAATTTTATTGATAATATACCCGATACATGTGCTTGCACATTGTGTTAAAATAATACAATTTATAACTTATTAATTGATACTGATTTCTGTCAAAATTTTGGAACCATGTCCAAAATGAATTCATGGCACCATCAATAGACACTATTTCTTAGAGCCAATGTTTTTATATAGTAATGTGTTCATGAGACTTAACTAAGCCCATTCTGGGTATGATGATAAACTACATCTGCGTCCTGGGTAAGATGATAAACTACATCCAACAGCAAGGTCTCTGATCAGGAGGTTTTGAAGAGCGTGGAACCACTTCTTAATTGCTGGTGTTCCCAGGCCCACCCTGAGACATAGTGGTAGCACATGTTAGGGTCCCAGGTATAGGCAAATAGTTAACTCCCAATAAATAAATTTTAAGACATGATTTTATACCAACTGAGCATTAATTTTATTTTTATTTTTATCATTAATGTGCACAGAAAAGACTAAAATATAATAAGTGCTTAAACATTGTGCGAAAATACATTTTCTGACTTACTAATTAGTACTGATTTTTGTCAAATTTTAGCAACCATGTCCTAGCACTAAAAGATTAATGCTTTCTCATCATTTTATTTTTTTAATCATTTCACCCCAAGCAAGGTAATAAAGTCATTAAGATGTAAAGGGTTACTGAGTGTTAGAGAATATGAGAAAAGGAAAAAAACATATTAACAAGATAGAAGATAACAATTAACATTTCATTTAAATTTTCCAAGATCGAAGTTGACTTGGAAACAAGAAGCCACAAGCGAGAAGTGTAAGAAAAGAAACTATCATGTTAGAACTTACGGTTACATCTCACAATTTTAATTGAAAAAAAAATACTAATCTAGTACTGCACTTAAATTTGTAAAGTCGAAGTACCAAAGAGGAAAACTCATCAGAAAAATTACCATGAAAATATTTATATTTAAACAAATGCATATCTGGTTCTATGGAGGCTTTAGGTGTTAAAAAAGTAATTGAATTAACATGAGCATGGTGGAGTAATGGATAGCGGCTCGGATTGAGGAATTGGAGAGCCGAGTTCAAATTCCAGTCTAATCCATTACATTCACTTATGTGCTAATACCCTTAGGAAAGGTATACATCCTCTTCTTCTCCCCCCAGCTATGGATAAATAGCAAGACAGACCAGATTCTATAGCCTTAGATGGCAACTGGTCTACCGCAGAAAGAAATGGCAACCTAGCGCGGGGAGAAAAAAATCTACCTCATCAGTCATGTATCAAAAGATACATGATGACGTTAGCATGTATCATGCATGGCACATAACTGACTGACCTTTTTATATATAGTTTGGTTGAATAATTTAGACATATTACATCCATCTTTATTTTAATCCTTTCAAATTCATGGATCAATTTTTTAATGTTTTTATTAAACTCATTAAGGAAGGCACCATAGTTTTTCTCATTCCTTTTATTTCCCCAAAATACTTTCAATCTCATCCAAGATTATCTTCAGCAGTGAATTGCTCAAGACAAAGATTAATGTAATTGATAGTTGTATTTGTACATTTTTTTATTTTTTTTATTTATTTATTTTGTAAATGTGCATGAAACGCACTCCCTTATAGTCAATCTAAAAATGAACATTAAGAATATGTACGGGAGGTGTGTGTGTGTGTGTGTGTATATATATATATATATATATATATATATATATATATATATATATATATAATATGCTATCCTAATTTTAAATGAACTAAGTTCTTTGAAGTACATTTTTTGTTAGCATCCTAACAAACATGGCTTTTTATGGATGTCTTTTCCTGGGCTACATTTATTACCAGCTGACTGATTAATGCAGGGATTTGCTTGTTTGACTAATCATCTCACAGATTTCTGAAAATGGACACCAAACAAAATGCCACTATTCATGCAAGAATATCTTTACTTGTTTTTATTTCCTCATGGACATATACATACACTATAAAAAAAAAAAAAACAACCCTACAATAAGGACACAGTGTTTTGTTTTTTGTTTTTTCTTAAGCCCATACTGATGTATACAAGAATGTAAATTCATTTAACATGTACAAATAAAGCAAATCTTATGTAAGAGTTTATCAATTCTGTAAAAAACAATAACAGCATTTTAAAAATAATTTTTTCAATTATTGCTGTATACTGATCTTTCGTCTTTTCCCCTTGTCGCCTTATAGACATCTTAACTATCTGTAACCGTCTGGTTCACACTCCTCCCTGGTCTTTTAGACAGGATTAGATGTTTATCCTTTGCTTTCTGTTTAGGATTGAGTTTCTGATTCCTTCTAAAGTCTTGTTCTCTTTCACTCCTACTAGCCCCTTGTGTCTTAGTGGCATTATCACCTTACTTGGGGTGAATTGATTTAAAAAAAAAAAAAAATTTTTCTTAACACTGTCACCTGGCATGGCATCGCCAGTGAAAGGGAGATAACTCATAATAGCAAAGGGAAAATTAGAATCAAAGAAGAGTGTAGAACTGCTATCTTAATATCAATCCTCCTCTTTGTCAGTGAATACTGGACAATTTCCTCACATATGGAGACTTCTATGGTTTTACAGAAGGATGCTGAGAATACCATGGATGGAACATGTAATCAATGAGGAAGTTTGTAGGAAAAGGGAAACAAAAAGGAAACTTATGCTTAGAATTGGAGATAACTGAAATTTATAGGACACATAATGAGGAAAGAAGTGCTTGGAAATTGTGACACAACATATTGAAGGTAAGTGTGGGCAGGGGAAATATTGATTAACCCATCAAACAAGCTTGTGTAAATAGATGGTAGAACAGAGGTTAGGGTTAGAAAAAAGATTGTTCAGATTGTTGTCTGCATGTTTATTACCAGATTCACATCATTTTGGCCGTTGTATGTTCCAGCCTTCTTCAGGTGATATTTCTTGGAATTTCAAACCAAACCCTTTCTACCTGATACCCACAAGGACAGATTGTTCTCATTCCAATTTATCACATAAAGAAGCTCAGAAGAAGCCAAAACATTGTGAATATGACAATAAAGATGAGGACAACAGTGTGAACAATGTGACTAGTTACAATACCTCATCTCAAAAATATAAACAGATATTGCTAAGAGCTGCAAGGTATAAAACCTTGTGGAGAGCCATTATCATTTATGTCTTGAAATGTGATGGCAAATAGAAGAAAATCAGAAGACAAGATGAGCTTAATGGTCTAAATAGAAAAGCATACAATAAACCAATTGAGTGCTTTAATAAGATTGGTCCAATTCTAAGGTGAAAACAAGATGTATTAAGGTCATGCTACCAAAATCGTTCAGTTTTTTTTTGTTTTTTTTTTCTGGTATTTGAAATTACAGCTTCATTTTCTAGACTGAAATTTAATATTTGATTAAAAGATATAGAAAGAAAGTATGAAAAAGCCGCCTTGAATGTCTGCTAATGATACTTCTGAAATGTTTATGAAAGTAGTTTCTTGAAAAAATATAGAAAGAAAGTAAAAGAAAGAAAGAAACATTAACCTATACCAGCAACATCTTGGCTCCTCACTCTCATTAAGAAATATTTAAGAGTAGTAGGGAAAAAAAAAGTTTAAATTAAAAAATGAAAAAATTAATATAGGTGATTAAATTAAGTATGATTATTAGTATTAAATTTTTTTATTTTTTTAAAAAATATTTTTTTATTTCATTTAGTAATATTTAGTACTTGGATAATGGTTTACAATAATAGGTTACTATTCATACTATTACTACTATTAATTAATAGATATTAATTAGTACAACTGTGAATAATAGATCTTAGTAGTACTACTACTACTATTATTAATTATATACGTTACTAATATTTATTATTTTCATTTAGTAATATTTATTTTCATTTAGCAATATTTATTATTTTCATTTAGCAATATTTATTTGCATAATGGTTTACAATAACAGGTTACTGTTCATACTACTACTACTATTAATAATTAATAGGCTAAATTTAAAATGAGGTGCAGGCAAGATTTGGCATCTATCTATATTTCTGAGATGAGGTATTGTAACTATTTAGATTGTTTGGACTGTTGTCTTCATCTTTATTGTTGTATTCACAATGTTTTGGGCATTGTACGCTCTGGCTTTGTTCAAGTGATATATGTTGAAATAAAGGGTTCAGTACAAAATTCTAGCATATATCACCTGAAGAAGGTCTGAGCATACAATGGCCAAAACTTGAATATGACAATAAAGATGAAGACAACAGTCTGAACAATGTAAATAAGGAAGATTTAGTTTTGGTTTTCTTCAAAGTAAGTTATCTTCTGTCTTCTTAATTCTTGTTCTTTTGTCGTTTTCTCTTAATAGTATGTTTTACTAATATTCTCTAACACTCAGGCGAAATAATTAAAATAAAGAATGATGACACATTATATTGTTGAACCTCTTTCTCTGTGTGTGTGTGTGTGTGTGTATGTATGTATATATATATGTATATATATATATATAGTCATCAACAGCTCATCAGTGTGGCTAGGCATCCAATTGCCTCAAGTTAGAATCGAAACCCAACTGATTTTGGCATCAGTCAGAGATTTTTTTTTTCCCCTAAGCTATTGCCTCCCAGCAGAGAGGAAAGTGAATTTTTACCTATTTATTTTCAAATGAACATAACATTTACTCAGAGTACTCAATTCATAGAAAAGCTTTGCATTATCAGCAGTAGCAGTCACTGTTTACAAATTCATGCTTTCTCTAAAGTTCTAAAGTGTTTGACCGAAGGATGAGCAGCTCTAAAAAGACTGCCCAAAAGCTGCTTACTGGCAAAGAAGGTGCTCTATGCCATAAGAAATGGTAGATCTTCAATATTAAATCAAAATCCAGGTAAGCAGTGACTGGCCACATCAGGCTGCTATGAAACTAGCAGTCAGGCCAGTCACTGCCATCTTTCATCCAAGCTTCATTAAAAATGTTTGACAAGGTACAATGGTTAAGTTTTTCTTTATTTAATTTCTTATTTATATAAAAAGGAGAAAATTTTAAGAGCACAAAAAATTAATAAAAATCGTTACCACAGTACCTTGTCAGTCATTTTTTAATGAAACTTATATATTTTAATATATTTTCTGTTTATATGTCATTTTTTTTGGATACAACTTATTTGAATAAATGCTCTGTTTTAATTAAAAAGTATTAGATTTAATGGCCTGAATGTTCAGGAAATTTCATAGAAAATAAGCACTCTTCAACAAGAATCGAACTTGTATCCCATACACAAACTATCATATAACCTGACATGCTGTTAACCATCCAGCTACAGAGAACTTTCTGGTTAACAGCACGTGAGGCTACATGACAGTTTCCATATGGAATATAGATTTGATCCCTGTTGGAGAACACATATTTTCTACAAAATTTCTTGAACATTCAGGCCAGTAAATGTACTGTTTAATTAAAACAACATTTACTCAAATAAGTTGTATCCATAAAAATAATGTATAAACATAATATATATTAAAATATTTGTCAGATTTAATCCATCCAGTGGTTAGAAAATATATATATATATATATATATATATATATATATATATATATATATATATATGAACTGACAAGGAGAAAGTGAGGGAGAGAAAAAAAATGGAAATGGAGAGAGAAAGATCTGAAATTGAACAAACTCTCTAAGCAAAAAGAATGGATTTTCCAACATGCTTTTCATATTTTTACATAGACAACATCACATACAAACTAAGACCATGGCTTATTGCCATAGAAACCACAAAAAAAAATGGTTGTTCTGGTTTCTATCTTGATGCAAAAATAATCTTTTCAGCTAATTTTTTTTTTTTTTTTTTTTTTTTTTTTTTGTCTATACCCATTCTGACCCTTTCCCCCCAGCACGTCTTCATGTGAAAAAAGCCTTTATTTAAAAAAAAAAAAAAAAGTTTGCAATGATATGGATTGGGTTTGGCTTTGGACCAAACAATGAACGTAACCAAGCATTGCAACAGGAGGGAATTAAAAATATCCATGGAATTAATTTGCTATTATTATTATTATTTGCTGCTTCTGTTTTCTTAATGAGGTCTGTGATTGTTCCTGCTAAAAAAAAAAAATAATTATTCCCTTCATGCAAAATGACATCTAGAATCACCTCTGTCGGTTTGATGCTGTTAACCTTTATTACTCTGTATGTGGCTTCCTTTGCTTTACAAAATGTCTAACCTCCCACTAAAGGTAACACTGATCCTTGAATTTGAATTTATTTGAATTTCATAGTTGTGTTGTCATATCCTGCTATAGCAACAAAGAACACCTCAGTGAAAGTAACAATATGGTTACTGCAATTGAGAGGCCTTGAAAAAGAATGTGGTGAAAAAGAAACTAATATTAATAATGCAGAGTGCTAAAGATTAAATAAAATTGTCATGCATCTGTAAAGAAGTAATTTTAGAATTAAGTTGCTCTTATATACTCTATGGAAGTAATTCGATTTTTGTCATATAAAATTACATAAAGGACAAGGAGGAAAATGATGAATTTCACATTTTGCAATTTATTTAGCTTCATCAGAAAAAACTTTGGAAGTGAAATAATGTAGTTACATTTCAATTTTTAAATTCTGTTTTAAGGCAACATAGTTTTTGTTTTTTTAATTGGTATTTGCACGTTGGATCAGTTCTTTTTAAATCAAATATGTTGTGCAGTTCAACTGCACCACATATTTGATAATATATATATATATATATATATATATATATATATATATATGAGAGCTGTTGAAAAATTCTCAGCCAACCAAGCAACTCTTTCAAAAGCGTCTGATATTTGGTCATTTTATCAGAATTTGGGAAGTTACACAGGCATTTGTTTATAATGGAATCCGTCATCATTATTTGGCCAAAGTGGTATATGCTATCGAATCAGTCTAAATACCATGTCAGCTTTATTGTTGTGGTGACATGCTTCAATATTAGTGATTGATTTTGTGATTTTTTTTAATTTTTTTTTTTTTTTAATTGTTAGATGATCAATTTTAATATCATGTGTATCAGAAATAGACTTAGGCCATTCTTGGCACTGATGATTGGTTTTTAGCTTCAGCATAATCCTCATAAAATATGGTAAAGAGGAGTAAACTTGTGTTGATAGTTCACAAATTGAATTCCAATCTAAGTTTGGTTAAAACAGGTAAATTTAGTCTGAAAAGGGATGAAACAGATTGAAGATTACAAGATGGAGATTTCGGATCAGAACTCGGCTAATAATTGTGTCTGGCTACAGACTTATTCATCCATCATATAACAGTAACAACGGCTCATCTTAAAAATTCAGGAAAAAAAAAATCAAATTCTTAGTAGAAAAACTGTTGCAGTAATTTCGCTATACATTTTGAAAATATAACTTTGTCTGTTCAGTTATGATAAATTTTGTTGAAATTACTTCCAGAATTATACACTGATTCACTGTACCATCCAACCTTCTTTAGGTACCTGTCATAACTATTACAATAACAGCCAAGATGAGAACACTAGTCCAAGCAAATCAGTACATAATAATAATTCCTCATCTCAAAAACTTATCTCCATTAACAAATCTCATTTTTCTGGTGAAAGTCTTAGCTTCATTTAAACCTTTGTGCCAACAAAAAACAGTGTGTCAAAAGGTTGTTTTTTCCTTTGACACCACTATTATTTTGGACTGTCTTCACTCTCTTGGCTATGTTTATTTACAAGATTCTAAAAATATCTGAACCAAGTACAATGCAATATTTATTATTTATCTTTTATAAATAAATACATCTGAAAAGAAATCTTTTTTTATTCAAAAATTTATAAAAAAAAATATTACAAAATTATTCAAATATATAAACTGCCTCCAATGCAATATTAATGTTTACCATTTTATAAATGACTACGGAAACAAGTTTTTTATTCATTCTATTAAATGAATAGTGTTTAATTCAGTTTATTAATTCTCAAGAATAAAAAATGATGTATAAATCCATTTTTAATGTTTGGGTTTTATTAAAATTCTAATCATCACTTTTTAAAAACAGACATGGCTGAGGGAGTCAAATGTGTATACAGTAATAGTGGTGTCAGTGGAGTAACCATTCTTTTGACACAAAGATTAAACATTTTGACTGTAGTTTAAGGCTCCTGACCTTTTTATTCCTGTGTTGTTTAAATTAAACTCAACAACGAAGCCTCCAGAATTCTACACCGATTTACTGGGATGAGTCCTCAACTTGGATGCTATCATAATTTTTTGGCCATTGTACCTTCCAACTTTCTTCAGTAATCCTGTGGATTGGCATCCCACAGAAAGCATTAAATAGAAATAAGTCGCATTGTATTGTGAATATTCTTAAAAGGTTTTTAATTGAGAAGCCTGCTATGATCAGAGATGATAGTCCCAAGTTGGATGCTGTAGGTGAATGTTAGTGGTAAGTGGTGGAAAATTTGACTCACCTAAAGTTCTGTCACAAGAGCAATGACCTGAAACTACCCTTTCCCTGCTAACATCCAAGCCTGACCCTCTCTACTTAAATCCAACAACCAACCCACCCACCCACAACAACTACTGTCTCACACTTGCTGCACAGCTTGTGGCATCCGTTGCCCCCATACTGAGAAACGTAATCAGTTGTACGATCTGAAATATTAGCAGCAGCTATTAATCAATACATTAGAACTGATATCTGCCAAGAGTACTATTTCAGTTTGATTTCTCTGCACTTTTCACAAGGCATCAAGAAAAGTCTGGGATATCTTAAAGTGAAAAGTTCCAGAATTGATATTACTCATTAGTATTTTTTTTTTCTTTCTTAATTAATTTTTAGGTTGGTCAAGGCCCAAAGTTTGGAAAAGCTTTCTCAAAAGACTTAAATATTTATTCAGATATTCTTGGATCTTATTAAAAAAGAAAAAAAAAAAATCTTCAGTAAATGTTCAGGATTTTCATTACTGTTTACGATGCCAGCATTGGACTTTTTCTTTTTTCCTGCTGTTATAAGACAGCGGTATGATTTCTAAATGATTTTTAAAAACCAGGAGACTTTTCAATTTCTTGGCACTTTTAAAAGAAAAAATTATATTTGCAAAAAAAAGCATACACTACTAATTTTATACAGTTAGCATTATCATATATGCCTTATAGTTTATTTTTGTATCAACAATAGCCTAACTTTAGTATTAATTTTGTCAGCTAATTTTATTTTACACTTTATATCACAACTTCCTCATTAGCTACTACATTGAACAGCATAAAATCAGAATGGAAAAATTAGCTTCCAATCAGATTTGAGCTCATATCTCAGAAACTCATTTTATTTGGACTGTGCAATAACCAGGTACAGAAACCTTATGCTCAACTAGGCTCAAATCTATAGTCATTTTGTCTTTTCTTCCTTCCTATACTTTGTCATATTGTTTGTTTATACCTATTACTAGCTGACATAGTACTTTTAAAAAATTTAAAATTCTGAGATCCTGTATTTCCATTATTAATATTTATAAGTTTTCATCTTATCTATATATATATATATATATATATATATTGGATACACTTTCATGACATACACTTGAAAACAATAGAGAAGAATAAAGATTTCTGATGAAATTTGAACTTCAATCCTATATCTCAGGAGCTCATCTTACATGGATGATGCTCTAAGCAACTCACTCACAGAAGTCTCATGTTTTGTCAGGTTTTAAATCTTTAGTCATATTGCAGCTACTGTTTCAAATTCTCTTCATGCCATATTGTTTGTTTACTCCAACTTTGGGTGAAAACTTAAAAAATGATTGGTTCTATTAATCATTAAGACATCTGAACATCTTGAATTAATCAACAGACTTCATCTTAGTTTCTGACTCCAACCATATTCACTCACTATTTAAATTTAGTTTTTTTAAGTCAGTTTTTTTTTTTTTTTTTTTTTTTTTTTTTTGTTGTTGTTTTAAGTGTATACATGAAGCAGGTTAATTTTGATGCTAATGGGAACCAATCCCTGTCTATTGGGGCAAGGATAGCCGCCATCATCCGAACTGACACGGAGGGAAATATCATTGTTGGTAGCCCCAGTGTTACTCCCACTTCTTCACGGCCATTAGCATCATGGCCAGATGAAAAGAGATCAACTGTGCAAGTCGAGATGGGGACTGCTTCTCTACAACATAGTAGTTGGGTAAAGGACCTTCGGTGGGCAATACCTTCTGAAAATAAGGATACGTTCAGGAAATTCCAAAGAGTGGCACTACCAAAACAAAATACGTTTACATCAAAGATGCGGGCTATTTATGGACATAATAATGCTATTGAACAGGTAGATATCTGATTTATTTAGCTATTTGCATAGTTTGATGTCACTTTTTCTCTCTCTCTCTCTCTCTCTCCTGTGTGCATGTGTTTTTCATTGAACAAGACTGGTAAGGTACTTTTTGTTAATTTTTTTTATTATGTTTTTCTTATATGCATATGAACATGGCCACAATGGATTGGCTGTATTTTGAAATTAATAATACCTCTATTCTCAGCAACCTTTATACAATCTTTAACTGCACTTAACAAATCGTTTATTGTAATAGTAGTAATAAAACAAAAAAATGATCCTTGAAAATCGGTAACAGTTTAGCCGAAAGTGCTCAGAATTATCAAATATTTGAACTCTCTTTACATTCATTAAGTCCAAGAAACACAACGCTTGTACACATACTGGACAAAACATAATAAAAGTACCTTGTCAGTTTTGTTCAACAAGATATGTATTAAAGAGGGATTGCTACCCAAATATCTATCTATATCTATCTCCCTCTATATCTATATCTATTGCACAGTGAGTGCTGGTAGTAATTATACAGAGCTCATTGTAAAATAATAGCTAACAATTATACTACTAATAAAAAATATATATTTTGTTTCTCATCAACTCTTGAGTTCATGTTCATAACTATTGTCTGGTATGGATAAATATATTTATTGATATGAAAATTTCTGTATCTGTCTATATATCTAAGATGAGGTATTATGTACACTATTTACATTATTCGGACTTCGTCCTCATGTTTGTTGTTATATATATATATATATATATATATATATATATATATTGCACATAAAGTGCTGGTGTTATTGAGACAGTACTCTGTTATATAACAGAGCTATGAAGTGCCTGTGTGTGTATATATCTATATATATATATATATATATATATATATATATATACACACACACACCTCAGTTTCATGCAGAACACAATCTTCGAGTGCTAAGCACATACTGACTGTTATTTTAATTTGAAAATATATCAGTTTATCATAATGCTGACTATTTATAGTGATACAAATCTTTTCCAAAAACTTCTTAAAAAATTATTTTTAAAAAATATATTTCTCATGGCATTAAATCTAGCAACTAAACCAACCAGTATTGCCATATGTACATAAAAGATAAGTAATTATTAATTTAATTTAAGGGTGAAGTATTTTCAACTATAAATTATTAATTATTAATAATGGAAGAGTTAATTTAATATAAAACAGTAAAATTATTAGAGAAAAATATATAATAAAAATATATGAAACTTTAAGTTGTGATACAAACGTAGTTATATGTATATTTATTTGTTTATATATATATAATATATATTTAGTTTGTGAAAAACTAGGTAATCAATGTAAATCCAGAGCAAATAATTTAATTAAAAAAACAAATTTATAATTTATGTACAAAATTTTCTGATGAAAAAAAAACATTTTCAACTACATATTCAATCTTTAGAACATTTGCAGACACCCATTAGAAAAACAGAAAAGTAGGGAACACTTTATTAGATTTTTAGAATATCATCAGGTCTTTATTTATTTAGATCACTATCTCCAACCCCCCACCCAAATATATTTTGAGTAAGGGCAATCACACCTGATAACTACTGGAAAGCAGGCAAGCTGAAACAATATTTAATTCTATGTGAACTATTCAGAAGGACACAATCAAAAGGTCAGAATATTAGTCCAATGTAAATTGATAACTCATCATCCCAGAAAATGAAAGCAGAATAAGAATACTAATAATATACAATATATGTAGCGTATATGGTTTGAGGCATTCAGTTGTCTAGTTGCACTGAGGAGCTGTGATACTGTGGAATAGTACTGTCTGTGAATGACATATATATATTTACTAATATACAGTAACGAATACTGAACAAGAGGATGTGCATTTTTCAAAAGGGTAATTGAATCTTACTAGGATATGACACTCTTTGTGGCTGAGTGATCTGAAGCACACTGGATTATTCGGACTGTTGTCCTCATCTTTATTGTTATATTCACGTTTCAGTCATTGTATGCTGTGGCCTTCTTCAGGTGATATACATTGGAATTTTGAATCAAACTTCTTATTTCATCCACTGGGGTTGATTGTTCTAGTTGTACATGACATGCCTTGCCTTTTCTGGAGATCTCAGAAACATTGTGAATATGACCATAAAGATGAGGACAACAGTCCAAACAATGTAAATAGTTACAATACCTCATCTCTGAAATATATATATATATATATATATATATAATTATTTATTTTTAAAGAAAAAAAAAAAAAAAAAAAATTTATAACATAAATATGTTATAAAATCACTACAAAAATAGCCATTTTGTTTCAACACCTTCGGTGTCTTATCAAGTGATGACGTTGAATGTAAAATAAATGGTTTTAAAAGTTTCAAATTAATTAATATTCTACGCAAGGGGAAAACGTTGTTACAAAGGCTAGATGGACCAATCAGAACACAAGTACAGGAAAATTCAAAAAGGTCGATAACGAAGTCATGTTATAATATCTATTCAGAGGTTTAGTATTAAAAAATAATCTATTCCAACGAATAATTACTAAATTATATGATAAAATTTAATATTAAAATTTAAAACTGCTAATTACAAAATCAAAATTTAACATTTATTCGCTATCAAGTTTACAACTATAAAATTACTGAGGAGAAAAGAAGAAATATATATGTTATTCAATTTATTTTTTCATTGAAGTTACTTTAGCTATATTTAATATCCGGTCTTTTTACAATGTATACATTTTAATCCTCATGATGTGTAAATGGGGTCCCAAACTCACGCGTAAAACAAACGCAGTCAGATTCTAATACATAAGCACCAAGACATATACACACACAAAAAAGGGGACAAGACAGAGAACATCTCCACCGTCTGTCATGAAAAAAAAAAGGGGGGGGGAATGGGAGAAGGGAAACCAACACACACGTACATACATACATACTTAAAAGTGGATGCACTTTCCATACACATAGATACATATAAATACATGCACACACATCCACAGACATTGACCCAGACAGTTGCATACCCCAACCGATAAATATTTAAGACAGAAAATGTCATTGCATGAATGTTAACAACCTATTGAAATCTAATTTAAGCGAGTAAATATACAAAGATAAAAATGATCAAAATTAATATTATTTAATATATTAAAATATAGTGTATGTAAAAAAAAAAAAAAAAAAAAACGGACATTAAATTCAACACCCATCGGTAGCTACGATGTCCACCTCATATACATATACACCAATCATATACTTGTGTGTGTATATATATATATATATATATATATATATATATATATATATATATATATATATATACACACACACACACACTCAGCACCAGAAAGAAAAACATCTCTGGTTACATTAGAGCTAAAGAAGTACGGCATTGATGTAGCTCCACTGAGAAGTAACCATCAGTCGACTACATGAAACAAGAAAGCAAAATAAGACATCTAACAGTGTTCCTGCTGCCCTTGGATGCAATATATTCTCCTGTATTGTTTGTGCTCTTTTGTGCAACTCTCTGTATATTAATTAGTACATATACGTGTACCTACGTTTTTTGGTGTGCTACTATGGTTTTGCTGGGTGGTGTTCCCAGTTCATCAGGCACAGGTATGCATGATGTGCATACGCACATGCCTGCTTATATTTGGCCATTTCATTTATCCACTCTACAACTATATATATATATATATATATATATATATATAATTAATACAAATATAAAGTTTGTCACTGATTGTTGTTACCTTCACCATACTAACACTATAGTTTCATTGCCAGACGTCCACTCTGTCCACTGGCCTGGTTGTGGGGCAGGTGATATCAGAAAAATTGCCTGTTTATTTTCTCATTTTATATATATATATATATATATATATATATATATATATATATATATATAAAGTTGAAATATAATACTCAATAAAAATTGTACTGTACTTGACAGTTGAAATTTTTTTCGCCATTTCACATGTGTTACAAAGGTGAAAGAAAAGGTCATCAGTGATTTTAATGTATTAGGGAGCATTCAATTGATTCCCTTTGTGTATCTCATGTACCTGTAATTTAATTCTCCTGATGGATAATTAATCTCTCCTTGCTAAACAAAACTTTTTGTATTTTTTTTTTTTCTTTCTTGCCTCTCTCACCTACTTGTAAAAATCTAAACATTCCCCACATTACCTTTTATCTTCTTGTCTCGTCATAAACTGATTAGAGCTGAAATACATGTTGAGTTTTATAAACAAAAACTGTCTCAAAGAGAGTGTCATATTCCTTGTATTTACAAATCTCATTAAAAGTTGACTTCTTCACTCGGTATCACTCGTCAGTTGTACTAGAAATCGTTAGCTTCCTGATGATTAGCTAATGAAATTGGAACCGTGCCATTTGATTCATTTCCCTTGAAGCTTTCTTGGTAATTTATTCATGACTTGTGTTGGCCCATCATAGGGCATGTTTTATGCACAGTTGCTGAAAAATTCTCGGCCTGGCCTTGACCCACCACCACAAAAAAAAAAGTTTTCTCAGATTTTAGGAACTGTGTCAGATTGAGAACAAATTTTTAATTTTTATATTTGCAGTAAATGTTACCTGTTGCTAATATATATATTTTTTTAATCACAATGATATATCCAATAATAAAATGCTTACATTTAAATTTCACACATTCTTTTAAAATTAAGAAATGTAGTCTTCTGATGAAAAATATTTCTGCTGTTAAATAATTGTTTTTTTTTTTTGTTTTTTTTTATTCTGACATATTTGGGAGGTATATACATGATTTTTTTTCTTTTTCTTTTTTTTTCTTTTTTTTTTAAATACTCAAATTTGACTAAATCAACTGCATATATATAGGGATTAAGTAACTAAAAATATAAAAAGTAAAATTAAACAAAATAAGTAAATATTCTATTTTATATTGTATTCAAGAATTCTACCAGTTTTTAGTTACATTGAAATGTTTTGTTTTGTTTTTATTAGACCAGTCATCATAAAATTTAAAAAAATGATGCAATGATTTAATCAACTGGCATAAAAATTATGAAATGGGTATCTTGCCTTTTTTCCCTTTATTATTATTGTTTTTTGGGTTAGGAAGCAAAGGACACTGGTGTCACTCACTCACACACACACACACACACACACACACACACACACACACACACACAAACAAATATAATATATATACTGACAAATTAATTAATGACAAAATGGGAAAAATTTTGTGTGACTTGTTTTGTCCTTTTGGGCTTCATCAGACTAAAGTGATTGTTGATTTTACTACACCTGTCTATATTCTTATATATAATCTCAAAAAGCATACAACCACTTAAATTGGTAAAAGACCTAGTGCCCCCCACCAAGAGACAGCACTGACATACAAGAGAAAATAATGAAATGGTGAATATTTCTTTATACTAATTCCACAACTTATTTTTATGGGTAAAAGTGCTCAATATCAGAGATAGTATAGAAGATTATGTTCAAGCATGAAACATTTTTTGTCACTGTTTGGTGTTGACCTCTGTATCTATTTAGACAGTTTTTTTTTTAGGCTGATTGTTTCCAAAAGGTTCAAAAATTTAACTAGAGCTTTTGTAGAAGATGCTGTCTGTATGAGGACAATAGATTATAAATTTTGACTCCTTATCTCTCTTACAGGCAATCCTCAAAAAAGTTACCAAAAGTCATAACTAAAATGTGTGTGTGTGTGTGCAAATTGTTGAGTGCTGAGAACCAAATTTTTTTTTTAGTAATCATAAAGGTTATAGTGTTTTTATTTTCATAAAATGCTTTGGGGATCAAAGATATTTCTGGAATAAATTTTCTAAATTATTTTTTTAACTGTTTCAGATACATAGAAAGAGTTTAAGATGCATTTATAAGAATTGCTTCCACTAAAAAGACTTTTAGAAAATATTTAATTTTTAATTTATCTTTGCATTCTTTATTCTTTAGCATAATTTAATGGGGGAATGTTTATTAAAATTTTGTGTTTTGTTTCATTCCCACTTGTTCACTCACACACTCTCTTCTACAAAGAGGTTGAGAGAAGCTGGTGTCGAAAGGAGATAACTATTGAATTCCTGAGTAACCTCCCTTATCGCCTGTTGTATTTTGTACATTTTGACTAAATACTATGCTTAACAATGATTAAGTATGTTTTTTTTTGTTTTGTTTTTTAATTTTGTAACTTTTCATTGAAGGTAACATTCTCAACGTTTTAAACCATTGATGATTTTCATTATGGAAGATCATACATGTAAAAATATTTTGCTTTAGAAGTGAGAAATGTTCATATTAATTTTTAGTTCTGGAGAGGAAATATATTTTTCTTTTCAAAAGATATTTTTTAATTTTCAAACGAATAAGTTAGAAACACATCTCATGCAGTGGCATGTGTTAATCACACTATCTTCAGAGATTATATACAAAATCTTCCATTTTTAAATTATAGAAAAATCTTTCCTCCAAATTTAAAAAAAAAAAATTTTTTCCCTATTTCTAAGGCACATGATCACTTTACTTTCAAGAAAAAATTTAGTTTGAATATTTTTATTAATGTGGCCCACTAGCAGGAAAAGGTTGCTTGCACCACTGTCTGGCATCAGAAATGTAAGGGAGAGAACTCTAGGACAGAAAAAATTTACAGGCAAGAAAAAAAATCTGGAAAATTATGTAATAAAGTTTGCTAGGTTGGACAAAAGAAAATATATGAAGAGAATATGAAGATTAAACTCTTGACAAACAAAAATCAAGTATAATTAATTACTTCTAATGAAAAACAGAAAACTCTCAGATCTCCCTGACAGATTAGTATATTGTGGCCTTGGATCCAACTAAGTTTATCAAAAAGATTAAAAAACAGACATTATATTATCAAGACATCATCCATTATATCATGAAAAAGAAGAAGAAAACGCTTTTATAATGACTCTGCCCTTTCTAACGAATATTGATCACTAATTAAACAATTGCTATCATATAGCAATACAAATACAAACCTCTTCTCAAAAGTGGATAGCAATACTGACATAAATTTGTTAGGTTTTTGATTATGCTTATCAAAATAAACTTTAAAATGCTTGACTTTCCATAGAAGAAATAAAACTGAAATGTCTTTAAAATTAGGTCACTCTTTGTCCTAGTTAATCTCACACAGAACTGGCAAAGAAAGTGAATGTGTGTCTGGGGTTGTGGGGAGAGAGACACACACACACACAACTTGGTAATTGTTACTGAACAATTTAATTGGTTTCTGCTTAGAAAATATCAAAGGTCACTGACTCATCAAATTTGAATGAAAAATAAGATGCTGAAAAAAAAAAAGCAGAGAAAAGTTCCAAACTGTATACGAACTGTTTATGTCACCAATAATATCATGGGAAGGATGTCTGAAATAAATACATCAAAATTTGAATTTGCTCTCTCAGAGTTACACAACAAATTTTGGCAGTAGAGATTAGGAAATAATTTGGTGACCATAATATCAAGGTCAAACATCATCAGCAACAACAATAATAATAATAATAATAATCTGGTGACCATAATATCAAGGTCAAACATCAGTGACAACAACAACAATAATAATAATAATAATCTGGTGACCATAATATCAAGGTCAAACATCAGTGACAACAACAACAATAATAATAATAATAATCTGGTGACCATAATATCAAGGTCAAACATCAGTGACAACAACAACAATAATAATAATAATCTGGTGACCATAATATCAAGGTCAAACATCAGTGACAACAACAACAATAATAATAATAATAATAATCTGGTGACCA
Organism: Acanthosepion lycidas; assembly: GCA_963932145.1. Lineage (NCBI taxonomy): Eukaryota > Metazoa > Mollusca > Cephalopoda > Sepiida > Sepiidae > Acanthosepion > Acanthosepion lycidas. The sequence goes on from OZ010599.1 coordinate 92,832,828, forward strand.
TAATATCAAGGTCAAACATCAGTGACAACAACAACTATAATAATAATAATAATAATCTGGTGACCATAATATCAAGGTCAAACATCAGTGACAACAACAATAATAATAATAATAATAATAATCTGGTGACCATAATATCAAGGTCAAACATCAGTGACAACAACAACAATAATAATAATAATAATAATCTGGTGACCATAATATCAAGGTCAAACATCATCGGTGACGACACTAATAATCTGGTAACCATAATATCAAACATCATCATCAGCAATAACAATAATATAATAATCTGGTAACCATAATATCAAACATCATCAGCAGCAATAACAATAATATAATAATCTGGTGATCATAATATCAAGATCCAAGAAGAATAATAGTGATGTCTTGTCTTAAATTTAACTAGCCACAAATACTGACCCAAAGAAACTACAATAATTCTTTTACCAAAATAACACGTTCTTTCTACACCCACCACAATACTGCAGTGTCTCTATGGAGTCCTAAGTAGTCCCCATATGTGCAATTTGTCTGGAATGGGGAAGAGGATATGAAAGTATTTATAGAAAAGGCATAGTGAAGCTACATAACAACAGTGGGAAAGTGACTGGACCTTAGATGCTAGGTCAGGACCAATAACATTGCAGATTCTTTGTATTTTATCAAGAATCACTAAATACATAGCAAATACAGACTGTAAACAACAGTGAAGAGTTTTGTTAATTTTTCTTTCGCATTTATTTTTGGTTTCAATGTTGATTTTGTTTTTTGTTTTAATTTTGTCGTCTGAACTTTATCAAAGTTCTTCTCCAGTTAAACCTAGAATAATTTTAGTTTTGTATTCTAATCAGTTACTACTGACTACATTTTTTTTTTGTATTTTTTTTCTTTTTAATTCTCATTACTTTGTCCCTGTTTTTTTTTTTGTTTTTTGTTTTTTTAAATTTTTTTTCATTATTTTATTCCTTCCATTTTTTGCAAAAAATCATTTTCATTCCAAGATTTATTCAGACTCTTGAACTCATTCTTTTCTGGGTGCCACAACATTTTGGCCGATTCATTCTACAGCCTTCTTCAGGTGTATAACTGTCTGGAAAGATGTTTACTTAATTTTTTTTGCTCCATTTGGAGCATGGTGAATCAAATAGTTTGTTCTACCATAGAAATTAAACTATCTCTTCCCATACAGAATAAACACCTGTAGAAAGGAGAAATAGAAAAAAAATAAATGTACAGGATATGGCAGAAATACCTCCTAGAAATATCTCCCTCATAATAGTAAGACAGATAGTAAGCCAAATTCCCATCTTACAAGCATTTCTCTTAATAATAGTTTTAAAATAATTCAGCAGACAATGTTATTTTATTTAATTTATTGTCATTAGACTTTTGATGATTGCCTTACTTGGTTTCTGTTATTCGATACTGTTTATCTGAGAAATGGTGCATTTATCACATTTGCCTTCAATTCTCAGCCTTTTGGCTAAAATCAATGTGTAGTATCTGTTCTTATCAGCTTAATCTGATTATCTCTCTCCACTTCTATCTTCCCTTCTTTCTTTCATTTTCTCAATGAAGCCAAGTAGTCTTTTCTTTCATTCCACACAATCAAAATGGAATAGTCCATTATTGGCAAGGTGTAACAGTCCTGCAAACTAACAAAGGGAGGGATAAGCACATTTATAATAGGATGGTTTCTTCATCTAGCTAATGTCTTACCATTATGTGGGAGGTATTTCTGCCATACACTGTATTAAAAGTAATTAATTTAATTATCCAAATAATTTTATTGCTTGTTTTTTTTATCTGTTATTTTATCAATATCTTTAATTTTATTTTTGTTTCTGTAATTTAATTAAGGCAACGATAACATTTATTTTCATTATTTAAATTTTATTTTGAGTAAATTTTTTTTGATCATACATAACAAAAAAATTACTTGTTCCAATTAATTTCATGCATGACGTAAAAACATGTGCGTCAACAATTGCAGGCTTCGTACACATCTACCAAATATCTGGTGCTGTGCAAAAAACACAGACGGAACAACATTAATTTAATTGCTCAAAAGTCCAGCCCCTACAAAACGTCTTCTTCAAAAAAATCAACTGCTGCTGCTTCTGTGACTGCGAATGCTTGCAGTAAATGTGCACTTCTTCAAAAAAGTGTACATAGCGTGAGTATTTCAGAGTGCACCAGAGCCCAACCCCACCCAACAGCCCAAGTGTTCCTGCCCCTTGACCAGTCATTACATGTGTACCTTTGCAAGTCCACACTCACACCCTTTTCTTAAATGAGGTATGAGGAGATACTGAAAAGTTCTTGGTTCAACCTACTTCCCAAAATCTAACCAAACAATTCAGGTTTGTTTTTTGTTTTTTTTATCCTTTCTTGGTTAGGTTGAGAACATTTCAGTAGCCTATCATATCTCAGTTGTTCCAAAATTCACTTAGTCCGTTAATTTTTGTGTTGTGTGTTCAATTTTTAAAATAGCTAATTGTTTTTAAATTGTTTATTTTTAAAAAAATAAACAAATAAATTGCACGTAACCTTTAAGTTGTTGTATTTTCACTTTTTTATTTATTTGAGGAGGAGGGATGTATAAATTTCTTAAATTGGGGGGGGGGGACCCAAAAAAAACATTGTTTGCTTCTCTGCTTCAGTTGTGTAAAATACTGCTTTTAACTTTTTTTTCTGAAATAATTTTTAAATTTGTCTATAATACTGCTTTTTTGTAATGTCTTTTTGCTGTGTAAGAGTTAGCTCCCTTGCATTAGTGATGTCAAGTAGCAGTGTTTTTGTTATGAAAATGGTGCACTTTTCCAAGATGTATAAGTGTGGTGCACAAAAAAAAAATGTTTTATGCATCTTAAGCACAATGATATCTATATGGGTCATGTTTTATCAGGAAAGTAGGCTCCAAAATATTAATTAAGACTAAGAACTATAACATTTTTCTTTCATCACTAAGCACTATTTTTTTAGCATGAATCTTATAAAAGTGCTATTTCAATGGCAAATGTTCAGATGATCTCTTTTTTTTTTTTTTTTTTTTTTTTTTATACCACCAGTTCAGACCTTTTGAGCCAAAACCAGCCCTTCTGTCTCCACAGGGTTGATTCACCCTCATTATCTATGTATTTCTTTGATAAGAACAGCATTCCACCAGTTCAGACCTTTATGGCTAGAATGTGACACAACACTTTCATGGAACTGAATTCCTCTCATTGCCTCTGTGTTCCAAATGTAAGGAGAAAGTTCTTTTCAGACAACTCTCCCCAAAAGAAATGCTCCCCCTGAAAACTACAATCTCTTCAAACAAAGGGTTGTTATTTATCCTCTTTATACTCATAATCTAAAATAGTAATCTTGCCCTGTTCAACTCGGTGAAAACATGTAACTTTCAACCTTTTTATGTTACCCAGTCATTCGATATTGAATCCCAAAGTGAGCCTAGACTAGACACAAAGTAACAATTTTATGGATATTAATATGCATATAATAATATGTAGTAATTGTTTTAAAATAAATATTCTGGAATTCTATGGGAGTAGATTGGACAGTGAAATGTGAACAATGTGCCTTCAAAGATTAAATAAACTTGGGGTGGCCTTATGGAAGTGGGGATGTCTTATTTTCCATTTTACACCCCTTTCCTTACAGATGCCACATGGATGCCAGGTGTAATATATATTTAAAATTTATTAAAAAAATTGAGGAGGTAAGAACATGATTATATTTAAATCATACAAATTAATCTACTTCAGAAACAACAGTTTCTTGCATATTTTAAATATATATTGGTCTGTTGGATCAAAATACCAATTGACTATTTTTCATCTAAAGACAGTTCAAGATCTGGGGACATCAAGTATAGAAAGAGATGCAGCACAGATATTTGAGGTTGTTGCTGAACTTCACTTGAAAGTTTCTCAAATTGGATTTCTGCTGATTCAGATTTTGTGGAAGCCAGACAAATGGTCTGATAGCTGTAGGTCTTAGATTTGTTAATCAGGCACTGATATCTTTAAAGAATCAGCAGGTCTTAGAAACTTAAATATTTCCTATATTAAATTCTTTCATAAATGTCTCAACAAGCTTGCCAGGAATTATGATATCTAACACAAGCTTCATGAAAATGATACCTTGCCTTCATTACTTGTTTTTTGGGGGAGGGCTTAGTGCTAAGTACACATTATTCTACAATTCATGTCTAGAATGAGCTCAACAGTTGTCCAGAGTACACACTTTGCAATATTCTTAGGCCTTCAGAAATCTTTTCAGATGAAGAGGGTTGCCAGTCATTGGTTGTGCTAGGTTAGGGTTATTGTTTAAAGTTTGTGAATGAGGTGTGTGTTATGAATGTGAAAGAAAACAGGAAGTGAAGATTATGAAGATAGATAATGATTGACCTTTGACTTGAAGAGGTTAAGATATACGTGTTCAGGTAAGCATCTGCATAAGGAGTCTGTTTTGCAAAATTGTAGTTCTTATGAGAGAAAAAAAGTCTAAATGGAACTTTGTTTTATATTTGGAAAACAGATGAAATGGAATATGGGGGAAATTAGGATGATTCAAATCAGTGGAAGTGGCACAGCATGTCTGACCTGGGAAGGTACTGGTAGAATTAAAGAGTGAAACTCGTATGAATAATTGCCATGGAAATAGTGATAGTAGCAATGTTGCATCTGTGAGTAAGCAGTTGCAGTCAACCAGAATAAAATTCTTTGCAGTTAACTAGTAAACCAAATGATAGGCAGTGCATTTGTAATTTTGTTCAAATTAAAATGCAATATTTATTATTTTCAATTACCCTCTCCAAGTTCTCCACTGACTTAATCGAGTATTGAACTCACACTCTTTGGGTCCTGTCACTGGATCTAACCAATGCCTTTATCCACTGTGCCATGTGTCCTTGAGGGTAAGAAAGGGTAATTAACAGGAGATAACTGATAACTGACATCTATTAAACATGGCATGTGGAACTAGAACAGTCTACCCCAGTAAGCGAAATAAAGGGTTCAGTTCAACATTCCAACCACCTGAAGAAGGCCGGAGTGTACAACAGCCGAAACGTAATAAATATGGTGACAAAGATGAGGACAATAGTCCGAATAATGTAAATAGTGTACATAATACCTCATCTCAGACATATAGACAGATATTAAAATGCAATGTCTGAGCATTTTCTGAAAAAACTGTTGGTTTGTATTTATTTCTTATATTTATTGTCTTTTCCTCTTTTTTCTAAACATATATTTCTTTTATAGTTATTGTTATTTATGATCTGTCATAGAATAAATACATGAATTCATGAGAAAACACTTTGTGAATACAAAATTACAGTCATTGTGTTAATAAGTGACATCAAGGCTATACAATTTGTTCTTGAGATATGCAAAATTGCTGGGTATATTCTGGACATTGTATAGAATTTTTGCAACTTTTTTGCCTTTGTGGGCCAAGTTAACATTTTAATGAGTGGGTGAAGAGACAAATGAATGCTGTAAAAAAAAAAAAAAAAAAAAAAATCCCAAAAACCTTGAGAACAATCTGCTTAAATTTATCTTGTTTTATGCATTTTTTTTAATCATTTCACCCCAAGTACGATAATAAAGCCACTAAGACGCAAGGGGTTCCTGAGTGTTAGAGAATATGACAAAAATATAATATTAAGGAGAGCAGGTGATAAAAGAATAAGAATTAACTAGACAGAAGATAATGATTGACACTGCATTTAAATTTTTGAAGATCAAAGTTGACTGGGAAACAAGTTCCATAAGCAAGAAGTGCAAGAGAAGAAACTGTTTGCATAGAACTTACGCTTTCATCCAGCCATTTCAACTGTAAAATGATGTGACATTGCTGCCAATAGTACTATACTTAAATACATAATGTCTAGGTACTATAGAGGAAAGTTCATCCAAACACTTACCATGAAAGTATTTGTGTGCTTGAAAATAATGCTTAACCGATGAGGCCAGTTAGTAATTAAATAACTCAATGTTTGTCTTTTTACTATTCCTTCCAAAGTACTAATGAAGGCTTTTTCTCTCTCTCCTATTTTATTTTCATCAAATTTTACTCTCCCCTGTTTTTTAACAATTTGCTGACTGCCTTTCTTTAAGCAAAGTATTAAGAAACATGAAGGTTTTTATTAGAAACAAAGAAATGAGCACTGAACTGCTATGTAATATCAATTTCCCTTTGTGACAGTAAATACAGATCAAGAAGAAACCTGAAGCATCTGAAATGTTCTACAGAAGGATACTGAGAAAACTATGGACAAAACATGCAGATAAAAACTAACTTTTAAGGAAAATGGGAATGAAAAAGACACTTACATTTAGGACCCAAACAGACTGTTGAAATTTTTGAAACGTGTAATGAGGAAAGAGGGCTTGGAGAATTTGACACTCACAGAACATATTGAAGGTGAGAGAGACAGGGAAAAACAGCAAATAATATACCTAATGAGCTTAAGGAATGAGAAAATTGTTGGACACATAAAGAGAAAAGAAGGCCTAGAGAATTTAACACTAACAAGACAGATTAAAGAGAAACAATGGGAAAAATCAACTAACTGATTTAATGAATTTATGTGAATGGATGGCAGAACAGATACAGAAAATTATGGTAAATGCTAAAAAATTAAAAATCGACATAAAAGACAACAGGTTGAAGAGAGCTATGATTGCTCCTGTCATAAGAGGACTTGCCATATGAAAAAAGAAATCTCTTTAAAACATAAAATAGGTAATCAAGCAGCATGTTAAGTTCTATTGATCGGAGCCATAACTACTTGAGGCTCAAAATTGTGGCGTTTTATATTGAAAACCAATACAAGGGTGGGCAGTCGGTGGATTTCTGATTTAATAATAATCAATGACTTCCCACACTATCTTAAATTTTGGCTGGTGATTCCTCAGTCCACCCTCCATATAAGTATTTTGTATATTTACTGTGGCTCAGTTTTCATTTTCAAAGAAGGTGTGGGATGATTTGTGGCTAGCATAAAATACTGGTCTCTTATTCCTGCCCTTTGGAAAGGCAGGAATCTATATTTTGTCCCCATAGCTACAGGTTAAACAGTACAGTAGACTAGTCACTCTAGTCTTGAGTGGCAGCTAATCTCGAAGTAGGAAACTCTTGATTTCAAAACAGTGGAGAAAGTTCAGCTAAAATTGAAAATCTGCTGTAGCAGAATATGCTGTCCATTCTTCTGAAGGATAATCTGTTGTGTGTCATATTTTGGTTGCCCTTTGTTAACCCCAAATTCTTGGGTTTATTAAAATCCACACTTTCTATGTTTCATGTTTGAATGCAATCATGTGACCTGACAACTGCATTCAAGCAGGAAACAGAATTTTACCTATAAATATAGTATTCTTTAAAACTATTAGGTTGATGCAAAAATAATGATGTAATAATGTCGTTTTTTTACTTTAAAAAATACGTCAAAAAACGACATTATTACGTCATTATTTTTGCACCAACCTAATATATTTGATCATATATTGATGCATGTTTCATTAAATAATATAGACAAGTGTCTATTTATTTTATGTAAATTCTTTTCATGTCGTCTGATAAGCTTAATAACATTATCATTAAACGAAGAAAGAAAATCACAATATGGATACATATTTTTTAATCCTGTATAAGCTTTCGACTTACATAAGCCATTATCAAAGATGACAATTACATTACAATATATTAAGCAATACACAGACAAAACAATGATGATAGTCTTTCTGTTTACATGGAAGATATCCAAGCAGCGACAAACTTGTGCATACAAGATGCTGGAAATATATATATAATATATATATATATATATAATATATATATATATATATAATATATATATATATATATATAATATATATATATAATATATATATGGAATTATGAGTAAATTGACAGCATTTTATATTTTTGGTTCTGTGCATGGGTGTTGTTTGTTGTTGATTTTGTCTACTGCACAGTATAGCAAGGTCAGTTGGGCACTGTCTGTAAGAAAAAGAGCACCATGACTCAATTCACTCCATCAGAAATTTGGAAACGGCATGCTGTACCGCTTGAAATTCATGCCGGAAGCTCCAACACCAACATTACAGAGTATTTGAGGAGAGTGCAGAGCATTCGGAAAAAATTGAATGAGTCTAATGGTGATTATGAAGGTACGGCAGCTCAGAAAACTCACTCCGTTCTGATGAGAAAAAAACTTCTGAATTCATTGGTGAGGGCCTCAGACTCAACACATAGGCCTACATCAAGTGCTTTGATGAAGTAGTGCTGGCCTGGGACAAGAGGGTGGCTCCTGGAAGACCCTATATCTGGCAACAGACTCTGCACTATGCCATACAAGCAGAAAAACCCAGTCATAGCTATTGGACAATTTCTGCAATCACATCATCCCTTACATCTGGCTGCCTAACTCCCCAGACTGCAATTCCCTTGATTATTATGTGTGGGGTGCAGTTGAGCAAGAGACATACAAAACCCCTTGTAGCACCAAAGATGAACTGAAGGCAAGGATTATGGCAGCATCCACCAACTTAAACAAGGAGACTGTCCAGAAGAGTTGCAGGAAATTCCAAAGTTATCTGGAGGCAGTGATTGAAGCCAATGGCAATTTTATTGAATAAATTTACTCTTTAGTATTTAAAGATATTTTTGTGTAATTTTGGTAAGTATATCTGTTAAAATGAGATGTTATTTTCACTTTTGCATAATTTATATGACAATTTATCCATCGCACCCTGTATATAGCCATAAAATCTTAATAATTAGCAGTTACAACAATAAAAAAAACAGTTCTTGATGTATAACAGAGCAATCTAAGATCATATGAAATGAGAATATTTTGGTGGCTTTATCTACAACTGTGATTTTTGCCTTAGGCTCTTCGTGCTTTAAATGCCAAGAACTTTGCTCGTAAAACCTTGAAGAGCCTAAGATGAAAGCACGGGTCTGGGCAAGTCTGTTAAATATTCTCTTTCAATACAATCCTTTTAGGAAATTGCTGATACCCACTAAAGAGTGGATGGACAGGTCCATCTCTGAAACTTTGGAGTCAGGCCTGACTCCAGAGTTTCATAGGCAGACATGTCGATCCATTCTCCAGGAGGTATCAAGAATTTATTGCTTATATCTTTCAGTTTTTTTTTCCTTTTTATATACTTGTTATTGTTATGAGTTTTTCAGTCTGTGTAAAATTTCAAATATAACTAAAAATTTAAAAGGACAATATGAATAAACAAAAAAAAAAAAGGGAAACTTTTGTCTTTATTCCCACACACACTAACAAATTTAAGAATAGTTCTAAAGTAAAGCAGATATTTTCATGTAGTACTCTATATAAAAATATTAAAATAATATTAAAAATAGAGCATTGATGATATTATTTTTATATACAGAAAAATTGCTTAACTGTAAACATTTATATCAATTCTTGCAGTTATTTCCCTGACATCAAAGTTTCTTGGAAGTATCCATTTTTCAAAGAGGCTGTTAATTGAATATATTTTCAATTTTTTAGTGTCTTTTTCTGAATCTGTTGTATTAGGTTGCTGCAAAAATAATGACGTAAAATGTCGTTTTTTGACGTTAAAAATACCTCAAAAAACGACATTATTACGTCATTATTTTTGCACCAACCTAATGTGTACACACGCATGTTCATGAATTTTTACTTTTTATGAAAACAAAAGTAAAAATTCATGAATGTTCATGTGTACACAACAGATTTAGAAAAACAATGCAAAAAAATTGGAAATAAATTTATTCAAATAACACATCCCTTGAAAAATGGATACTTCCAAGAAACTTTGAAATCAGGGAAATAACAGCAAGAATTGAATAGAACAATTAGTTAAGTAACTTTTCTGTATATAAAAAATATTTTATATATTTAGTAAATTTTTTTTTTTTTTCCTAATTTTCTCCCTTATATTACATCTTGGTAATCTATTTTGAACATCGGCTGTTCATAATTTTTCTCATCATTCTTCTTTGTTTTATACTGCCGATGATTATTTTTCTGAAGAAGCGTCAGCCGAAAGGCACCTAAAATCCCCCCCTTTTTTCCTTAAATGAGATACTTTTGTATCTATTTTAACAATAAAATGGGAAATATGATCCTTATATTTAAATCAGTGTTGACTTGGTGTGGCAGTAAAAAGAACCTGTTATATATATATATATATATATATATATATATATATATATATATATATAGTTGGATTGATGTGATTTTCTGACTCTGGGTTTCATGCTATTTGCAATTGTCAGTTTGTCTGACAATCACAAATAGTGTGAGACCCAGTGTCACAAACTCACATCAATCCAACTGTATATGTTAGCTCTGTCACTGATATTGAGCACTTTTCAATAAGTACCATGCATATATAATATATAAATAATATATATAAAAATTGCATGCATATATATATATTTGTTTTTCTTCCAAGTCGTCTAATTTACTCATAAAATCCACCTTACCCAATTTTATTCTCCAATGATATATTAAAATTTAGAAAGTTAATTCTGTTATGACTGACTATTGTTTGTTGATTTTATTTACTTGTAAAAGTCCACATTAGTCATAGTGTCATGCTTACTACTTTACTTTTTCTTCTATTTATTTATTCTTCTTGTGAAACTCTTTCTAAAAATAGTATTTAAATTAGCTATTCTATTTACCCGCAAAGTCATTGTCTGTGTGTTTATATTGTTAATTAATAAAGGAATAAAATAAACATTTGACTCAAAAGAGACCAATATCCACCGAGATCCTGTGAAACCAAATCTGTCTTGAACATTTCATTCTTTTGTTTATCTTTTGGCCAACTCTGCTAACCTCAACTTATCTCAACCTTTGACTAGTTTATTTATACACCCAATTCTCTCTGATCTACAATTTCAGAAGCTTTTTATGATCATGTGATGGTCGTAAAGCACTTGACCATATTTCTTGACAACACTCCAAAATCTATTCTACCTTTGCTGATAAGTGATCTAGTTAGATTCACTTTTTAATGAGAGTTGCTTACAACTAAAAAGTGTCTTAATCTCACAATGTCGCGTATATCTTGGGTAATTAACAACAAATTCATTCAGGTCAGTAAGATCTTTATTTATTCTTCAGTTATTATAAATTATTAATTGTCTATTTTGCTGGTAATGATTTTTATTGAGATATATCACATCACTATTAATATAAAGTATAGTATTTAAAAAAAGGAGGGTTTTATAATTCAGATATATCTTATATCTTATCTGTGCATTCATATATTACTAAGTCATTTTTAATGTCTTTATATAACCTCTAAGTAATTGAAATGGTTCAAGAGAATATTGAATTAAGGCACATCTAAAATGTGTTAACTTAATATAAAACAAAAAATGCCTGGGTGATTTCCTGCTGCATACTAATGAAAGACAAACAGCAACAAGAAAATTTTTTCAAGGGAGATAATTATTAGACTATTATAGGAAAGGAAATAAAAATCTTGTTTTCAACATAGTATAATCTGCAGGGGGCAAATTTAATGATTTTTCTATCATAATTTTTCTTTTCAATGTTATGAGTTACAAGTGGTCTTTTCTCTATTTTTTTCTGTCTATAATATTAATGCATTGGATAAGTTGGCAATCTTTCTTCTATTCATAAATACATGATTTTTTTTTTGATTTTTTTATTTCTACAAGCTTTGCCAATATATTGTAAGGAACAGGTGCTACAGTTTATCTTATATAAACCTGCTATGAAATTATCATTCTTGATGTTTTTAGTTCCAATTATATTCATAATACTTTTCTATATGGTTGTAATTATTTTAATATTACAAAGATTGGATTATTATTTTGAATAGTAGATATTATAGAGTTTTTTTTTATTATTATTATTATTTCTATTGTTCTTGTTAAAATTACAGTAAAAATTGTATTTGTTAAAAGAGAAAATGACTTAGTGCAGTTATTGTTTCTTGCCAAATTGTTAAAAAAAAAACCTGAATTTATTCAAATATCTCCTGCTGGGTGTTGACTCCAATGTCCACTATATATATATATAATGTGGACATTGGAGTCAACACTCAGCATCAACACTCTTTCATGCTAAAAAACAATCTTCTTTGATTGCATTTAAGGGTAAAACAGATTGTTGCCACTGGATGTTGACCTTAATATCCACTTTTATATTTATATACACACTATCCCTGATATTGAGCACTTTAACCCAGAAATATTGCATAGCTAAAAATATTTTTATTATATATATATATATAGAGAGAGAGAGAGAGCAATATATTTTGTTAATTCAGAAATGTATTTTAATAAATATTTTTTACTTGAAAAGTTCACGTGTATACAAAGCAAATTTCCTCCTATGATTGTTAAATATTTCAAATTGTTTGTAGCTACAGCTTAGTCTTGTGTTGGTCTTTCTTTGTATATAATCCACAAGTCAGGACTTGTTAATCTGCACCTGTTTACAAGAATCTAAATCAAGCAACATAGAAAAGAATTCATCCACTTACTTTAATTGAAGATTTTTCACATTTTATGTACATGCCAGAAAAAAAAATGTACCTTCAGTATGAATAGGTTGTCAATAATTATAACAAATTCATATAAACTGATTCTGTCTTTAAATTTTTTGAAAACTGAAATACAAAAAAGGAATGACGAAAATTCAAACTATTTTGTCTTCTATCAGCATGACAGATGCCAACTTCCAGGAGAGTGACTCATTGTACCTTCACAGACTAACGTTTTCCACTGATGTGAAGCGGAAAGATTATATTGAATCAATTGCTAGGTCTGCTGCTAGGAAAGTTGGTTTACTGTGTCAGGCTAGACAATTTTTCTCGCTATAATCTATCCTACAATTCAGCCACTTGTCCTTGTTTTGAAGATTACTGTCACATCTAGGCTGGTGCTCCTGCTATACATGTAGATATTTTTTGAAAAAATACAAAGAATCTGCAATATTGTTGGTCCTACCTGGCATCTCAGCTTTAGTCAATTTCCCATAACATAACTTTCCTGTGCCTTTTCTATAAATACTTTCATGGTAATTGTACTGATGAACTTTCCTCAGTGGTACTTAGACTTTATGAATTTAAGCACAGTAATCGGTGGCAAATTCTCATCATTTTACAGTTGAAATGGCTAAATTTAACTGTAAGTTCTATGCTAATAGTTTCTTCTTTCGCACTTCTCACTTGTGGAACTCTCCTTTGGCTTCTTGTTTCCCAGTCAGCTTCAATTTTCAAATATTTAAATCCAACATCAATCATTATCTTCTGTCGTTTTTAGTTGTTTTTTTATTGTTCTCTCTTCTTAATAGTATTTTTTTCTCACATTCTTTCCCATACAGTCACACGTTGCATCTTAGTGACTTCATTGCCTTGCATGTGGTGAAATGATTAAAAAAAATTCTTTGTGTTTTTTTTTGTTTTGTTTTTTTTTTTTGTTTTTTTTTTTTAATCCTTAAGTATTTATCTTATAGTATTCTTTTAATCCACTTTTTATTTTTTAATCATTTCACCTCAAGCAAGGTGGTAATACCACTTGAATGGAGGGTGTTACAGAGAGTAAGAGTAAGAAGACTGAGAATGGAAAGGATTGAGTTTTTTTTGTTTTGTTTTTTAATTTTTGAAGATTGTATTTATCAGGGAAGCAAGAAATCGGAAGTGAGTTCCACAGGTGGGAAGTGTGAGAAAAGAAACTGTTGTAGCAATTGCGTCTATTTCAACAGTAAAACAGAACCTAGTTGCCATGCTTAAATTCATGTAATTAGAGCAACGGGGGCGGGTGAGAAGCTCATCAGAACAGTTGCCATAAAAATATTTGTTGAAAAGACAGAAAGAAGCCACATCATGTCAGTGAGAAAAGGATTGAAGTCGAGATGCCTGTTCAGGAGTTTGGATTTTGTCAATCTCCAGATTATTAAATTCAATCCCTCCATCTGGCAGTGAACATTTGTAGACTCTGGATCAACTGAAGTGATTAGGAAGGCTATTCAAGATGATTCAATATGCAAAGCTCAGATAAAAAATTTTGATCCCAAGGTTTCAAACTTAACCAGTAGTCTATTGGAAGATTGAGTTAGATTCACTTTTTAATGAGAGTTGCTTACAACTAAAAAGTGTCTTAATCTCACAATAGAAGATAATTAACAAGCAAAACACTTGAAAATGTTGAAGCCTCTGAAAATGATGTTAAAACATTTTTATCATTAGAAATCCAGACTGCAATCAAAAACATTGGTGAATGACAGCATAAAATTGAGAAGGGCCAGCCATTCCAAATATCTTGGCTGCCTAAAATCAGAAAGTCAGTTGAAATTTCTTGGACAAATATTGAGGGAAAAGGTCTTGGAGAACTTGACACTCACAGGATATATTACTGGGAAGTGAAGCAGTATTTTATACTTGTGGAACTCCCAAGGAGCTTATCCAATCATTATAACTCATCAATATTCAAATAGCAAAACTGTAAAATTTACGTGGATACTTGTCATGACTATTGTTATTATTAGCAATGATAAAAAAGAAAAAAAATATCTGTCTGAAACTAACATTCTTCCTTGGTGGAAAAATCTGGTATTCTAAATGAAGATGTCTTTTAAGATTTAAACCAAACCTCTAGCTCTTTAGATGGGTGATCATGGTCTCCTCAACTTCCTGTCTATTTTAGCTCTTAAGGCATATCTTTTTGCCATCCTTCCCTAAATGATTAGCAGAACAGGAATGATTTACACAAGCTTCTTAGATAGGTTATTCATTGCTTTCCTCTGTCCTTCAATATATCCTGTGCGTGTCAAATTCTCCAAACTCTCTTTCCTCATTGTGTGCCCTAGAAATTTCAACTATCTATGATTCTAAGTATCCTTTTTGCCATTTTCATTAAAACTTCCATGTTACTCACGTGTTTGGTCCATGGTATTCTCAGCATCCTTCTGTAGAACCACATTTCTATTGCCTCAAGTATATATATATATATATATATATATATATATATATATATATATACACAGTGTAACCCGGATATAAGAGAGTTGTCGGGACCGGAGAAGAAGTCTCTTATATCCGGGTTTGGTCTATTTTGTTTAGGTAAGTATGGCTCTAATTTGGGACCAGAGAAAATCTCTCTTATATCCGGGTTACACTATATATATATATATATATATATATATATATATATATATATATATAATAGCTTGGCTATTTGAAATTGACAATAAGAATAACAATTTATTTTCAACTGTGGGGATCCAGGATCATAATGCCATAGCTAGACAGAATGTCCCTTCCCCATCTTTGTTTTTTTGTTTTTTTTTTTGCTAGTGAAATTACTAGAATTTCAGTGTAATAAATAAATTGCTAATGAAATAAATTGGATGAGTTTCAAAACCATTAAAAAAATTTTTAGTGGAAGTGTTTTCATCAAAAAGTTTTTTTTTTTTTTTTTTTTTTTTTTTTTTTTAGCCATAGGTTGGGGTTGCACATACGTAATGAAGTGAACCCTAAAAATTCTATTAGCCCAGGGACTTCTTAAGAAACCACCTGTATTATGTCGTAAAGTGTTATAGAAAAAAAAGAAAATAAATAAATTTTAATAAAAAGAAGAAAATTATTGTGAATTACAGGATTTCTAAAGATTAAGAGTATTCGAGTTACGTCCCTTTAAGCGCTGATCTGTAAGTTGGTGTAAAATTTTGATTCTGACTTTGAATTTGGTAGCCACATTTTTTACATGATGGATGATTTAACCTCCAGTTAAATAATAGATCATAAATTAAATTCTAAACTGGTCTTCAAATTAGATTAAAATAAAAACACGAAAAAAATTTAATGACCTTTTTGTATCGTTTTTCACAAAAGCAAATAAATACTTGACTTTCCAAGCATCATAAATGGAATTGTTACACCGCAATTATGCAAAGAAAGGGTGATCAACTTTCTTAATAATTACCGTATAAGCCAACTTCATGCATAGTGTGACCCTTGAATTTTCTGGCATTAATTTTAGCCCCTCCAAAAAAATGTATATGATTGCAACCGGTCACTAAAAAATGAATTATTTTTTATTTTAACCTCTTCAAAAAATTATCTGTGTATAGTTTCGACTCCATATTTTGCATTTAAAAAAATAAATAAATGAAAACCCGCATTATACACGTGTTTATATACGGTACAATAACATTAATTTTTATTAATACGAAATAGATGTCGTGTCGTTATTTTAAAGACAAAAACGTTTATTTTCTGCCTAATTTGCGAGTTACTTCCCCTGTATCACCAGAACAGTCTTTAAGGTAAATCTTACACCAGGAAATTTTTATGCAGTGAATTTTTTTTTTTTTTTTTTTTTTTTTTTTTTTTTAATTGCTTGAATTTTTTTCTTGGTTTTTAAATGCTGCACAAAACTTAAAATCTTGTCTATATCTTTAAGAATATAATTAACATTTCAAGTTTTGTTAAAATAATTGAATTCCCTGGTGCCTAATAAAAAGAATGACTTGGTCAAAATATTGTGTTAATAACATTAATAAGAATATGAAGAAGGACTTAAGATATTAATAATTCTAGATTATAGGTTGGAACATAACTTTTTATAATGTTTAAAATTAAATTCTTCAGTTGTGTTTTTATTTTTGTTGCAAAACTTAATTTCTATAAATAATTTACACTAACAAAATTTATATAAATTAAATAGCTGATAGTTGAACAAATAAAGCCTGGATTGCCTTTACTAATTACATTGTCTAATAAAATATGTAATGTATCTTGTTAAATATATTGGACAAGGAATAATTATTGGTCAATATGTAAATATCAGCCTACCTATTTAGTGGTGGATGTTAGACAATCTCCTGACAGATGAAGAAAAGCAACAGAAATGTGTTTTAAGAGAACCCCATTGATTGAACATGTGAGCAATGACAGTTTTAGAGAAAATGGCTGAAAGGACACTTATACATCTGGAAAAGGTAGCTGAAATTTCTAGGGCACATAATGAGGAAAAGGATTCGAGAAACTTGATTAAAGGCAAGAAAGATAAAAGAAAAACACATAACCTACTTTATCAAGATTGACTAAATAGATAGCAGAAAAGGGTTTAGGAAAGATAAGACAATTTCTTAAGAGCTACAAAGAACAGGAAATTGTGGAGAACCATGTTCAAAGGGATACAGTATATAGGAGAATAAAAAGTTGGATTTTATGATATGTAAAAAGAACTTACCTGCTACTGTGCATCCTATCAAAGCAGAGGTCTAGCTGCGTAAATGTCTGTTGTCATTACAATGTTTGTGTCTTTCTCTCAGTTTTTGGGAAGTAGCTAAGATTATTGTCAAGCATCCAGTCAAGGTGTAAAAATAAGTATAATTCAACTCAAGCTTTGAGTTCATCTTTATACCGTTTTTCTTTCTGCTCTGTTTTGAAGAGGCAAATGTCTCTGATAATGACTCCATTACTCACACAAGAAGAGTAAGTTATCTTCAGAAGGCAAGTTCATTAAAATAGTCTCTTTAGATGCAGTCTACCTTGAAGACTAAATATAAGGTGACTTTTCCTCCTGCTTCTCTAAATGTTCTGCCAAATATGTCCTTAGAAATAATCCAGCAGTTAAAGGATTCTGCTTTAGTACCCAAAAAGCAAGAAGATAAGATTTACAACTCAAACTGATTGATAATGTAGACAAAAATAAATTTTATTTAAATTTATCAGGTTATTATTTGGGAAACAAGTCATATTCAACTGTAAATTAAGTAGCAATGATTTGGTTATTTTCCCACAAGTTACTCAAACTAATATCTGTATTTTTCAAAGTGAAGGTTGGATGAATTAAGTTATAACTACATGAAAAATAAAATCAGTGAAGAAAGTTCAAATTCTGGTTGCAAAAGGTTTTTGTTCTTTTTGCATTAATAACTTTAAGAGCAAAGAAGTAAAGGAATGCATTTTAGCAGTATATTTTTTGTATAATTACTGCCCAGATAAAGTAGCCAGGTGGTTTTATTTATTATTAATGATAATAATCTTTTGTGATAAAGACAAGAAAACAGAGTTCAAAAGAATTAATGTATAATAGTAACAACATATTGTTTCAGAAATTGAAACAGAAAGAAAGGAGGATATAAAAGATTGATTTGTTTTTTACACCTTATCAACCTTTGACAGGATATTTAAAGCCAGAAAATACTTTTAGATGCTAAGAAGTTTTTTTTTTTTCTTATAATAATGATTTAGTGATATCTTACTAATTAACCCATAGCTGGGGGGGGAGAAGAGTTGGATTCATATCTAATCAGAATTTGATAAACAAAAAATTATAATGTTGATATAAAGTTGAGGGGAAGGATCAATTATATATTACAATCAATGCATAAACTGATCCCTCACTTTGTGGCTGCAGTTGTTCCTATACATTTATATTCCAGAGAATATAAATAAATATAAGACATGCCTGTGTAGCTAATCAGTATTTCATCGAGCGATTGTTTTCTATGGTTTTTCAACCTTTAAAGTCCCCTAATTTTTTTTTTTTTTTTTTTTTTTTTTTGAGATAATAAGGATTTAGGGATACAAGTCTTACTAATTAACCCATAGCTGGGGGATGAATAGATGGATTCATATCTTTCCCAAAGTTATTTGTGTGTAAGTGAATATAGTGAACATAACTGAAATTGAACTTGGCTCTCCAATTAACAATTCGGAAACATTACCCATTACGCCACAGACTTAACCAAGTTTACAGTACCCGGTATTCCCTTTTGGTCATCCATTTAGGTACTGACCAGGTTTGACGTTGCTTAAATTTGGTACTTTGGTGGTTGTATGGAAGCCAATGTTTTAACCTGGTGTTGCCATTTAGCAATGATATAAAAGTAAATGGGTTTGAAAGAAATAATGTATAATGATGTTCTTATTGTTGTTTTTCATTATATTTAATCTCTTATTGTCAAAGTAAAATGTATTTTATTCTTTGTTATTGGATCTGTACAAATTTTGTTTTTAAATTTGTATGTATTGTATGACTGTTTTCTTTTTTCTCAGATGCAATCATGACAACTGACTTAATCTTTTCACGTGTTTCCATTTGACCTTTCATCAATGCAAATATAGATGTTTTTTTTTTTTGTTTTTTTTTTTTAATTCTAAAATTGATTTCAAAGAATCCAAACAAACATCTTTTATATTATTAACTTTTTCCATTTTCTTTGTTTTCTCCCTTGACAAGCACCACCAATTTTATTATCCAGCTGACTGTTCACCTGAGGCAAGACTTTTCATTCGTCAAAATCTGTATACCTACGTGATGTGCAATTTTTATTCCACTTCCTATTTTATTGAAAATTCTTATGACTCATTTGCAATCTCTCTTTCTCTCTTCCTCCCCATTCTATGGTTCCTTTCTTATTTCATCCTCTTCTTTCTCCTCCACTTGTATATATATATATATATACATATATATATATATATAACTCTCTCTCCTTGTATTTCCATCACTTCATACTCTCTTGATGCACTTGAAACTATCACTTGATTTTTGTTTACATTTCTCTAACTACACACACACACACACACACACTCTCTCTCTAGCTACACACACCCTCACTCTAACTATACTTGCACACTCACAAACACACCCTCTCTCTAGGTATATAGATGCACTTTCTTTCTCTAGATATATACACCCCCCTCTCTCTCACACTGTGTGTGTGTGTGTGTGTGTATATATATATATATATATACATACACACACTCTCTCTCTCACTGTGTTTATATACACACACAACTCTCTCTCACTAGCTACACACACACACACACACTCTCTCTTTCTATACACATACATACACACTCTCCTCTCTATACGCATATACACACCCACTCACACACTCTCTTACTCTAACTATACACAGACACACTCACACTCTCTCTCTCACTATATATATATATATATATATATATATATATATACATACACACACAACTCTCTCTCACTAGCTACACACACCTTCTCTCTTTCTATACACATATATACACACTCTCCTCTCTATACACATATACACACCCACTCACTCTAACTATATACACACACACACACTCTCTCAATACTCATTGAGCTGCTGTATAAACCTCTGAATGTTGGCGAGTGAGGAGAAGGCTACTAACAGGAAGTTTCCTTACCAAGTTTAGGTAGAAGAGTCAGGTAATCTGATACTGACAATGAATTCTCATCCATTTTGCCCATACATCTCTCTCTTCTACCAACATCACACAACTGTCTGCTTCCTATACCACATGGTTCTTTCTTCTTTTAAATTCTACAGACACCAGGTACCACCTACTTCTGCACCTGCCAATCAAACGACTTTATAACCCCACTCCCTGGGATTAGCTTGTAAACTTAAGAAATTTATAAATAACTCTTCAAGTTTTTTCTAATTATTTTTTGCTCTGTACATTTTTATTTATTTTTTTTTTTTTGTTTGTTTGCTGAGTGCTTCAAAATGATGTACCTACATTTACCTTTACACATCTCACAAAACTAATTTTTTATCAACTGTTTATTTTCACCCTCTCACTTCTAAGACCTCTGAAAATCTTATCTCCCCCTGTACAAGGACTGTCCCTCTCTATGCCTATGCATGTCTTCCTACCTGTCTGTCCCTCTCTTGACCTCTGTACCTGTACATAACTATCTATTAGGTACCAATACAGATTCATGAAAAAATGGCCCAAACTTAATAAAAACAAAGTTTTATCATCAAAATCTTTGTTATTATTAAGAGGAAAGACCAAAAGATTTTTTGATTGTTATATTTTTTGATCCTTTTGAGAAAGTTCAAAAGCTTTTTTTTTCTTTTTTTTTCTTTTTTTTTTTTTTTAGCATGGGTGGGGAATTAGTGTAGGAAATTTTAGTGTCTTTTTTGCAGTGAAAAATATACACTGATTACAAAAAGCAAATAATTGTCAGATTTTAATGAAACTTTCAGGACTATTCACAAATGAACTTATTTTAGTTTTTTTGTTTTTTTTTTGTTTTTTTTTTACATCTGTTACCCCCCCCCCTCCCAATATACACACACACACACTTATTTATTTTTATAAAATTTCAAGAAAAATAAATTTTGCTATACTTAAGATTTATATTAGTCAAAAGCAGAACTCCTTGGAGAATTTAAATACTCAATTTCTTTTTGTAAAACTCGACCCTCAGTTACTGAAAATCTGCTTATGAATTAAAAAAATTGATGAATAATAAATTTTTACCAGAATTTTTTTTTTTTTTTTTACATTTTAATTCTAATAATTTAGAAATTTTTGAAACCTTCTAAAATTCTGTCTTAATTTGTTTCAATTTATTGATGTTGTTATTAAGTAAAAACTACATTTATGCATAAACATGGATGTCCATACACAATATTATCAATTATCAGAAAATAAGAACAATAACTATAGTAAATTTAAAGCCAAAGTACTTAAAATTCAATAACACATTAGATTATGGATAATATTTTCTAAATGTTTAAGATTACTTAGTAGTTATAAATTATATAAAAAAGATGTTCACATTATATTCCTCAAGTAATTTTTATCCTACCATAGAAAA
>OZ010599.1:92859463-92924463 GCA_963932145.1 Acanthosepion lycidas
TGGATTCAGGGTTGGTACCATCACTACTTTTACCATAAATCAATGGTTTATTTTGACATCCCTAGAACAAGACAGATACTAAATATTAAAATAATTATTATGGATTTTTTAAAATTTCTTCATTATTGTGTGCTTAATTAAATATATATATATATATATATATATGTATGTGTGTATGTGTGTGTGTGTGCGCAAATATATAGAAAAATAGGAAAGAACACATTAGGTAAATAATCCGAAGTTCTTTAGTATTTTTGTTTTATTTTTAAAAAACAGTGCTGAATACAAAAGTATGAATGAATATGCTTATAAAGATGTGTAAATTTCAAGATTAGTTAATTTTGCTTGAAGATGAAACAGAGCTTGATACTTTAATTCAATTTAATTTTAATAATTATATTGAAGTTTTTAGCTCTTGTTTTTTAAACATGAGAACTCTCTCTCTCTCTCTCTCTCTCTCTCTCTATATATATATATATATATATATATATATATATATATATATATATAATATAAAAGTCTCAAATACTAATATACCAGGGTTATAATTTATTACGTATTACATTGGAATCTTAATCACGATTGTAGGTCTGATGAATTGGAATATTAGTGTTTGAGCCTTTTATATTATATTACTCTGTCTTGGACTTTGAGCTCTACCTGGATTCTATCCTCTTGGAAATATATATATATAGAGAGAGAGAGAGATGTATTCAAGAACTTAATTTCTTCTTTACTGATCACTTGCTTTATGATGATGGCGTTGATGACTAAATTTTCCGCCAGTGTGCAAGTTCAGGACTACAACCATCAGTGTTTCACCAAAACCTACTCCTATCATCCATTCCCTATTGCCATAAGTTGAAGTAAAATTTAGGAAGAACCAGAAACCTAATCCTAAACAAGAAATCTGGGATAAACTTTTAAAGACCAGAGAGGAGTGTGAAATGGGAGATAGGTTTACCTATCTACTTATCTATTAATGCTCTTGGGAAAGACATGAATCTCTTTTCCCTCCAGCTATTAGTTAAATAGTTGGGTAGACTGGTCTGTCTTGCCTTGTGTGGTAACCAAAGAGAAAGAAAGCTCTAAATTCCAAACTGTGAAGAAAGCAGTGTGAAACCGATTCTCAAGAAGGTATAGCAATTTACAGATTAAAAAGAAAAAAAAAAATCTGTGGAAAGCCATGATTGCATAGGTCCTGAAAGAACATGCCATTTAAAAATATATATATAGAATTTATATTATTTATATATGGATTATTGATTATTATCCCATCTTTGTTGTTTATTATCACAATGTTTCAGCTGTTGGGCAACTCCAAGCCTTCACCAGGTGCTTATTGATTCTAGGTAGCTTTCAGGGTATTTCATAACTGAACCTTTTATATAAAGTACAGGGTAGACTGATTTCTGTCTGCTGTTTATTTCTAGGAATATCTCCTTTACTATATGAAATTAGATGTAGTTTAAAATGCCATAAAGGTTACTCTCATGTCAATAAGCACCTGATGAATGCTGAAATGTGATAACAACAAAGATAGGGATATTAGTCTGCATGTAAATAATGCAAATAACAATGGCTCCTCATCCCAAAAATTCAAACTGAATATACATTGTCTAAAAACTTAAGCATTTAATTTGTTTTCATGTATTCTATTTACATATATATATATATATATATATATATATATATATATATATAATAAAAATATAGTTTTGTTATATTTATGGGGTAAAATGCCCAATATCAGGGAAATACCATGTATAAATATAAAAGTGGATACTGAAGTCAACACTGAATGGCGAAAGTCTGTTTCATGCTTCAGTGCAATCTTCTGGCCATGTGTGTTGGCCTCAGTGTCCACACACACACACACACACACATTATATGTCCTCTAGCAGGATTCAAACCTGTGCCCACCTTGGCAAGAGGAACCACCATCTGATCCAGCATGAGACCACTCAGCTATGAAGAGCTTCACAATAAAGCAATTTTGAATCCTGCTGGAAGGAACATTTTTTAAAGTTTTTTTCAAGTCTGCAGACTAGTAAACTAAATAGTGTTTAAAATAAATGGGGCCCCTACTCAAATACAGATATCCACTAAAAATAACATTTGAAGTGATAAAAATCTGAGAAAAAGAAAATCCAATAATTCTTTATAAATTGCTTTGTTTACATTTCAAACAAGAAACTGAGCAGATATGCATTTTGAGAAAAAAATCTGAATTATGTATGTGTGTATATGTGTTTGTTCCAATAACTATCTCCAATCAGTGGGAAGATTCATTTTCTTTCAGGGACCATTCCTCTTTCACTAGGATGTTTAATTTTTTCTTTTTCTTTGGTGATGTTTTGCTCCCCACAAGCATTGTTGTCAAATGAAAGGAAAAATTCCTATGTACACACTGCCTGGCCCACCATTAGTATATAACCAAATTTACAAACCAAGACTATTCTTGCGTGAAACAATTCTGAGTGAAGAACTTTGAGCTTCAAGCATAAACTGACTGCTGATGAGTGCTGCACTCAGTTTGAAATTCCTTGAAGGTTCCATGGATTAAACAAGCATTTGATGAAGGCTGGAGGGCACCATGACCGGAACGTTCTGATAGCAACAACAAAGATTGGGACAAAAGTCTGCACGTAAATAATGCAAAAAAACCTCCTTGTCTCAGAAATTTGGATGTAAAAACAATCATAGTATCATATGTTTTGCTGACCTAGAGTTTTCAACATCCTTGCCTCCTTTTCCTGGCTATTATTCCATCTTTTGTTTGTAGACAGTTTTTGTTTGGTGTGCATGTTTTTGGAGAGGGTGGGGGACTTTATCTATATTTGATGTACCCTAGGGCAGATTTTTGTCCACTTATGAATCTGACGGATTTTTTTTATTTACTCCTTCCAAGTGGATGATTTTTAGCACTGGACTTTGCCGCCTCTGGGCATGTCTGAAGGTTGATGTATTACAATACACATGAGAAGGTGTCTACTAAAAGCTGGTGGGTTATATTACGTCCCAAGAGAAGATTTCTAGTGACATAACTGATTTGTCCTTCCCACCCTGTAAAATGATAACCTGAGCAAATTCTTTTATTACATATTGCAAAAGTGGGGCACTCAAAGATTTTAGAAAATGAATGTGTAGTGATTCATAAATAAGAAGCTGGAGTTGCATCCCCTACCTTGTTAGGTTATAGTAAAGGAAGGGAAGTAAAATTCCCATAATGCCCTAGAAAAACACTTTTGAAATAAAAAAAAAAAAACACTCTCTCTCTTTTTAGAACAGATATGTTTTCTAAAAGGAGCTCACAAGAAAGATGTCTCTTTATACAGATAGGCCTAAAACCATTTCTTCTGTTGCATTGATAATTACGTATCTTTCTATATTTCTGAGATGAGGTATTATGTACACTATTTACATTATTCGGACTATTGTCCTCATCTTTCTCCCCATATTTATTACGTTTCGGCCATTGTACGCTCTGGCCTTCATGTGTTTGGAATGTCGAACTGAACCCTTTATTTCGCTCACAATTATCCATTAGACATGGCACATGGAACTAGAACAGTCTACCCCAGTGAGCAAAATAAAGGGTTCAGTTCGACATTCCAACCACCTGAAGAAGGCCAGAGCATACAACAGCCGAAACATTGTAATAAATATGGCGACAAATATGAGGACAATAGTACGAATAATGTAAATAGTGTATCTGCACAAATGATTTGATTATCATGATAAAGGCTTGTGAAGAATCAGCCACGTTTTTTGGATGAGCTGATAAGAGAAATGCCACACACTGTGCCATGAAATTTTCAAAAATCTTTCCTTGTGTTTTATTATCACTGAGTTTACACCCCTATTCAGAATAATGTCAAAACCTAGAAACAGTA
Organism: Acanthosepion lycidas; assembly: GCA_963932145.1. Classification (NCBI taxonomy): domain Eukaryota; kingdom Metazoa; phylum Mollusca; class Cephalopoda; order Sepiida; family Sepiidae; genus Acanthosepion; species Acanthosepion lycidas. The sequence goes on from OZ010599.1 coordinate 92,863,360, forward strand.
CATGTATTTAAATATAACCCTCCTTGGAAAGACATGGTTTGAATTCAGTTTTCCTTCTCATAGATTGGTTGCCATCCAAGGCAATAGAGTTCAGTTTTCTCACCTATTTTGAATTCAGTTTAGCCCTACCAAAATTAAAGAATCCAATCTGCCCTATTATTTATAAAGGTGTGAATTCAGGTTTTTCCTTTTCAAAGATGTTTCTCATATCAAGGCCAAAGAGCCCAGTCTACCTGGGGAAAGATGGATTCATCTCTTGCCCAAGAGTATTAGCCTAAAGTGAACACAAAAGACTGGGTCAAAGTATTAACTATGCTAGTTTAGAGAACTTAAATATTATTAGCAAAAACTATATTTTCAAGTTATAATAAGAACAATACAAGATAACTTCAAAGGAAATCTTAGCATGAAGCCTCTTTTAGGCATTATAGATGTTTGCAAACCTTTGTTAGCATTAGTAATTACTATTTTGCTGCTAATATGAATAACTTTACTCAAAGGAGGCATAATTGAGTAATGGATAGCAACTTGGATTGAGGAATCGGAGAGCCGAGTTCAAATTCCAGTCAAATCCATAACATTCACATTTGTGCTAATACCTTTGGGAAAAGTATGAATCCTTTTTTTCTCCACCGAGCTACAGGTAAATAGCAGGATAGACTGGGTTCTATAGCCTTGGATGGCCACTGGTCTACTGCAGAAAGAAATGGCAACCTACTGTGGGGAAAAATATCTACCACGTCAGTATCACATGACTGACTGACTACTCAGCCAGTGTTGAAATGTAGCCATAAAGATATCTCCTCTAACTATCAAATTAGTTCTGTTATCTGTCAGTTGAATGTTAGTATGAGGCTGACTACATAGATAGGATCCTCTGCCCCCCCCCCTCTCAGCATGTACTGGGTTGCATTTGTAAATGTCAGTTGTGATAATACATTGGGGTCTGCTATTTTGGAACATCTTATTAATAATTGGCAATGCACTTTGGACTGTCATGAGGGTATTTGAGCCATTCGCATTCAGACTTTTATCTGAAAGTTTGGGAGATTATTTTTATCAAATCTGAACGACCTTCCAAGTGATGTTATGGTTAGCAAGTTTGTCTCATCAGATCACTTACAACTGAGTAGTGAATTCGATCCTCACTGGGTGCCCCATACTTTAGGGCTTGTGCCACATCTAAGCAATGCTTAGTAAATTGCTCTTGGGCACTTGGTGTAAAGGTTAGCAAGCTTGTCTTGCGAGATCAATTATGACTGAGTAGTGAGTTCGATCCTCAGTGGGTGCTCTATGCTTTTGGTCTTGTGCCACATTTAAGTTATGCTTAGTAAATCTCTAAATAACTTTTGTGCAAACAAAAGGAATGGCTGCTAGGTTTCAATGTGATCAGATTACTATAGCGTCTTCCTTGATGAATTTCAACTTAACATCAAGAAGATAATTAAATAACTAGAATGGATTATTGTAAAAATTAAGACATAATATGTCTATATTATTTAATGAAACCTGATGCTTGAATGATGATATGCTACCTAAATATACCTATTTTAAATTACATGATCCAGCAGCTCATCATAATGCCAACAGTTAGCAATTTAAAAGTAGCCTTGTGAAAAGATAAATCATAATTGCAAATGACAACTCTCAGTAGAAAAGTACAGTATATCTACAACAAACTAAAAGTCTTAACAACTCCTGAACAGTTTTAAGACTGCAGAAATTGCCAATAAATCTGAACTTCAGCACCGTTTGAACAATAAAAAAAAAACTTCTCCCAAAGAATAACGATAAATTCATTAACATCTCTATATACAAACTAACAGCCCACCAAATGGAATTGTTTAATTTTAGACCCTGTCATCTTTATAAGCAATACAATAGATTGGATAAAAAATTGAAATTGTTCAAATCTTATATCAAAATATACAGAAACTTACAGAACAACAACTATAGGTAAAATACATTCAGAAATCCATGACCCCTCCTAAAAGTTGAGGTAATAAAACGGACATGACAAAGGGGAAAACTCTTCCAAGCCCTTAATAAAATGATTAAAAATCACTGCCAGGGAACTACATAACCATACTCAGATAACTATTAAAAAATCAAATAAAAGCAATGTCTTTGTTGCCTTAAGTAAATCTGATTATTATTTGAAATTACAGAAAAATAATCAACAATCATACCAAATTTAAAGTCAGTAAAAATCCTACAAGTGAACTAAAATTAAAAATTAATAAGCTGATCACAGCCAATAACGCAGAATAGGAAAACTTAAAACTCTCCAAAATAATCAGAGACTACAAACCAGGATACATGTATAGAACTATAAAAATACACAAGCCTAACTTCCCTCTCCGTCTCATCATATCCCAAATCCACACTCTGTTTCACCCATTAACCAAAATCATCAACCAACTCATTACACCATACGTACCTAGTAAATACAGTATTAAATCAACTCTTGAACTAATCCAAATCTTAAAAATACAAAAACCTAGTAACAAAACCATAGCCTTGCTTGATGTGAAAAGTTTATTTACTAATCTCCCAATTAAAGAAACAATTGATATAATTATGTAGAATATTTACAACGATCCATCTCTCCCTCCATTAAAAATCAAACGTCATGTATTATGAAAAAACTAATTTTGATTTGTACCACTGAGGTTCCCTTTATATGACCAGCATAATAATATCTATGTACAATATGATGGTGTTTCCATAGGCTCAGTTATGGGACCAATATTTAGTAACTTCTACATGGTCGACCATGAAAATAAGATATTTAACACCACTAAAAACCCTCCATCTACCTAAGATATGTAGATGATATTCTCATCTTAGTTAAAAACATAGATGAAATACAGGAAGTACAAGAAAAAATTACCAAAAAATCTGATAACTTCACATATGAACTTAACAATAAAATCCCTTTTCTTGATGTATTGATAGACACTAATAATAACACATTTCCTACCTCCCCATATAAAAAAAACAACTAGCATGAACACGTGCACTCTAAACTATAAAAGTGAATGTCCTGACAATACAACATAGCTATCATAAAAAATTTTAATCAATCATATAACAGTTGACTCTTCAATGGAAAAAAAAAATTCTACACTAAATTAAAAAACATTAAACAAACTCTTATTAATAATGACTTTCCTAATTTCATTGTTGATAAACAAATTAGACGAGTCATTAGAAATATTAACATAAATCAAAAAAAGAACATAATACTTCCTCAAATAACCCTAAACATATCAACCTACTATACTGCAACCAAATGCATTCTAACTGTAAATAAGATGAAAAAGTCCTGGAAAATTTCATAAGAATTAATATATTCTCCACTGATCCCAGTAAAAAAAAATAAAACCAATCATATACTATGCTAAATTTAACGCAACCAACTTAATCATGCACAATAACTCTTCTCCGTCAACTATTGTTTTGCAAAAGACCAATATTGTATATCAGTTTAAATGTCCTTTGGAAGATTGTATCTCTGGCAAAAAAAAAAGTACATATGTTGGCTTGACAACAACAACATTATCAAGAAGTCTTACACTCCATCTGTCAGATACAAGTTCTATCACACAGCATTTAAAGACACATTCCTGTCCACCTTCACAATACAGGAAAATACCTATTGACAACACCAATATACTACACCATGAAAATAATAAAGCAAAAACTTCAAATTCTTGGGACCATCTATATCAAAAGGAAGCAATCAACAATAAACAAGATTTATTACAAGTATTGTAGCAATGTTTTTAAATGCATTTGATTTGATTAACATTTCACACCATCTTGCAATTTCCCATCCCTGGTTACCCATCTTGCATTGGGAATGCTTGTATACAAAACATCATAACTACTGATTAATTTTAAAATAATTTTAACAGAGTGTATTTACAAAAAATTGCATTAAGTTTGTCTTTGTCTCCTGAGGGTGATCTCAGAAGAGATCGAAAGTACTTGGGTTAATAAGAACTATGGCGTCTTCCATGATGGATTTAGCATCAAGAAGATAATAGAACTATAACAGATTATTATAAAAATAAATAGGCGTAATATGTCTGTATTATTTAATGAAACATTCGTGAATTAAGATATGCTGTTTCTATATATATATATATATATATATATATATATATATATATATATATATATATATATATATAATATGTAATTTCTTATCTCCTGTGTGTAAATTTGCTTCCTTTTTTTTTTTTTTTTTTTTTTTTTTTTTTTTTTTTAATCCTGGTGGACAGCTATTTTATTTCTTTGATTGAGCTCTGAAGAGTGAGGAACAAAAACTAGTCAGCTTTTTATATTTCTTCCTCCCCCTTTTATTTTTTTTTTTTAAATTGGGGTATTTATGTTAATTATATCTTTCATACTCTCAGTCTGTTCTACTCACATTTTAATAAATATGCCTTCCGCTCTATTTTAAAATATTTGTATAAATTCTATGAATGTGTACTTTTAAAATGTCTGTCTTTAAAGCTGTAATATGTATGTCTTTTTATCTATGGCATTAATTAAATTTTGTACCCACAAGATCATTATAGATATGTTTTTATGTTTTGTTTTTTTTTTTCTTTTTACTTGAAGGGAGAAAGAAGACAGTCTAGATTTATTTTTAAGATTTGCACTTAATCCCATGCAAAATGATACAGAATTTTTCTCAAATCTCTTTTAAAAAAAAAATAAATAAATGTTTGCTATTATATTTCTTCAGAAGTAATTTCAAGATCCACATGAATTATATCACAAAATTTCAAGCTTAAGTTAGCATTTTTTCTTTAATATCATTTACAAGAAATAAGAAATTTCTTAGTGAAGCCTGAGACATTTGTCCATATGATGTAACTTTTTGAAGCTGATAGTTGACTTTTATCATTCTCTATTTCATAGATGTAGGTGGTGTTTGATTTTTTTTTTTTTTTGATTTTTCTTCTTCTCCAAGCAACCTAGTCGTTTCAATTGATTTGGGATTGTTGTATTTCTCTGATATGCAATCTTGAAAGATAAATCTTTATCCAGATTCAATTGATGCTGTTGAACCAAGTTTTGTTGGGGGATCAAATCTTGTCATTCCTCCTACTTCCTTTGTTATTGATCAAATGTTGAACTGTCATTTGAATCACTTTATTCTGATCTTTTGTCTACAATATCAAAGGATCAATCAATTCTGCTACATGATTACAAGCTAAATAAATAAATAAATAAAAAAGAAAATTTCTATTTTCTGTGTTAGTACTTGTTATACTACCCTGTTCTACCTTCGTTTTAGTTTTGTTTCAAAGGAAAAAAAGACTTGAAGCAACTGAAATGTGGTTCTACTGACAAGTGTTAAGAATATCCATAGACAAAGTATGTGACAAATGAGAAAATTCTAAAGAGAATGAGAATAACAAAGAAGTTGTTGCTAAAAATCAAAAACAGAATATAATTCTCTTTATTAAAAAAATCTTTCAAAAATCAAACTTTTCTGAAACTTTCTTTGAGGAAGATCAGCTGATTGAAAGTTTAATTACCATATATACTCATGTATCATGTGACTTTTGAAGATATAATTTTAAAGCTAATTTTAAGGGGGTTGCATCATACATGAGATATAAAATTAACATATGTACTGCTGGCCCTGGATGCACCATTGACTAAACTATATATCCATTTACTGTAGTCAAAAAGTACAGCCATATTTAAAATAAATGGGATTTATATAAAACTGATGTTTTACTTAAGTGTATCCAGTAATAATGCATGTAATATTAACATATTAGTATCTTATTATAAAATACAAACAGAGAATATACACATCTTTTCCATTGTTTACATTTATAAGATGTTTAGCTGTTTCTCGTTCGGTTGTTTATGGCTGTATGCATTTACACAATGAGTATAGCAATACTATCGATACTTTTACAATTCTTTTTTATTTTTTTAATTTATTTAACTAGAAGATGGGATAAAGAGATAGAGGAAAAGAGGTTAATTAATTTCTCTTAAAAAAGGAACTTGCATGATACATGAGATACATGATAAAATCATTTTTTATAAGTGAAAATTTAGGGGTTACTTGATATGTGAGATTACTCATTACACAATCTGATAATCTGATTTGAAACAAATATTATTTTTAGTTTAAAATATTGTAGAAAAACATTTGTTAATACAGTGGTGGGTGTTTTTATGAAGTGTTGACAACTCTCTCAATAGATTTATATTTGGCAATTTTTTCTACGGGGGGCATAGCTGTAACAATTACTTGACAAATATAATGTGATGCCTTTTTTATATAATTTTTTAACTATGCAGTAATTTTAAAAATTTAGGAAAATATTTTAAGTAATCTAATATTTTATTGAATTTTAGGTACTTTGTCTTTATAGTCATATTTACAAACAAGCTTATTGAGGAAATGTTAGAAAATTAACAATAAATTTTAAATTTACTACAGTTACCACTCTCATTTTCTAAATGTTGTGTATAGGTATCTGTATTTACAAAAATCAGCACATTTATACACACAGAAAAAAAACGGTCAAAATTCTTTTTAAAATACTGGTGGTCGCTGAATTGTATTAGGTTGGGGCAAAAATAATAACGTAATAATGTCGTTTTTTGACGTTAAAAAATACGTCAAAAAACGACATTATTACGTCATTATTTTTGCACCAACCTAATAGTAAGCTTTTCCATTTATGATTAGTAAATACTTTTTACTTAATAACAATATCACTTAACTGCTACAAATTAATACAGGATTTTAAAAGATTTAAAACTTTATAAATTATTATAATTAAAATTTTAAAAAAAAATTCTTGTATAAATCCATCATTCAACAAAAATAATTTTTTTTTTCTCAGTACAATAGTGTCTATAACATTTCTTATTCATAAAAGCAATTAAAAGCTTTTCCATTTAAATGTCTTAGTTTTATTGAATTTTTTATTTTATGATTCAGGGAAGATTTTTTGTAACTGGAGGTTGTATTTTACAAAAAAATAATCATGATTTAAATTCTCCAAGGACTTGTGCTTATAACGAATATAAACATTAATCCCTACAAAAAGGAATTTGTTTTGTACCGCAAAAAGACACTAAAATTTCCCATACTAATTTGTGGTCACCTACTGATGCAAGAAAAAAAAAAATTTCTAACTAAAAATATAATTTAATAATCAAAACATCCTTTAGTCTTTCCTCTTAATAATAACAACAAAATTTGATGATAAAATTTTGTCTTTATTAAATTTGGGTCACTTTTCTTTCTTTTTTTCATCATGTATGCTCATTTTTTAGCATATATATATATATATATATATATATATATATATATATATATATATATATATATATAATTTAATGAAAACAGACAACTTTAAGGGTCCATGGTTATAATTTATTTCCTCAGGGAATTTCTTTTTCCCTGGTTCATCAGACCACACTTCAAGGGTGAAAATATGAATTTAAATTTACATATAATTTTTTACACTTTTGAGAGGTAGTATTAAGTTGATGTAAGGTGATATAGGAATTCTTTTAAATTTATTTTATATTATTTATATATTATATCTGTGTGGTACTTATTGGAAAGCGTTCAATATCAATGATAGAACTAACATATTTAGTTGGATTGATGTGATTTTGTGACCCTGAGTTTCACGTTATTTGTGAAATGTCTGATGATCACAAACAGCAAGAAACGCAGGGTCACATCAAGCCAACTAATATATATATATACACACACACACATATATATATATATATATATATATACACACACACACACACACACACACATATATATATATACACACACACACATATATATATATATATATATACACACACACACACATATATATATATATATAAAGCACGTATGTGTGCGCATGTCAAATAAAATAATGCTAGCTATTAATTATAGTAGTTAATATCCATAAAATTCTATGAGTCAATGTCAATAAGTATTGAACTTTATTATATCTCATTCAATAATATTTCCACACATTGAACGAAAAGAGGGTAAAATGTAATGAATCAATACTTATTATTGAATACAGAATTTATATCCATTCCAATAATCTATTCATTTAACTTTTAGAAATGAATCACCTATCAACATCCTTAAAATAGGAAGCGAAAATCTCACTAATCACACATTAGTTATCTTTTGTAAATATTTAAAATGCCCTTACATGGTTCATGAAAGGCTTTGAACCCTTCCCTCCAAATGGTATCAGTTTACACCTTGTGACAGAGCTCCCCTTATATATCCACCCATATGGATGTCTCTGTGGCTGCTGGCTTGCTACCCTCAATCAACAGTATCTTCCTTCCCATTCTCTGCCCCTTTGCTTCTCTTATTTAGATTTTGTCCTCTTTGCTATTTGTCCTGTAAATGGAAAAAGCTCCTTAGAAACATATTCTTCAGTTACTTTTCACAGATATTGGCTTTCTCGGTCACAATTCTTTTCTCCCCAGGAATTCTAACCAAACTATATTTTTGCCAGTCATCACTTTTTGCATCTTCCTCTCTCGTATATATTATCTTTTTGTTACAGTGTATAGAACAAAAATTAACAGACCAAGGTGGATAGATGGATGGGCAGACAGACTGAAGTCAATAAATGAAATATATTTTTGAAGCTTATCTTATTCCAGTACCAGATTACTCAATAGTGGGAGTAGCACAAATAGAGAGGTATTAAAAATTGTTATTTAATATTTGGGCTTTTACCTGGGCAAATGTATACGATCCCTAATCAACCTTGCTTGAGATGTCCGCAAGTACGCCAATAATTCTATAGCCTAACGATAAGTCTTCATTTTACATAGATATTTATTTTACAACATGATCTATTCAAGATCATATATTTATTACCTAAGTTGGAGCGAATAGCAATTAATGTTTAGATTTGATTTCAATGGGAAATTTTATTTATGACATATCTTAAAATGACCCATCAGGATTGACACACCATTAAACAAAATCTAAACCAATACAATAACCTAGAAAGAAATGTACTTCCTAGTTATAGTGATGCATTAATAAAACACCTTCTCTAAGAAAAATAATGGCAATGTTTTGCTGTAAAATAAATCATGATTAAAAAATATATATATATAAAGGTTTTATTTTACCAATTGTCAAGATCACATGCTAGAACAAATAGCATTTAAATTTTTAGACTTGATAGTAATGATATAATAGCAAATTCCAAGATTACTTTTGTACCAGAAATTTTGATATTTAATGGATGTCAGTTATCTTCTGTTAATTTCCCTCTGAAAGTTCTCCACTGCCTTAACCGGGTATTGAACTCACACTCTTTGTATCCTGTCACTGGATCTAACCAATGCCTTTATCCACTGTGCCATGTGTCCATGAGGACATCTGTGTATAAATTTCTGGGTATTATAAACCTAATATCTTAAGCAACCATTTTTACCAGTGCTCATTGCACATGGAACTAGAACAGTCTACCCCAGTGTGCGAAATAAAGGGTTAAGTTCGACATTCCAACCACCTGGAGAAGGCCGGAGCATACAATGGCCGAAACGTAATAAATATGGCAACAAAGATGAGGACAATAGTCCGAATAATGTAAATAATGTTATTTCTTTGTTATGGTTTTCTTTTAGAAGAAGCCTACAATTTCTGTTGCTGTATATGTTAAGTCTTATTCATTCATTCATGCCTGCCAAACTCATCCAACATTTGATTCTTATGCCATGTCAACAGAATAGACACTCTTGAGGTTCTTTTAATTATCAGAAAATGCATCCACTTTTAATGCATTGTTATCTATGCTATATGCAAGTATTTTTAACCTATGGCAAATTGCCAAGTAGCATCCATACACACAAAAAGTGTGAACACAGATAACATATTTGATGATAAGGCTTAATGATTAACTGAATTCATATAAGACAGGCTTTTGCACTTCAAACTATTTAACTTGTACCAGATAGTTTCACTCCATCTTCGAATTTTTTTTGAGTTTTTATTGATTTTTGGTAGAAGTAAAAAGAAAAAAAATTGATATATCAATATCAGAGAAAGCAAATGGACACAAGGGTAAAAGAGTAAAAATTATATTTGATATAATTATTTTTTTTAAGCTATATTTTGACTTGTATAAATGGCTGTGTTTTTGATGTAAAATATATCCTGACTATGAAAAAAGGAATTGTCTATATGACAATTTCATGGCAATTGTTCTAATGAACTTTTCACTTTGGTACTTCAACTTAATGAATTTAAATGTAGTACTAGATCGGCAGTTAGGTCTCATCATTTAATTGTTGAAATAGAAGTAACCATAAGATCTCTTCTAATAGTGATTACTTTTCTTCTATAAGGTGTGTGTATTTGTCCTTGTATTTTCTAAAAAGAGTTCTGGAAACATCAAATTTATACTGGACACATAATGAGGAATGAGGGCCTGGAGAATCTGATACTCACAGGTCGAATAGAGGGGAAAGAGAGACAAGAGAAAATAACATGTGACATACCTGGCAGGCTTAAGCGAGTAAATGATAGAACATGGTCTGGGGGAGGAAGCAGGGGGAAGGCACTTGTTGAGAGCTGCAAGGGATAGAGGGAGGTGGAGAGCCATGATTGCCTCCATCCTGAAAGAAATTTTATTGTTTAATCAGGTTTCACTTATATTCTAATACACCTGTACTATAATAACTGTTACATTTTGTGCATAAAATGTATATGCAAATCTATCAACTATTATGGGACAGAGGTATCAATTACCAAACATAAGACTTGTCCCATAACAGTTGTTACATTTCATGTATGAAATATGTATGCAAATGTATTAACTATTATGGGACAGGGGTAGTACAAATACAAATCCTGGTCCTACTCACTCTTGTTGATGGAGCTGCTCCTCAATTGACTATATCTTCAGTGTAGCCTTACTCACCATGCTTGGCTAATTGTAGGTTGGTGTGTCTATTTAACCTATAGTTGTGGGTGGAAGGCTATTGACTCTGAAGAGTTCATCACCAACTTACTTTAACAGCTCTTGTGTTTTGTTTTGTTTTTGTGTGTGTGTGTGTGTGTGTGTGGTGGGAGTTCACTTACCCTCTGGTGGAGAAGCCAGTTTAGTCATCTTACACTCAGATTTTGAATTCAGAGTTGTCCTTCTCCTAGACAGGTTGCCACCCAAGGCTATAGAACACAGTTTGTTCTGCTATTTACCCATAGCTAGGAGTCGTAGAGATGGATTCACACCATTTTCGAGTGTATTTTCACTTAAAGTGAATGTAAGAACTCAACTGGAATTCTTTGCAGGTGTGGAGGTGGGGGGGACATCAATTTCCAACTATATGCCTCTTGTCCCATAACAGTTGTTACATTTCATGTATGAAATATGTATGTAAATGTATCAACTATTATGGGACAGAGGAGTTATCTCTCTTTGTTATTCAAATTTTGAAGCCAGAAACATTAAGTTATTCCAGTGGTGACTCTGGGGATCCAGGCTTGTCTGGCTTAACCCAAGTGAACTAACATTCAAGTATATCTATTTCAAAGCAACATAATCTTTTGTAGTGCTTTGTTTTTATTCTTGACTTCAGCTGGATCCAAAATTAATTGTTTTACCTCTGTGCCTCAAAATATTGACTGAAATACATTTTGTTAATATTGTTAAGAAAGAAAAATAAAATAAAATTAATGTGTTAATGTGGTTAGTCGGGCTGTGTAGATCTGAGCTCTATTGAAGCTGGAGACATATTTAATAGGCAATGTATTTCTTGCTTTAATTTTATAATTCTTTTAAAAATCTCTAATGATTTTTATACCTTCTTTTTCAAAGAAAACATTTTTATTTCAACTTATTGTTTTCAAATAGCTATTTTAAATAATTTATTTTGTATAGTATAAGGTTTTTAGCACAATGAATCAATTGAAAAGGGAAAATTAAATTTAGCCCCTACTTAAGTGGTAGCCTTAACTTGACTGGAGGGTTGGGGTGAGGATTGTGACTGGGCTAATGATGAGGAAATATCATATCGGTCAACTATTCCTATCTCTACCATCAGTGACTTGATAAAACAATAAAAAATGGTAAGGGGCCAATTAACAGATAAACATAAAATACTTTTTCCTCACTCTTTTTTTCTTACATGTCTGGAAAAATAATTTTAAAATAGATGTTTATTTTTATAGAATTACTACAATTAATATTAAGATACCAATATGTGTTTTTCTTTTTCTTTTTTTTTTTTTTTTTTTTTTTCAATTTCATGCAGATTTTTTAAAACTTTAGTTAGAGTAAGGTAATCATTTTAGCATCTAAGTTATACCAATATTATATTTTGTTAAAGATTGTAATGAGCCCGACAAACATTGATGACCTAGAGTTGCCACTGAGTTATTCTAATAGATTTATCTTGATAGCGAATGTTTCTTGTGTTTTTCTCTTGGCTTAAAAATAGCATTTTCTTGTCCATATTGGTTACTGACTTGAGAAGCATTCTTTTCTCACTCTGCTTTCCTTTAATGTTTTTTTTTTTTTTAATTGAAATTATGCTGAAATATTGCCTCTTTGTTTTCTGTCATGATGCCAAGTGGGAATAAAGTCTCTCCTGATAACGGTGAAGGTGGTGATGCCAGTTGGGCAGGGAGATGGGGGATAGTGTTAAGGAGGATATAAAGAATGCCTGTTGGAATAAATGATATCTATCAGTTGGATTTTTTCAAGAAAGATAAATTTTAGCAGTGGTAGATACCATGTGAGAGACATTTATTGGTTAATTACTTTCTTAACAAAATTTGTCTGAATTTCTGGGATAAGTCATTAACCTGGACAGTGCAAGTAAATAATCTGCATCCTATATTAAATGTAGAGTTCCATTTCAAATTCTCTGAAGGTTACCCAGATTGAAAGACACTTGAAGAAGTTTGTAGAACACAACAGCCAAATTTTTGTTAGGTACTACTTAAATTGACTGGGCACTCATATATATATATATATATATATATATATATATATGTATATATATATATAGGGAAAGATTTAATTTTTGTAAATTAACATTCATTAGACCTTCAACATGTCATGAAATTTGGCAGAATAAAAAAAAAAAAAATTATCAGCTATAAAGTTTGGCCACACTTTATTTACTTATATATTTGACTCTCCAGTCGTATTCGACATATGAGAGTCAAGCAGCTCAGTTCCTAGGATCCAACAGCCAGACACTAGCACATGTGATTTGATTATAGTGGTGAAGGTTTTGTGCAGAACCATCCACCCTTTGTGAAGAGCCAAATTACAGAGACCTTGTGCAATATGTGCCACAAGGTCCCCGAACGACCATCCGCAGGCTTTGGATTCAGAGTTTTTCCTTTCCTGGACCAGTTGCCATCCAAGGCTATAGAATCCAGTCTTTTCTGTTATTTGCCCATCACTGGAGGGAGAAGAGGATTCATACCTTTCCCAAGGTTATTAGCACATAAGTGAATGTAATGGATTCAACTGTCGTTCAAACTCGGCTCTCCGATTCCTCAGTCCAAGCCACTGTCCATTACTCCACCATGCCTTACACACACAGGTTGATTGAAAAGTAATTCCTCATTTTAAAATACTTCTTTATTTATTAACTATAATTTTTACAAGAAATGGATATGAGAGGAATCATTTAGCATAAGGTTTATATTTAAAATTCAATATGGACACCAGATTTTGCTACCAGCCCCTTGAGCCACCCAAGAATCACGTCAATTGATTTCACCAGGAACTCTTGTGGTATGGAAGACATACCTTCTTCTATTTGCCCATCAAGCTCTTCCAAAGTCTTACTTTAGTATAGGAGGTTTGTTCCTTTGACCAACCTCAAAGAAAAGTCGCAAAGTGTTAAGTCAGGACACCTGGCTGGCCACTTATGCATAAAATAGGGAGTTACTTTTCATTCACCCTGTGTGTATATATATATATATATATATATATATATATATATTGTGTGTGTGTCAGTAGCTAGAATTCTCTCAAATATGTTTTAAATAATATGAATAAATTCTGTCTATCAATTTTTACATTAAATCTTTACAATTTCTGAATAAGTTGCCTTGTTATCAGTAAATTTAGCAAAATTCATTAACTTTTATTTTATATTATTTTTTCCCCACAGTTACTTTGAAAATGAATGTAGTAACAATTATTTTCACCCTCTAGTTCCTAGAATAATTTGAAACAATTGTTAAAGCTCACCAAAACAAACGTTGAAATAATACAATAGATTACCCACAAGGCATCACTGACCTGTATATATAAATAGTCAAGTAAAAGCAGAACACACATGGCCTGATGATTGTGTTTAGCATGAAACAGACTGTCGCCTCTGGGTGTTGATTTCAATGTCCACCTTTATATTTACATACACTCTATCCCTGATATTAATTACTTTAACCCATAAATATAATATAACTTAAAATTATATTTTTATCATATATATATATATATATATATATATATATATATATATATATATATATATATATATATATATATAACTTCTATCAAAGGACAGCCAGAGTCATGACTAGAGTTTCACATGGATATGATCTTCAGACTACTAGCGTCCTAGTCATCTGAAGATCATGTGAGCATGAAACACTAGTTACAACTCTGACTGTCCTTTGATAGGATTTTTATATATATGATTTTAAGGGATGTTATTTATGTTGTGTTAAAGTGCTCAATATCGGGGATAGAGCATATGTTCTTTGATAAGAGTTAATGTTGTGAAGCATTTTTTTTTGCTCCATCTAGGCAATCTAGGTGTTGAGCACTTTTCTTTACTTAGTAGATAGATGTTTGCCTTTAGTTTGTTTTCTCCTTTTTTTTTTTTATACTTGTCTGAGACTTCCTCTTGATTACGGTCTTAGACCTTTTGGCAAGTTGTCTGTTGGTTATACCAACATATTTGGTTTTTCTTTTATTTATTTTTATTTATATATATATATATATATATATATATATATATGGAAGGAAAATAGAACTAGTAAATTTAAAGAGAAATAATTCTAAAAACAAATTACTTGATTTACTATATTTACTGGTGCCAAAAATGGACACCAATTTCTGAAAAGCTGATAAATATAAAACCAGGTCTATTGATTATTATTTTGTATTGATTGATTTATTGATTTCTGCATGTACTTCTGCTTGTTTCTCGTTTATGGAAATCATTTTTTTTTAATTTTCTAATAACATTAGGGCCTCCCCATTAGAGAAAACAAGATATAAACCTAGGCAATGTAACTTTCGACCTTCAAGATACAAAAATGAATTCATCATGGTTTGTTCACTCTGTATCAGTTCAAGTTTGGTAATTGAGTTATCTCCCTTTTCCTCTCTCCAGTTCAATTGTTCCAATCAATATGTGCATTAATTTCTTATTTTAAAAATTAAGAGTATGTAATGAAACAATTATGAAACTTTTTATTGAAGGTCTTTCAGCTAAAAAAAAAAAAAAAAAAAAAAAAAAAATCTCTTGGTTAAAACAAGATACCTTGTGCAGTAAAGGGTAAGCAAAATGAAGATAAAAAAAAAAGCATGGGTAAAAGAGGATAAGAAATGGCAAGCTCACTTCATTTACTTTTTATGGCAATTTTCAGTTGGAAAGAATTTCATTTCAAGTTTTCTAGCAATACCTTTCACATTTCTAGAATAAAAGTTAAACTTATTTGACAAATTTTGTATATTAAATATAAAAATAATGATAAAAACATCTGTATACATAAAAAATATATTTATGTTCCTAAAAGTCCAAAGTGTAACATTACTTTATAAATGCCTACAGTCAGGATAATCTGTTGAAAGGAGGCTCAAATACTTGGGATAACCTGTTGAGTCAGTCAGTTATGTGATACACGCTTGGACAATCGTGTATCTTTTGATATATGGTTGACAAGGCAAATTTTTTTCCTGCAGTATGTTGCCATTCTGTTCTGCTATTCAACTTCTGCTGGGAGAAGAGATGGATTCATACCATTCCTAAAGGTATTTGCATATAAGTGATTCCAACAAACTCGACTGGAATTTAAACTTGGCTTTCAGGTCTCACTCCGAACTGATATCCATTACACCCCAACACACATCACCTGTTGATCACTTTGGGCTCAAATACTTTGAATAATCTGTAAAGATGGATGGGTCAAATACTCAGGATAATCTATTGAGGAATTAAGAAAATATAATCTTCTTGATTTTTCCAATGTGAGAACTGTCAAAGTTTTGACTCTTACATTGTTTCCTTCTTTCAAGGACAGTGTCTTACCCTTGCATCTTAAATAGTAAATTCAAAGGCAGAATCAAAAAAAAAAAAAATCTCTTGTCAATTGAATGCATTTTATTTTGGTTGCTATTTCTTCATTCCTTCCTGGCATTATCTTTGTGGAGAAAGCATGACAATTGTCCTAATTTTAAACCAGCATGAAAGTTTTGACTCTCTGCCACAAGGCCAACAAAAAAAAAATCTAAAACTGTTTCTTCTGTCAACTATATATTAATGAGGTCAATTTAAAAAAAAGTAAAAAAAAAAACACAACATACAGCATAGAATAGTGTTTCTTATTTTTTGGAGTAACACTAAAATGTTCTAACTTGGAACATGAAGCAATTTTCAGTCTAATCATACCATCTGTTTCTTAGTAAATTTTAATTAAGTATAAATTGATATGGTTGAATTCTGTCCAAGGCAGATGTTTATTAACTGCTAATTACAGGCTCATTTCCTTCAATCTGTCTGCAATCTCTCTGTCAGCCATAGTGGCATAGCAGTGAAGGTAGTTTAATAATAATTAAGCTTGAAGAAAATTAGCATTTTCAAATAATTAAGATAGACTCTATAAATAATGACTTAACATTGTGTGAAGGCTGCCAAACCTGTCATGTAAGTGAGTAGGGCTATAATTTTCTTCCTTTGTTAAGAGCATGGATGACATAAATAGGCCAATACTTTCCCTCTTAACAAAAAGATGAGTTTTCATTTATTTCTCACCCTTTTATATAGTGACATAACAAGGTGTATGTATATATATATATATATATATATATATATATATATATATATATGCACATCAGTAGCATACAGAAAGGGGCAGGTGTGACAGCCCCGGACATCCAATCAAAGAGTGAAATAAAAATTTAGTTTATATTTAATTTGAATAAAATGCTTATTTCATCTGTTTTTACATATTTAAAATGTCTTCCTTTTTCACATTTCTCAGTACTAGGCCCTATAGCCCCCCCCCCCCTACTTGAGTCTTAGGGACATACAATCAAGGAGTTAGCCCCAGGCATCACCAAACCTTTGCATGTCACTGATGTGTACACACACACACACACACATACATATATATATATATATATATATATATATATATATATATGATGAATGATAAAATATTGTTTTAAGATATGTTATATTTATGGGTTAAAGTGCTCAGTATCAGGGGTAGAGTGTATATAAATATAAAAATGAACATTGAAATCAACACCCAGAGGCAACAGTCTGTTTCCTGCTAAACACAATCATCAGTCCATGTGCTTAAAATAAGAAGTCAGAAAGAAAACCTCCAATAATTTTATAAATTTCAGCCTGAAACAGTACTGGCTGCTTGGTCAATGAATGCTAAATGTTTCCTTATAAGGAAATGGCTAATACTACCATTACATTCCTCCACTCAATACATAATGGTACAGAGAGTCTTGATCACATTTTAGCCTATATATTCTAATGTTTTACCTTATGCTTAAGCCATACATTCCTAGCAGCTTAAACTGAAGCCTTTTTTCTATATATTTAAGCTCTGTTTATATTTTTATATATAATTATAGCTGAAAATTTCACCGAAATACATAAATAAATTAAGAGTTTTCATCTGAAATGAAGGCAATACAAACTACAAGTGACATGCTTACAGTATATCAGAAAAATACATTAGTTTTATGGCTAGGAGAATGGAGGCACTAAGTCTATTTTCACCATTTTACCAATCTATGTGAAAACAGTTAATGAAATCTTAGAATATTCATTACTTCTCTTGACCATATTATTTAAGGAATGCGTTTTCCAATTTCACATGAGATGTCTGAAATTCCTCAACCAACTTTTGTCTGTGAATTTATGCTAACTGAAAGCTTTGGTTTTCCTCAACAAATTGTATCAATGTGACATGATGAAGAATCCTTCTGGTGACTAATGTATCAGAGGAAATAAATTTTCTTCTTTTCAAGTTTTTAAATTCATCTTATTTCCTGTTTTATCCTGGAATTCAACCAGAAATAGCAGTAAGTTTCATTATTGTAGACTATCAGTAAATACAGTTTTGTATAGTTTCTGTTTAAACATCTTGATATAAATTTGAATTCAATTATATATTTTCCTTAATACCTAAATAAATTATAATGCATTATCTTTTTAATTTAATGTTCAGCTGTCATTAAAACAGTTTATCAGTCCGTCTATCATCAGCAAAAATCAAAGTCAAAAAAAAAAATGTGCACAGCAACTGAAAAATATTCCAACCCCAGACAAATGTTATAGATAAACAAAAAATATGACATTAAATGCTAATTACCTTTTAAAGATAATTACTCTTTCTTTTTTTTTTCTTTGCCTATAAAATTAGTCTCAGATTGTACATAATTTTAATTACAAGTATTCACTATTTTCTTTGGATATACACACTTTATTTTTCTCACCATAACTTTCTTTCATTTTTTTTTTTCCCCTTCATCAAATCACTATATTTACATTTTATTTAACCATGTTCCTGGTTTACATATTTTACCATATTCCCAATGTGCAAATCTCTTGATGTATTCATTGATATTTTTTTGTTTTTCTTTTTTAAATTATCAGCAGTGTTTTTAAGTAGAAAGGTTGCCACAGTAATGATTTTTTTCCTTAGGTTTTTGTCAGTTGTGTTTTGAGCATGCTCATACAGAGCAAAACATTAACAAGGAAATGAAAGTGATTTTAAAAATTCTGTTGGTTTTCAACAAATTCTATTTTATATATTTTGGTCCAATATTTCCTGCCAATCATTTCATCATAGTTTTATCAATAAAGGATTCCTCAATATTAACCCAACCAGTATGCTTGAAAATACACACGCACATATATTTGTTCAATTATTTCACCTCAAGTAAGGTAATAAAGCCACTGAGACAAGAGGTTATTACTAAACAAATAAAGCATTGTATATGTCATCAGCACTATCATGTTATTTTTCCACATAATTACCATTTAGTTTGATGCACTTGTCCCATTTTCTTTGAATTTTATTGCATTTTAATATGGCTATCAGTTTAAAGTTTAAAATGTATCTCCAATTTGATTTCTCCCCCCCCTACCTATTTTTTAGTTATTATTTGGATATTACTATCAAAGAAGAAAAATAGAATATAATAACTCTTATACATATGGTGAATGGGATATAAAATGGACTCAAAAAAAAGTCTGGTCTAGTAGAAAATGCATTTTAGCAGTTTATGGCTTTTTTTTTTTTTTTTTTTTTTTTAACAAATTACTTTTATTGATTTTTCGGATAGTATTTGTGTATTTAAATAAATAAATAAATAAAAAAAATCATTACTTCAATTTCTTCTTTTTCAAGTTAATTTAAAATTTTCCAGTTATTAAATTTTAACTGGAGAAGTAATCAGTTGAATTAGTCAGAGTTCCAGAAAAAAAGAAACTCAAAAAGGAAAGAGTCAGATTTGTAAAATATTCAACAGAGAAATGCAAATAAAACAGGCACTTTTATGGCCTGATGAGTAATATTATTTTGGCATTTCAGGTGGACCGTTACTCACCCATCCACCATTTATCCTCTCTCTCTCTCTCGTTTTTGTAATAAAAAGAAATTTTCTAAGATTTATAGGTGTGTTCACCTGGTGAGAGTGAGGAGTGGTGGGGGTTACTCCTAAGCAAATTGAAGGAGGTCTTGAACCTGTTAGGATTTTCAGCTGTGAGACAAGAATACAGAATCTCAATAATTTCATTGCCTTCTGGCACAAAGGCAAGAGCGAGAAAAACACCTATGCATGACAAAACTTATGAAAAGGCAAGACAAAAAAAAACATGTTGGAATAACACAAAAGACAAAGATAATAGGTGGCATTGAAGATTTATATAAAGCTATGTAAGACCTGAGGCCATTGTTGCATAAGTATAGTTTCAACACACTGATGTATATATTCATGTAAAAAGCAAGAAATTTAATATCAGAATCTGTGCCACCCCCACCCCTGAATGCACGGTGTGTCAGGAGGCATATACTGTAAAACATATCTTAACCAACTGTAGTAATCTTGCCCCTATACATCAATGATTTTATGACTTGACTAATACAAGGACCTTTTAAGATATCCTAGCCCACTTGAGTGGGGTTGGTCTAAACAAATTATAGTACTAAATAACTCTGTTCTAGAGCTATAACTGGAGAGTGATGGGACCAACAACTCAAAGGACTGTTTACCTATTTTTATTAAATATATGGGTTGTAAACTAGTATGAATATAAGATTCTGTGGTTCATAGAGTGAGGGAACAGTTTTCTATAGTTATTAAGTAATAAACTGATCCCCCATTAATTACCATGTATTAATAATTGCAAACACATATTTAAAGACTCGCATATGAAAACCTTCTCATAAGAGTAAGAACTTAACAAAATATCATTTTTAACAAGATAGATGAACTGATATTAAAATTCTACTGGCCATAAAATGGGGAATCAGTTTCTCTATAGTTATCAAATAATAAAGTCCCCCCCATTAATTACCCTATATTAATAACTGGAAACAAATATATTTAAAGATTCACATATGGAAACCTGATAGGAGTAAGAATATGACAAAATATCATTTTTTTGATAGCATGGATAAATTGGTAATAAGATTCTATTAGTCATAAAATGGGGGATCAGTTTTCTCTAGTTATTAAATAATATATTGATTCTCCATTAATTACCATGTATTAATAATTGTGAACAAATATATCTGAAGACTAACAAATGAAAACCTCATAATAATAATAAGAAGAACTTAAGAAAATATTTTTTAATAGCTGATTTCATTTAATTTCTTTTTGTTTGTTTTTATTGCTTTAATTAATAAATACCTCCCATTGCGATAACAGAATATCTACCAAGAGAAGCGTAAGAACCTGGATGTAAATTTACTGTGAATAATCTAGTGATTAAAGCACTTTCAATATATTTTCATCTTAGTAAATTGTTTTCTCTTTTAATTAAAGTTGCATTTTTAAACTTAGACTCATTACAGAAAGCAACTAATGCATCGAGTGAGATGTTTTCTAAAAGATCCGTTTTATGTTTGTATATTATTTTATTTAAATTCCTTGAGGTTTCTCCAATATATTTCTTGTGGCATTTATTACAGGTGATAGAGTAAATTCCTCCTTCAAGTTTCAGATGCTTTTTATAACGGTGACATTATAAAATCATATAAATTTTGATTAAACATTGTGACATTACATTTTTAGTATGGAATAGATTTGGTATTTGTTTTGCATTTTTTATGTAGCATATATAAATATCATTTAATCAGTTTAATAGATTTATACATGTGTGTGAAACTTGAAGATGGAAGATAAGTCTTTTGAGCTTTATTATATATATATATATATATATTCCATGCCTCCTCCCCTTTTCATCCGGTTAAATGTGGCTAAAAAGAAAATCGGAGTGTGTTAATGAATATAATTTGCCTTGTTACCTGACCAGACCTTATGGTTAGAACCCAGGTAGTATGGAAGGTAAAATATTTACATCTTTTTATAGTGTGTGTGTGTGTATATATATATATATATATATATATATATATATATATATTTAAATAAAATGTGTGTGTATGTGACTGGTTTCATATGTTGATTTTGCAAATATTTGAAAAATATAATAGACCTAGAAAATTTCTCTCTCTCTCTTTTTTTTTTTAAATCATTTCCCCCCCCCCCAAGTTAAGGCAATAAAATCACTAAAATGCAAGGGTTACTGAGTTTGAGAAAATATGAGAAAAAAATAACATTAAGGAGAGATAATAAAAGAACAGGAATTAAGAAGACAAAAAATAAGAATTGATATTGTATTTAAACTTTTGAAGATCAAAGTTGCCTGGGAAGCAAGAAACTGGAAGAGTGAGGAGAAAGAACTGTTAGCATAGAACTTACATCTTTACTAACATTGAATCCAAAAACCCTACTGCTAGAAACTTTGGGATTAAAACAACAAAAATGAGTATATTTGTCCAAATAGATTCCTAGAAAGATAAAATCTGATGGAGACCCTCAGTTTACAATAACTCTGATATTTTTGTAAAAGTTTGACATTCACTGACAATCATTATTATCTGATTTGAAAAATAGGCCTAATTATTGCTTACCATAGAAACACTTAGTTTCTTAATATTTACTTTAAATGTGAACCAAAGGAGAATTCTCTGATTATATATTAAAAGATGAGCCCATTGGACCATTCCCCCGATATTGTAACATAGTTGGCAAATTTTCAGTATGTGCATCTTCTATCCAGATGTTGGGCATTTCTTGCTTCATTGATAATTTTGGTCTCAATCTGACCATAACTTTTTTTTAGTTAAAGCATTCAGGAAGCATATAAAAACTGACAAGTTGGTCTGTTTCAAATATGAGAAACATTTTGAAAGAAATACAGAGAAAAAAAAAAGAAAAAAAGACAATGTTTTTTTGGTTTTTTTTTATAGTCGGTACCTCATAAAAGTAAAAAAAAGAAGAAAAAACAGGTATTATTTTTGTCTGCTCAAATTAAATCTTGTCACACAAAGTATATGGTGAGACCTTGTCACCAATCTAATACTGCACTTAAATTCATAAAGTCAAGGTACTAAAGAGGAAAGTTCATCAGAACAACAAATGTAGCCATGTTTTAGTTTCGTTTTTTTTTTTTTTTTTTTTTTCTGAAGGGATCTATTTAAGTATACAAATCAAAATATAGTTTTAAAAAAATTAATTATATCAAATATAATTCTGAATTTTTTATCCTTCCATAACAATTATTTTGAAAATATATTTATAAAAAAAAGAAAAAAGCATGTTACGACAGTGGAAAAGTGACTGAAGCAGAGATGCCAGATCAGGACCAGTAACATTACAGATTCTTCTTTGGATTTTATCAAGAATCTCTAAATATAAAGATGTACCTGACCAGATGTGGCAGTAATATTCAATACTTGGACAATTGGTAGATTTATAAATGTGTAAATTATATTCTGACTAGAAATTAAATAGTAGAATATAGTAATGGGATATCTGTACTTGAAATATTTATTTTACTATGGGTATTAACCTATTTCCTTTTATTTAAATTCAAGATTGTTATGCTTCGCCAAGTTAGTTTTAACACAATGGATAGTGGGAAACCAAATTTTATTTGAATTACTTTTCTATTGTGCGTCTTTTCTCAACAAGCACAAAATATCCTCATTCCACCATACAAAATATCCTCATCTCACTGACACAAGTCCTGCCCCACCCAGAAAAAAAAATAGATGAGGAATGAAGTCATGGCACCCACATAATGTAATTTAGATAGATTCTTTACCCACAACTGTTCATTTCACATTGAGATTGGTTAAGTAGTTAGAGAAACAAATCGGCAGTGTTGAAATTAGAGGTTCACCATGTACAAGGCCCAGGAGCTACTCGAGGTAGAGGGTTACAGAGTAAGGGGCACAGTTTATACAGATATATGGGGAAGACAGCAGTTAACCCTAGATTTGAACAGTTTAAGATTGTAGTGATTGGGGAAAACATCCTCTTGGGAGCTGGTTCCACAGAACAGTGGTTCATTGGAAGAACCTGTTCAAGTGGAACTTACTTCTCACCAATGGAATACGGAAGGAATGAGAGTGGTTTGCTACAATGTATGTAACATGGCGGGTCCTAGCCATGACGGTTAAAACTGGCGAAACTAAAGAATGTAGTTCGTCTGAGCACATTCCATGGAAGTAGCGATAGATCAGTGAGAGGCTTGTGACATCTTGTCTGAGACAGGAGTTGCAGGGTGCATAGGTTCATTGCTAGAAAATCACTTGAAACAAAAATGACTGGTTCTGATCAAGAATATTTTATCTATTCTATTAAATGTACTTTTGTGCATCAAATATAATCACCTCCAGGAATAGTCAGGCTGGTGGGGATTCTTCAACTTACAAAATAAATTAGGAAATTTGAATTCCAGGAACCAAATAATCATGCCACAGAAAAATTAAAGTTTAATTAAATAATATATTCTTTGCTAATATATCAGTTTTTCTTGTCTTTATTCATAATTTTCACACATATTTTATTTTCACACTCACATTTTTTTTTTTTTTTTTTTTTTTTATCAAATACATTTATATCTTTTTTTTTCTTAATCATTTTTTTTTTTTTAAATCAACCTTTTTTTTTTTCTCATCAGTAAAAGAATGGCTCCACTATCTCACCAGTAGGTTATAAATATTGTGCAAGCACTTGTATTTGCTACACAACAGTATTGATGCAATGCTTGTAAAATCTATTAAAGCTTCACCAAGTATTTATTTCTATTCATTTGGGGTCTGATATCTCACTGACTTTGTTGCAAAGAGATCACTTAATATTGATCACCATTTACTAACTACACCGAGATGTTTGCAAAAAAAAAAGAAATTCTGCTAACAGTTGCAACTTTTATAACCATGAAAATGGCAATGGTAAAGCTAAATTATTCAATGATTAAATATTTGAATGTAAAAAAGAACTGGTATGCATTGTGATAAAACTGTTTCTGGTCTCAATGCTAATAACTGTATTGTGAAGTAAAAAAAATAAAAAAAAATGTGGAACTGTTTGTGAATTTGTTCAGAACTGATTTGTGCCTTTTCAGTGATATTATTATTTTTATTATTATTATTTTAAATATATTATCAAATTATAAATTTTAAATATATTATCTTATATATTATTATATTTATTATTTTAATTAATTCATCATCATCATCATTATTATTATTATTATTATATATTATTATATATTATCAAATTATAAATTATTATTAGATATTAATTATTATTTTCAGTATTATTATTATTTTAAATATATTATCAAATTATAAATTTTAAATATATTATTATATATTATTATTTTAATTAATTCATCATTAATTATTATTATATTATTATTATTATATATTATTATTTTCAGTATTATTATTATTATTTTAAATATATTAAATTATAAATTTTAAATATATTATTATATATTATTATTATTTTAATTAATTCATCATTAATTATTATTATTTTCAGTGATATTATTATTATTTTTCATTTTTTTTAAACATCCAGTGATTTTTTGGAGGAGTGTTTTATGAATTAAAAAAAAAAAAAAAAAAAAATTGTAGATTCTTTAACCGAACATAAGCCAGTGTATTCCTACTCAAAGACCTTCAAAACTAACACTTAGTAACAGAAGTAGATATTGTTGTGAGGTGATATGTTAGGTTGGCCAGAAAGTTTAAGAATAATTTAAAAAAAGATTTTGCTTTTTATTTTTAATCCATGAACTAAACAAACTTTTTGGTCATACTAGTAACTATTTTTATTCTTAGGCAATTCCCATGTACTTGATGTTTGTAATTATTAAAAAGAAAAATAAATTAAAACCCAGAACGCTCTATAATAACAAAATTATATCATTTAAATAAAGATTCAAATTTAAAGTAAAAATGAAAATAAATATAAAACTGATCTTACCCAATACTCCTTGTCACAAAATATGACCCCCCCCCCACCTAAAAAGAAAAAGTGAAAGTCATTAAAAAATGTTTTTAAAAAAAGAGAAAAAAGCATCACATCTATGAAGCCAAAATCTTGATATCTGTTGCATTATATAGCTTTCTGATATAAAACAGGAATACGCCTACATGGGCGAGATAAATGATAGCCAGGAAGTTAATATTGAAGAATGTCATTACAACAGGTGTTTAATATCTTTCCTGGAGCAATTGACCCTCTCACAGAACAAACAGAAAATTCAACCTTTACACATTGGCCCAGTGTAAACAATAAATTGTGCCAGTACCTTTTTCAAATATGAGGAATGGCAGTATAGAATATCATAGCAGGATTTACCCAAACTCTCCCCAGCCTTCATCTCTAAGCTATCGGAGAAGGAAGTACTATAGTGTGTATCACTACCCACTCCCCGTCTCCTGACTCTCAGCCATTACCAGTCATAAATGCAACTTCATTTTCTGCCCTGAACCCACCTACAACCAGCTTTACCTAGTTGGGGGAAAAACAACTCTAAGGTGACTGCAGATTCTGAGAAGGTATTTTTAAACCATCCCTAGTTCTTGCTTGCCGAACGCTCTACCTGTTCTTTGGGTGAGCAGCAAGGACTAACCCACTCTTGTTTTATATATAGTTCTATTACCTGCTGGCAAATTTCGATTAGGATTTTTCATCTATCTTCCTCCCATTTCTTAGTGTCTTTGCTTGGGTTACCAACGACTTATGCTACGGAATATGGCTAAGAAACCGGTTCCAACTCCAGTGAAAGGTACCATATTATTTGTGATCCTTAAGTTGTTTCTCTCACCTCCTTAATTTTTTTTTTCAATTTTTTTTTATTACACATTCACAAACTAATCCATGCACGCTACCTATGCACTGAAGTAAAAAAAAAAAAAAAAAAGAAGAAAAAAAAAAAAAAGATTTATATATTTTATTTCTCATCTGTGAAGTGAATCTTATCTTTCTCCACAAAGATAATTTCTTTTAAATGTCTTGTTGGAACCAGCATTTGGGAAAAAAAAAAAAAAAAAAATGACAATTTAAGAATTAACCTTTTTTTTTTTTCTTTTTTTTTTTTTTTTTAATTTATCTTTTCTGTTTTTACATTTTATTTTTTCTTAATTTTATAAAGATTTATGACAGTTTTTAAAAACAAATAATAAAAAAAGGCTTTACAAAAGAAATATTGACAAAGAAATATGAAAAATTCTAATTGCTAAATTTTCAATACTTTTTTCATTTGCACTGTTTTTTTATTTATTTTATAAATGATCAGATATAATAAAAATGAAAAAACACCTTTTGATAAAACATGTTAAATATTTCCTTTTATATTACTAGTAAAATACTAGCAAATATATTTTGATGTTTTTGTGTTTTCTGTACATGGCTTACATACAGACATATAGAGACAAAAGGAAAACTTGTCAGCCGGCACATTTTGTCCTCTGATGAGCTTTATTAAAGCAAATGTATAGATTTTATTTATTAACAAGTTTTTGTCTTTATTCATGCCCTTTTACAGACACATTTTTAGTTATATCTGAATTTTTTTTATACACACACACACACACACACTAATATATATAAGAGACAGTGGTGATAAGAAGTACTTGATATATATTTTGGTCATGTATGTGTAAAATATATATTTTAATATATTTTCTGTTTATATGTTATTTTTATAGATACAAATATTTAAGTAAATGCTCTGTTTATAATAAACAGTATTAACATTTACTGGCCTGAATGTCCAGGAAATTTCATAGAAAATATGTCCTTCAACAGGAATTGAACCTGTATCCTACATGGAACTGTCATATAGCCTAATGTGCTATATCATTTAGCTACAGAGGAAGTATTTGTAGGATACAGGTTCAATTCGTGTCTGAGGACATATATTTTCTATGAAATTTCTTGGACATTCATGTAGTTAATACTGTTTATTATAAACAGCATTTACTTAAATGTTGCTATATATAAATATAACGTATAAACAGAAAATATATTAAAATAATTGTCAGACTTCGTCCATTTCAGCATGTGTGTGTGTGTGTGTGTGTGTGTGTATAAAAAGGACAGTAACAGTGAACATAGAAATTAACAAATCAGAAGTCACTGTCAGTTTTACATATCAAACAATCATCAGCAATTTTCAACTTGTGTGTATGTATATATATATATATATATATATATATATATATATATATATATATCTCTTTTTTTTTTTCTTTTTTTTTTTCTTTTTTTTTTGAACACATATTATTAAATGTAACAGACGGAGAATGTATATTATGTTTGATTATGAGCCATTCAAATGTTTGCTTTCATTTTGGGTGAAAATAAAGACAAAAATTGTCCAACATTTGGATATTTTTTTTAAGTTAGTCCTAAGCTTTCAGCTCACATGAGCCATCCTCAGATATCAAAATGTTGGACAATTTTTGTCTTTATTTTCACTTGAAATTAAAGCAAACATTATAACTGCTCATGATCAAACATAATAGACATTCATTGTCTGTTATATTTAATAATATATGTTTAAATAATGATCTGCTGCCCCAATACACTATATATATATATATATATATATATATATATATATATATATATATATATATATATATATAATTGCACAGTGAGTGTTGGTGGTAATAATAAAATGGTGATCAGTGTAAGATAGCAGCTAAAATTTATGCTAAGAATAAATATGTTCCTCTCTGGTACAACTTTGAATTTAATGCACATAGCAATTGTCAGGTAAAATTAAAAACTGACCTTTATAATTTGCTAATATTTATCACCTACTGGTGAGATAGTGGTGCAATCCTTTCCTGATGAGAAAAATAAATTGGTTGATTTTTTGGGAAAAGAAAAATTTACAAAAGATTAAGAAAAAAAAAGATATAAATGTATTTGATTAAAAAATGACTGTGTGTGTAAAAAATATATCTGAAAATTATGAATAAAGACAAGAAAGAAACACTGATATATCAGCAAAGAACATTTCATTTATATATATATATATATATATATATATATATATATATATATATATATAGGCAGAAATCCTTCATTAAAATATGTTTTATTAAATACAACACTAGGAATCCTTTTTAATCATTCATAGATTCTATGAGGTCTTCTAAAAAAAAAATTCTGTCTGACCAAGAAACCCATAAAAAAATCTTTTGTTTAGTGAGATTTTTAGTTGGTTAGGTCAGGAATTTCTCACCCCCACTCTCAGGAAATAAAACAGAATATGACACTATATATTTATCCATAATGTAACCTGGTACTGTAACAACTTACTAATGATATATTCTGTTGTTATGGCAACAAGAAACATTCCTCAATGCCAATAAATGAAAATGCACCCTGTTATCATAACTACAGAATATTTCATTAGTAAACAGGTATCTGAATGTCCATAAATTTCTGTTAACTATTTTCCCAGTTTCTTAGAAATTGGTAAAAGTAAATATCTGAAAAAAATAAAGAAAAAAGTTTATCATATTTTTTAAAACATGTCCTTCAGAATATAGGAAGCCATAGCTCACCACAGCTTCTATTTTTCATATCTGCAAATTTCCATGATTGTCCTTGGGAACAATACTAGAGTAGTTTCCTATTATTTTCATGGTCTTGACATTTAAATTGATTTCCCCTATCAAGGCTGGAGATCAGTCTGCTGTACTATTTTACCTGTAGTTGGAAATGGAGGAAGAAGATAGATTCTGTTTCCAATGGCATTAGTGCAAAATGAATGCAGTAGCTTTGGTTGGAATTTGAACTCAGCCAGCTGATTCCATTTTTCATCTCAGTAGTTGGTAACCATTACGCCATCCACACATACATTTTGTATATATTTGTTTAAATCGAGAAAATTTTTTTTAGAGCATCAGATATTAACCACATGCAAATACTTAGTGCCTTCTTATTATTTAGACATCTTTTCATCTGCCAAAAAAAAATCAAGAAAATTTCATTAATAATAAATGAATATTTAAACCAAATTATTTTTTTTAATAATTTTTCCTCCTCATGATAATTATATTTAATGACAGTGAAATTATTACATTTTGTTTGTGATAAGTTGTTAATAAGATTGTTTCTTGTTAAATTATACTCTGTTCTATATGAATTAGTACATTTGCAAACAAATTTCATAGTAAGTTTAATGACTATTATAGTAAAGAGGTTGCATTATTTATTTAGTCATACCTCCATCCCATAATAATTACATTTGCATACACATTCCATACAGTAAATGTAATGGCTATTATAGGGCAGAGGTAGTACATTTTTAAGCCATTGAATTACTAATTTTATTTTGTGATTATATTCTTAGGTGTCTAAGACACTATGACGTCTTAATTGGTAGGAATTGTAATTTTTCTCAGTATGCAATAAAAGTGGGTGTCTTAAAAGGTTGTGTTGAAAAATCATTTACAGTAGCAAAAAGGTTGTAATTAATAAACGGATAGTGGGGTTTTAAACTTGGATATGGTCAGAATATTTGCTTTAAAAAAAAAATAAAAGATAAAAAAGAATTCCACTCCTCCCTTTTTATTTGGTACTTAAGAGTAAATGCTTTTATAATAGTCTCAATTAACTTTCACCATTAATTAATTTTCCTATACTTGTCAAACAAATGACAGCTATAATTAATTAATTTTGCAATTGCATTGTATTTATAAAATATAGGAAATGTTGTTCTGAATGTTTGTTTTTTTTAATGTTCAATACTTCCTGAACATTAAACAAAATAAATAAGATTCTATTCAACATTGGTAAATTATAATTACTACATCACCAGAAGAGTCCGCAACTTAGATATGCTCAATTTGCACATTTATGCAGTGGATTCTTTTTATGTAGAGAACGTTATATGCACACACACACACACACACACACACACATATATATATATATATATTTAAGCCTAATAAAATCAAAACATGTTAGATTGATAAATATTTCCTATTTGTTCTTTATTTATTACAATCCATATTTGTTTCACATTTGACTTGTACATACATACATATGGCCCAAAGATTGTGGTCAAGCTTGAAATGGAATGTCACCACTCAGTGTTGACCTCAGTGTCCACGTTTATATTTGCACATACTCTACCCTTGAATATTGAGCACTTTTACCCATAAATATAGAAAACCTTAGAACTAAATTTTTATCTTATATATATATTGTACATTTGGCAGCAACCATTCTCTAATACATATTTCATTGAATGTGACAAACAAGAAAAATTATACAAGATTTTAAAGTTTTTCTCATGTTCTTACAGCTTTCCTTTTTTGGGGGGTGGAAAACTAAACTAAAAAAAAAAAAAAAAAAAAAGCTAAGGGAGTACACAAACTATCCATAATGATTATTTTCCCATATGCTTTTGGTCAATGTCTTGGCCATTTTCAAGGGATCATTGTTAATGTTTTCTGCTGTTTGTGTTCTAAGTTGTACTGCGTGCAAGTAGCAGTAATTCTAAGCTGTGTGAAAAGAAATGTGTTTGTGATTCCATATTGGGATGTCTTTTAAAAGACCACCAACACTTTACTGTCATTGTCAAATAAGGTATGATTGAGGCTTGGCTTGAATTATTTTATATAAAGTTCCTCTATCATCTTAAGACTTTGTTGACAAATTCTTTTAGAAAACTTATTTGGATTCATATTTGTCACCATATTTATTACAACGTTTCAGCCATTGTACTAGACTGCTTTAGTTCCACATTTAATGGATGTCAGTTGTTAATTCCCCTCTCCAAGTTCTCCACTGCCTTAACCGGGCATTGAACTCACACTCTTTGGGTCCTGTCACTGGATCTAAATAATGCCTTTATCCACTGTGCCATTTGTCCTTGAGGACATCTGTGTATGAATTTCTGGGTATTATAAACCTGTCTTCAGCAAACATTTTTCACCAGTGCTCATATTGCAATTTTTTGCTGTTATCATACATGTTTCTACCAGAGCTCATGTTGCAATTTTTGTTATCACTTTTCTCTGGCACTCCTTATTACTGGTTCCCATATTGTATTCATTTTTATGCTTGGTCAGCTCAGGAGATTTTTGTGGTCTGGCATATGTGCTGATTCCTTAAGTTTATGAATTTTCCAATGGTGTTCTTTGTCTATGATCTCAACCTGATCCCACAGAGGGCGGTGATCTCCCTTTTCTCTCCATATGTGGTCAGCCATGCATGATTTTTCCACTTCCCCTCATGTTACAGCTTTCTGGTGCTTTTGTGTTATCAACTAGAATTTTTCTAATGGGGGCAGGCAGGTGTTTGTGAGTATCTGGGTGCTTTTTATAGCACTGAGATCACTTAAGTAGTTTGATGACAATCAGTAGAAGAATGACAATGTATATCCAATGTATATAATCAATTTAATACATGACACATTTTTGTACTGGACCACAAAACTGGCATACTATTAGGTTGGTGCAAAAATAATGTCGTTTTTTGACGTTAAAAATACGTCAAAAAACGACATTATTTTTGCACCAATCTAATACATTTGTTTTAAGTTTAGATTTGATAGATTCAAGGAAACATACATAAAACTTTGTCAGATTAACTATCAATATTTTATGTAAACCCATGAGCAGGTCATAAAACCTAAACCTGACATTACGTCTAAATCTTAAACACCAAGTGTAGTTACTCATAGTCATTGTTGGAATTCGTTGGTGTGTGAAAGGAGTTCTATGTTGGATCTGAAGAGACATCCTCAGATACTGCATGGTAGGGTAAGAGAGTTCAGAGGATGGAGAGGCTCTGACTTTTCTTTAGCTTTCTTTGATCTTCTATTTGTCTTCTGGTATTTCAAAGGATGTTGTTTTTTCATGGACTGCTCTTCCACAATTGGTTCTTTCTGCAGCTTCCATCCCCGAGCTGTTCTGTTCTGTTCTCAGCAAGGTATTTTTTAGCTGATCCTAGAATCGATAACATGGGGCTCCATGTTGTCTCTTGTCAGATGCGAACTCCAAGAAGAGGATGTGTTTGGAAAGGCAGATATCTGGCATTCAGGCAAGGTGGCCAGCCCATTGAAGTCAGTGCTCTCGGCTCTCCAACTTTGTGCAAAGAGGAACTTTGTTGTTCATGATCTGGTCCTGACACAGAACCATGTGTCATAGTAACAAATACAAAACTAATGATAAAAAAATGTTGTATTTGAACATAACATTCAGTAATCCCTTTAAAGGTTTTATTCAGTGCTGTTATGAGCACTGGTAAAAAAAAAACGGTTTATGAAGACATTAGGTTTATAATACCCAGAAATTCATATACAGATGTCCTGGCACAGTGGATAAAGGCGTTAGTTAGATCCAGTGACAGGATCCAAAGAGTGTGAGTTCAATACCTGGTTAAGGTGGTGGAGAACTTGGAAAAGGGAATTAACAGGAGATAACTGATAACTGACATCCATTAGACATGGCATGTGGAACTAGAACAGTCTACCCCAGTGAGCGAAGTAAAGGATTCAGTTCAACATTCCAACCACCTGAAGAAGGCCGGAGCGTACAATGGCCGAAACGTTGTAATAAATATGGCGACAAACATGAGGACAATAGTCCGAATAATGTAAATATTGTACATAATACCTTATCTCAGAAATATAGACAGATACTCAGTACTGTTTATTGAAAACTTCTGATATTTTAGAGAAATACATTTTCTTCTTTCAAATTAAACATATATGACATAGCTGTATTGTGAACACAATTTGCTGTTATTATCAACCTGGGGAAGCAATTCCAGCAAGCAGTACCCTTTTAAAAAGTGCTCAAAAACCATACAAGGCTTGGTTCAACCCATAGTAAGTGATACTGAGTTCATCTATGGCTGTGCTAACATAAAGTCACAAGTCATTGTGACCGAGGGTTGGAGCGTACTGGCCTTGTTCAAATTGTTGATTCCACCAGATGATGAGCTTTCTCTCAGAAATTATAATGAAGGTCTGCTCAGCATAGTTGCAATTGGGCTCTGTGGGTGTTGAACAAGCACAAATGTACCTGTGAAGGGTTCTGCAAAGAGGATTAAGTAGCCACCCCTAGGAGGCAAGCATACTTGAATATGAGTGGCCAGCCATTACTTAGTAGATATGTGGTGCAAGGCTACAAATTTGGGACACCCCAGTAAGGATTGAATACAGTAACACCATCATTAATAGTATATAAAACACATCTTCTCTCTTAAAAAGAAAAAAAATGCCTCAAAAATATGTTTTTGGTCTTATAAGATTGAGGTCTTTAGTAGATTAATGCTTATCCAGATACTCTTGAATACTATTACTTAAGGAGTAAATAACTTTGCCTATTGCCCAGACAGTACTCCTCCCATGTCTATTGAACAGGAGTAGAGATTTATCCCTGTTTCCTGTTTAGGAAATGATTTACTGTTTCCTTTTCTTTTAAGTGTCTTAACTTTTTTGGTAATCTGACTGATTAGTAGCTGTGACTTTTCATTATGAAGGTACCAGATTGGTAGTTTTCTGGTTGCTGCATCCTGACTGGTAGTAAGGAACACAAACACTTTGGCAGCACTTAGAGAGGTTGCTCTTGTCAATAGTTGCATAATATCAGGATATTTCCAGTGCCATGTCGCACATGGTTAGGTGTCCCTGTATGTACTTGTGGTGGGAAACTGCAAGGCCATATTATGACTTGGCCACCTTCTGGACAGTTTTTATTTCCATTGAGAATAGGGAGTGATAATTATTTTGGCCTTTTTTCTCCTGAAAACATAATCTTGGTCGTTTATTGTCCCTCTTTTCTTAATAATGTTCTCTTTTACTCATACTCTCTTACACTCAGTAACCCCTTGACTTTATTGCCTTGTTTGGGATGAAATGATTAAAAAAAACACTTAACTCTGTAATAACTGTTTTAATGTCTAACTACATAACACACTGTATTATTAAATGTAGTTATGGTCAGGTTTTATATGCTATCAAATATTGTCTGTTTTCTTATAAGGAAACATTCGGCATTCATTAACCAAGCAGCCAGTGCTATTTTCAGTTGAAATTTATAAAATCTTTGTATTAAAACAAATTTTCAGGGTGATGTAATGGAATAACCTGTCACCCCCATGAGTGACTACACTATAGGTAGTAACTACCTATAAGTATCTGTAAGTCAACAGACTACAGAGACTAGCTGGGATCTGTTGAGTATGACTCAGACTTACGCGAGAACACCAACCTTCTAATAGTAGCATTCACTACTGAATTGACTTGCGACAAACTTGTGCATACCTTTCTTCTTATTGTACTGGTTTGTTACAATAAACCTTTACTTATTTTATCCACCTTGTTTTTCAAGTATATATTCCTATTAGCACAGAATATAACACAGGGAAATGGGTTTCACAAGTTTAGTAACCATTTTCACTCTTTCCGATATTAATGACGGCTTCCTTCCTAATCCTTTTGTTCAAAATGGTGTGAATCGTCAGCGTCTTGGTTGTCATTATTTTCTCTGAGAGTTGCATATGCCATCCATTTTAACAATTAAATTGGCTGTTAAAAGTCATCAAAAGATGTGGTTTTTGTTATTTGGTTCAGTTCTTTGCAGTTCTGTAGTGCCAGTCTATGAGGTTTGAAGAAGAGTGGTCATTGCTAAGACCCACAAGCGTGATTTGCTCAGTCATTTTTGACTTGAGAAAGTATTTCTATACAGTTTAGAGTTTACATATTTCTGAACTGATTGGACACCATACATTATATCCATATGAAAGTCACATTTATCTAAGAACCCGATTCCACTGACCTTAGTAGGACAGTGGGTTGAAATAACAAGACGCTTCAACACTGAACTGATGAGAACAACAATGACACAACAGGATTAGCTTACAAACTTTCATTCTATGGCAGGGGCAAGAGATATTTCAGTTTAGTTCATCAAGAGGTCAAATCTGATCAGGATGGGGGGTTAGGAAGATTAGATTCTTTCTGTTTTGAATCTAGAGCATTTCAAATCTTGAATATTTGCTGGGTTAATGACAATAGGATTTAGTTAAAGATCAGGTGATATTGGCAACTTTGAAAATCAGCCTTTGAAACTTTGGATTTTACCAGAGCTTGAACACTAGCACTAGTAGGAAATATGCAGCAGTCTGAGGCACAAGTCCACTCCTCCTTGCATAAAAATGAAGAGAATTTAATAGACTGGGTGAGATATGCCATATGCCAAAAGTTTGGGGCCACCCTAAGGATTTAATAATTTGATTTAATTAACTCCTATTTAGTTCAGATATTGAAACTATTTAACCTATTAGTGCATGGCATTCAATATTTTTAGAGCGAGTTTATATAAAATTTAAAATCTGCAAACCCTAAGACTGATATTAGCCAGCAAGAAAGATAAGACAAAAAGTGCTAAACTTTTAAGGAAACTTTATGCAGTAAATGGGTTATTTATTATTGAATAAATGATAAAACCTTTCAAGAAGAGAAAGTCCCTCTGGCCTGAAGTGAACTAGTAAATTAGTTTTCAAAAAGGCATGCAACCTTCAATTTTGAGGTGTTAAATAGAATGATTAGGGACTTTGATGGTCTGATAGAAGTGGGTACCATTAAAAATAGAATGATAGAATAAGCATAGAAAGACGAATGCAGCAAACACTGATTCATAGGAATGTGTATAAATGGCTAAAAACAGATGGAATTTGGATAGATTTAGAAAGATTTTGTTATTGGTCTATAAATATATCATTTTACCAACAAACTAATTATGGACACTTACGTAAGCAGGCTTAATACGTTGTTGTTTTTTGTTAAAAAATTTTTCTTTTTTTTTTTTCTTTTTTTTCCTGCTCAAAAATCTGAATTGCTCTTGGACACTACCATCCAAACAAGTTGCGTAGGAAGGACAGAAATATTTTCCCACTCACTTCATTCAATTTCCTTCTTATCAAAAGCCTTTCTTCCTCTTCCTTTCTTCTTTTTTTTTATGTTCTTACCAAATTTACAAGAAACTCTTGCATTTCAGCATCTAATTCCCCCCAGTCCTTCCCATAAGTTATTTAGTTTTCCTGACATCTTAAAAGTTAACCAATGTTAAAAAAAAAACATTCCTACTCTCATTTGCACACACAAACATGTATCAATATACACGTTCTTGTATATAGATATTTGCTTATGTGTATAACAAAGGAAAAAATTTATTCAAAAATTGAAAAATTAAAATAAACAGGCCTTTGTGGTTGAATTTAATTAAACTTGTTTAAATTCTTGCTGCCTACATATACATTGTGTGCATGAGTCTGTTTGATTGGGAAGAGATAAGTTTCATGCGGAAAGAGATATATATATATATATATATATATATATATATATATATATATATATATATACGCACACATACATCTGAGGTCAAGTTAACTTTGATGGTCCTCCAGCCAATGAGGAACTAGCATATTGTTTCTTTGCAAACATGTTTTACAAACAAGGAAACTATCACAGTTTTATTTATTACAGTGTTTAACCCTCTCTTAGTTCTGTAGACAATTGTCACAGCATTAGTACTGTGGAGGTTTTCAAACGATCCACTTGAAATATTATAGATGTATATCATTTGGTTCTTCTTTTTTTTTTATTTTTTTTTTTTTTTTTTATTATATATTGTCTTGGGTGTTCTTATTGAATAAATATTAATGGGAAACAAAAACAAATGATTTTATTTTGAAAAATTGAATTAAAAGGCCAATATTAAAAAAAATAAATTAGTAAGTTTCAAAAATTCAAATATACAAAAATGTTTTTTTTTTTTTTTTAACTTTTTAAAACATTTTATAATTAGCCTACATCGGCTTCAACTTTTTTCACTAAGTTAAGTAAGCAATAAAGTTCCTGTGGTTTTTGCATACTGTTTCTATATTAGTTTTTACTTTATGACTATGTGCTTGTAATTCACACATGAATTGATGACTTAAACCAGAAACTCCTTTTAGTTACTTGACTGAGGTATTCAGAAAGTTGAATAATCATGAAAATTAGACTTGTTTTCAAGTTATCAGAATTAATTTTATGCCAAATTGTAAATGGTGTGACAGAAATACCTCTCACATGTACCCCCACATAATGGTAAGACATTAGTTGCAATGGTTTTTTCATCAACCTAATGTCTTACCTTTATGTGGTAGGTATTTCTGGGAGGTCTATGTAGGAGGTATTTCTGCTGCACATTGAATTTTAATTTATTTATATCAAATCTGTTCAATTCTTTTTAAGTAAATTACATCAAATAATACTGTAGAAGAACCTATATAAGTGGGTTGCTGAAAAGTTATCAGCCTGACCAAGAAACCTTTTAAAAAAAAAAAAATTCTGATTTGATCAGATTTTGATTGATCCAATAACCTTTTAGCCCCCTTTTCATATATAAAAGCCAGTATCTGTTGCTGCGAAATGCACACAATTTCTTATGCTGTGTTTGTTGCTTTCCTTGCCTACATGTGATAAAAACCTGCTTAAATATGAATTTTGTGGGATAGCTGAAGTATGACTGACTGAAAATGACTGAACCTGGTATTATTCACAGAAGCAAAAGTATATTCCTAACATGGCAGTACTCAAGTACTTCATAAAATAATACTATAGAAAATACTTAATCTATTCTATAAATGTTAAACATAATTTAACTCTGTATTTATTGGTTACACAGCCTGAACTTCCTTATGAGACATTCCATTGTTATAGTAACAATGTCGGTCTTGGCCTTCCTGCTAACTTTGTGCATGTAAATTTTGGTGCAAACCCGTCGAAAATTGCAGCCATGCATTTGTTGCACACACACATCCTGCCTTTTATAGATAAAGATACACATACGTGCACACACACTTAGTTTTCTCTCTGCTCCCTATGTGCTGAAAAGTTATTGGCCAAGCCCACTTCTCAAAATCTGAGCATATATAACAAGTACTGAATTATGTCTTTTATTTAATATCACTGTTTCTTTAAAATGGTCCTACATTAGGATCCTGGTTATTAAAAAGTCTATGAGAAATCATCTACCACCCCGAACTAGGACTTCAATATTTCTGTGAATTTAATGCCCAAGGGATGGAGTCTGCAAAAACATATTTACTCATTTTGAATGCTTTGTAAATTCTTTGAACAATCTTGAAATCATGGGCAATTGGAATTCACTTGAAATGAAGTTTAACTTCCTAAATGCGTCTCTGATTTTCCTGTTCTGTAGGAAGTCTGAAGAATCAGACAACAATTTATGTCTGTAAGAATGCAAAGAAGGTGGTCTCGGGTAATAATCTTCAGCTTTGCTTACCAATTCTACCTAGTAGTAATTGTACTATTCTACACCCTGCTCTCCAACTTCTGACTATATTTTTACTCCACCCACCTCTACAACCAACAGCCATTTGACTCATGGCTTACCAATTTCACAGAAGCTTCTTTTTTTTTTCTTTTCTTTTTTCTTTTCTTTCTTTATTTGATTTACTTATTTTTTTTCTTTTGCAAATACCAATATCTCACATTATTAAGTTTTCTTCCTAACAATGTAGACGCTAATCGAGAATAACTTGTATTGTTTCTTTGCCAATGATAAATAACTAATAATAAATTAGGTAAGATAAAATGCAAACATTAGTGAAAGGTATTTTTTAAAGATTTCTTCTTTTATGTGCCATAGTCTTGTGGACGGTCATGGCTCTCCACAACTAGCTGAAATTATCGTATGTAAAATGTATAAAGATATAGTAATAGAATAATAGAAAAATGACTTAATTTTAATATAGAAAGGCAGTTTACTAACAATCATCTATAAAGGGGGCGGGTGATCAAAAGATCTTGACACGTTCCACTTACCAAGATCTGACGAAATGATCAAACAAATTTTTTTAAGGGCCTCTTGATTGGGCTAAGAATTTTTTTACCACACACGTTGTATATTCCTTTTCTTTATATACGTATATATAAGATTAATGCGAGTAAAATTGTCATTTAGCTGATTGATTTTTTTTATATACATTTAGCACTGGTCAGAGAATATAGAAGAAAATTTATATCAGTGTTAAATGTGTATAAAAAGAAAAAATTGAAAAAATATTATCAGTAAATTACTGATACTCTCTGAAGAGTAGGCAAACATGCCCGTCTATGAAAATCTGGAGTCAGGATGCTGAAGGTAACATCAATCAGCTAAGTGACAATTTTACTTAAATTAATCCTATTAATGCTCTATCTTCGATATCAAGCACATTGTTGCAGAGACTGCCTGACTTAAATGTCTTTTCTCTCAATACCCCATTGACTGTCAGCATTTTTGGCTTTATACTATTTTTTAACATCACTGTACACAGACATATATAGGATAACGATATAAATTTTTATACATCAAGAACAGTTTTGAAAGAAAATATGTATAACAAATTGTAAAAAGTTTTTGTGACTTGTTTCATCCATTAGGACTTCATTCAACTGGGTTTGTTGTGGCTACACGTGTACGAATGAGAGATGCTGGGAGTTCCAAAATTTAGAAAGAATTTTTTTTTCTATCTAGTCAAATTCATCTAGATTCTTTTCGTTGTGTTTCCATTGTATTTGTTATTAAATATCCCACATTGTGATAACAGAAAGTCTGCCAAAAATCGTGAAACATTGTAAGAGCCTGGATGTAAATTTACTGTGGCTGAAGTAGCAATTAAAGTACTTTCTAGACATTTTCATCTTAGTGAATTATTTTCTCTTTTAATTAAAGTAGAATTTTTGATGTCAAAATTGTGTCCATTTTTGTTATGGTGAATAACCAACACATTTTGTATCTTATTTTTTAAAATGTCTCTTTTGTATTCATATTATCTTTTTATTTAAACTTCCTGAGGTTTCTCTAATATATTCTTTCTGGCAATTCTTGTAGTTGATAGAATAAATTCCTCCTTCAAGTTTATTTATATATATATATATATATATATATATATATATATATATATATATATATATAATCTCAATGGATGTAGGGGAGACTGAAAAATCATAGAATTGAAGATGTGAATGGAATAGTCAACCAAAGGGATTATTTTCAACTTTTTTTTTTTTTTTTTTTTTTTTTTTTGTTCAGTTCGACATTCCAACCACCTGAAGAAGGGCGGGGTGTACAATGGCCGAAACGTTGTAATAAATATGGCAACTAAGATGAGGGCATTAGTCCAAATAATGTAAATAATGTACATAATATCTCATCGCAGAAATATAGACAGATCTTGAAATCTTGTTTCTTTCAAGTGTGATTTAATTTTTGAAGAGGAAAATTTGCAAGGGGCAAAATCTATGGAATATGGTAGTTGCCAGACCTGGGGAATGTTGTGCTTGACCAAAAAAATGCAAGCAATGGTCACTTATTGAGCCTCAGTAGTGTACTGAGACACTCGCACTGTACACACTTTCCTTCCAAACACTTGCTATGAACAAGGGAAGTGAGAGAAAATGTTGTAACTTAGTGTTTATGTACAACAGTTCTTTTTGAATCTGCCAAGTGACTTCATTCAACATACTTTATCTCCGTTACTATAGCAACAGTTCTGATATGTTTTGATCAGAACGTGTGTGTGTGTGTGTATATATATATATATATATATAAGGGTTTTTATTTTTTAATCCGACATACCTTTATTACTGCAAATGTTATTTTTAGTGGTTATCCATATTTGAGTAGATGCCCCATTTTATTT
Organism: Acanthosepion lycidas; assembly: GCA_963932145.1. NCBI lineage: Eukaryota > Metazoa > Mollusca > Cephalopoda > Sepiida > Sepiidae > Acanthosepion > Acanthosepion lycidas. The sequence goes on from OZ010599.1 coordinate 92,904,960, forward strand.
AAAACAGTATTTATTTTGTCTGCTGGTCTGCGTACTCAAGAAGAAAAAAAATGTGCCTTCTGGCAAGATTTGAACCCACTTCACAATCCTGCAAGGTTTTATTTTGCCTTTCAAGCCCATTCACTCATTCAGATTTTTTTTTTGAAATGCATATCTGATCAATTTTGTATCTGAAATGTAAACAAAGCGATTTCTAAAGAATTAATGGAATGTGTGTGAAATGTATTAATATTTTTTGTCTATAATATCTAACTTTTTGCTGTACTCATTAACTCCCTTATATTGGTAACACCAGGTGGCAGTGTTTTTTTTTGTTTTTTATATCAGTGGTAGACTGTTCTAAGATGTTTACAAATGCAGGAATTATTTTTAAAATTCTGTGAATGAGTACAGGACAGTAATAATAATAATTGGAAAATACATTTAAAATATCAGTTTTGACAGCACAGGTAAAGTGGTATTACTTTAGCATAACTAAAACATTGTTTTGATAGTTAATGAACAGAACATTATTTAATTAACATATACTATCAGCTCTGAAAGATTTAGCTTGGTAAATACTACAAGTGATAATGACCATGAAAAAGGATCAGTGGGCCAATAAGTCTGTCACCTGACACACAGCAATTTAATTACTACTTACTGCTGAATTATATATGCATTGGCAAGGGAAGAGATCATGTTGAAAAATATTTGTTGTCTAAAATAAATGAAGGTTGTGGATTTCTGAATGCTCCCACATAGACATAAGCAAAATATAGAATTAACTGATCTCAAACAAAACCTATGTGCTGTCTCTTCTGGACATTGGTGATTATGACTCTCAACAATTTCCTGTCCTTTGTAGCGCTTAATAAATTTTGTCTTTTTTGCTATCTCTCCTAAACCTTGTTCCACCATCCATTTGCTAGGTAAGTTATACAGTTTTTCCTGCCTCTCTTGCCAGAGAGTATCAAATTTTCCAAGCCTTCTTTCTTGTGTGCCCTAGAAATTTCAGTTCTTTCTGATGTTAAATGTCTCCTTTTTTCCCATTTTCTCTGAAATGTTTGGTCCATGGTATTCTCAGCATCCTTCTGTAGAACTACATTTCTGTTGTTTCAAGTCTCTTTCATCTGTGAGGAGATTGTACAGTATTCACTGCCATATAAGAGGACTGACATTATATAACAGTTCAATACTCCTTTTATGGTTTTCTAATTTTCCTGTTAATACTTTGCTTAGCTTTTGAGAAGCATCTTTTGCTATCCCAAAGCACTTTGGATTTCAGTGTCGCACTTTTCATCCCGTTAGAATGTTTTCCAAATATTTAAATTATTGTACTTGTTTGATTTTGATATGTCCAATTTGTAATTTGCATGTTGTCTGTCCCTTTTGCTAGCAACCATTTGATTGGAAAAGAAACAAAAAAAAAACATTTTTAACACTTTGAGCAGCAGCACCAATTTTGACATGGGTGCATTATGTGTATGCTAGTGAGTAGTACATGTACAGATAATGTTTTGAAGGTTTTTATAAACTTGTGATATAGTAACACAAGTGTCAGTCCTCTGTATTTGTTAAACTGTAGATTTTCCAGGGTTTCATTGCTCTTTTTGGATACTTGACATGCATTTTGATCAAGACATTGTTGTTGCTTTGATTTTGGTTAATATGGTCTAATGAACCAGATTTTTGATTGTCCATATAGTTAGGACACTTGCCAAGTTCAGTGAATAGCAGCACTGAACAACTACAGTGTCCCCACTATAAACAAGTAAATGTGTCTGAAGGAATACAGATCACAAATCATAGGGAATTGTTTACTTGCACTCTGACACTATCATGCTCATCTCTAGTGATCTTGCAAGACAACTACCTTGAGGATGAAATGGTGGTCTCTTGTCTTCAGGTTTTGTATTCATGTAAATAATGATCATGTCTAACATAGACCCTATCCCTGACCATGATGGCATGGGATACCATGTTACCCCCCTGCTTGCCTTTGGTGTTTGCAAAAAGTGCATTGAATGGTGCTTTCTTCATTCAGTTATGGGTCAAGCAATGTTCTCTATTGTCCCATGTCCAGTGGGAGACAGGTCTGGTAATCATGTTGTCCAGGGATGTTTCTGAAAATCATTCAGTGTATGGGGAGTAGCAAGGACTTCAGATAGGCAGGTATTATTCTGCTTGAACAGAACATCGCCTTCTAGCTGCAGGATTAGCAGCAGAATGAGTTTAATAAACTTAGAACAATGGCCTAGTGGATTAAAATATTGGTTTGTGATTTGGTAACATAGTAATTGTGAGTTTAATCTCTGGACTGGGTAGTGTGAACTTAGATACAGTGGAAATGGGGGATAATAACTGAGGAATACTAAAAATAAGTACAAGACTCAATATCCCTAGATATGGAACAGTGTACTCCATAGATCAAATGTCATCCTGGGTAAGACGTTAAACTACATCTGCATCCTGGGTAAGTGGTTAAACTACGCCCAGCAGCAAGGCCTCTGATCAGGAAGTTTTGAGGAGCATGGAGCCACCTCTTAATTGCTGGTGTTTCCAGGTCCACCCTGACTTAGGGTGGTAGCACCTGTTAGGGTACATCTATGGGCAAATAGTTAACGATTACCAGCAATACTTTTTTGAAAAAAATTATTACCAGCAATATAATTTTGAAGGAAATATATTACCAGAAACAGATTTTTGACAAAACAAAATATTACCAGCAATAAAATTTTTTGTCAGCATTAAATAACCCATTGAGGTTGATATGCCATAAAACAAAATAAACCAAACCAATCTAAACCAAAGAATACATACTCTATTCATACGAATCTATCCTAAAAATGTTGTCGGCATTAAATAACCCATTGAGGTTGATATACCGTTAAACAAAATAAACCAAACCAAACCATAGATCAAATAAAAGGTTCAGTTCAGAATTCTCTTTAGCTTACCTGAATTGAGATATACCTCATGAAAGGCCAATGGCTGAAAAGTTTTGATAACAGCAACAAAGATGTAGACAATAATCTACATGTAGATAAATATTGCTTGACTCATTCACATAGTCTACTTACATTTCTTGCATTCCTTGGTTCCATCAGTTCTAACCTTCACAGCTAGGACCTGCCATGCCACGCCCATTGTAGGAAACCACCTACATTTCCTCCATATTCAGTTGGTGAGAAGTAAGTTCCACTCAGACTGCTTCTTCCCATGAATCACTGCTTTGTGGAACCAACTCTCAGGTGGATATTTCCCTGATCACTACAATCTTATTCAAGTCTAGGTTTAACTGTTATCTTTCCTTCCTATCCATATAAACTGCCTCTTAACATAATCCTCTACCTTGAGTGGCTCCTGGAACTTGTACAGGGTGAACTTCACTTTAAAAAACAAAAAAAAACAGGTTGTGTGAAGTAATATATTTCAGAATGGTATCTACCACACACACATATTGGTATCACCCCATAGAAGGCAGTGAAGCCACTAAGACACAAGAGGTTACAGAGTGTGGAAGAATTAGGGACAGAAACATTAATAATGAACTGGAAGAGAAAAGAGTAAACAGGAAGAGAGTAGAGACTTATTGTCACTGCATTTAAATTTTTGCAGATTAAAGTTGGCTGGAAAGCATGGAGTCAGGAAGGAGTTCTACATATAAAAAATACAAAAAAAGAAACTTTTAGCATAGAACTTACAGCTACATCTAGCCAGCTCAGCTGTAAATTGATGAGATCTTGACCCCAGTCTAGTACTGTGCTTAAATTCAAAAAGTCTTGTTATCATGGCAAAGAGTTCATCTGAACAATTACCATGAAAGTTTTTATAGGAGAGGCAACCTTACAGTGGTGGGAAAATGACTTAAGTGGAGCTGCCAGATCAGGACCAATAATATTGCTGATTCTTAGGATTTTATCAAGGAGCTCAAGGTAAATAGCAGTGGCACCAGACCATATGTGGCAGCAATATTCTAAGCATGGACCAATGAAATGTCAAAGTCTAGACCCAAGGAAGACATATAGTGTATTTGTATGAGGCTTGGGTACTGTTTAATTAAATAGAACAGTTGTAAACTCTTGCACATGTTTAATACCTGCATGTCTTTTAACTACAAGGTGATAATATGATTAAGTGTAAGAAAAAGATGTTCTGAAAATGGAGAGATCAGAAGTAACATCAGTGTCTGACATGTAAATTATCTTGATATCAATAGGAATTCTAAGTGCCATTGGATAATTTTGCCTTGAATGAGATGTCATTTGCCAGGAGGAGTCTATTTAATGAAATTAACATTACTTGACTGTATAAAGAAGAAAAGAGTTAAGAGACTGATAATGCAACTGTAGTTTTCAGTTTGATTTACAAATTGTTTTAGACTTGTCATGTGAAAAGAATGGGCTCTCACCCTCAGCCAATCATATATACTTATGTCACTGTACAATTTGACAAATGAAGGACAGGAAAATTTATTACTCACTATCAGATTATGAGCAGCTTGTCTTGTGCACACATTACCACCTTTCAACCTGAATTTTTTTGGTACAGATATGCCATAGCCAAATATACAAACAAAAAACTATAACTATATATAAATATAGCACAGGACTATTCTGCCAGTAATGCATTAATTCCTGATCTTTGACAATCTCTTTTTCTGCACTGTATTGGTGTAGTATAGTTGGTGCATTTCTCTATGAAGAATCATTACAGTTTGTGCATTTCTCTATCAAAGAATTATTAGGGTTGTTGCATTTCTCTATCAAAGAATTATTAGGGTTGGTGCATTTCTCTATCAAGAATTATTACAGTTGGTGTATACTTCTTACATGTGTTGCTTTTTTGTGCACACTTCACTAGCACAGGTTGCCTTTTAGTGCAGCACTTCTATAGCACTTAAAGACTTTTAGCAAGCTGTTAAGACCTGAAAAAAAACAAGAAGCTGTTACAGAGTGAACTGTTAATGTTCTTCCTGTATCTTGGCTGCATTCGAGACAGGAGTATTGAAAATAAAATGAATGCCAGCCATGTCAGAAATAATTTTTCTTTAGCAAAGAAAGAAATCCATTAATAAACCTGTCGCAAGCTAACAAATATTTGCATCAACATCTCTGGTTATTAATCTGAATTTAGTCTGTGACTCTGTGAATATTTTGCTTCATCTACAGAATCTATGAATGTGAATTTGAGCTCAGTTTCCCAACTGCTGTTCTTGTATGCCATGTCAAATCTGTTCTTTCAGCATGACAAATGAAACTCAAAACTTTCACTTTTGAAACAAACCACCCAGATTTTGTTATGGTATGACTGTTTAAGAGAAGGCAGTGGAATTGGTTTACACCCCACATGAAAATAAGGAATTTAAAAAAGAATGCATTTTGTGATCAATAAATAAAAGTTTTAGTAGCTATGCACTTTATAAAACAAAAAAAAAAGAAGAAAATGATACATCTACAGTCAACACAATCATTGTGTTTTATATGTGAGTGTAGGCAAATATATAATTTTTATGCAACTGATACTAAAAAAAAAACAGCTGTGCTACTAAAAAATCCATTATTAGATAATGTCTAGAGTTGGGTATGGTTTTCACATCATTATCACCAACTCAAAGTACTCCAGCAATACCTTACAATATCACCAGACTTTCTCAATTATTTTGTGGAAATGCCAGGCACTTTCATCATGTATTTCCTTTTCTATTCACATCTTTGTGGTAAATCTTCATGAGCCCAGAAATCGAAACATTAAATAACTTAAAAGGGTTACAAAATTTTATTATGGCTTTTTAAAAACACATTTTAAAAGTATATGTTAATGTATACAAACATTGTAATCATGTCAATTAATTCAAATCTCATGTAACTGAATTTATGTGTTATGACTAGAAAAACATACATTTAAAAATTATATATAAAGATATACAAATATGAGATCAAACTGAGGTAAGAAAACAAATGTCGGTTTTGTCCACAATTGAGCTCTGAAGAGCAATAGCCAGTTACTCGTTTCGTTCCTTTTATATATATATATATATATATGGGAGGGTACAATGGTTAAATTGTCACCATTTTATATTTTAAATTTTACACATGCATTTTGCGTGTTTTTGATTTTGTTGACTGCACAGTACAGTAGTGTCAGTTGGGCACTGTCTGTGAGAAAAAGAGCACTGTGACGCAATTCGCTCTGACAGAAATTTGGAAATAGCATGCTTGGCATTTGTGCCAGAAGCTCCAATATGAATATTTCAGAGTGTTTGGGTGTCAATATGAGGATAGTGCAGAAAATTCAGAAAAAGTTAGTGAGTCTAATGGTGAGTATGAAGGTACAGCAGCTTGGAAAACTCACTCTGATCATTCTGATAAGAAAAGAATTCCTAAATTTGTTGGTAAAAGGCTTAGACTCAACACAGGCCTACATCAAGTGCCTTGAGCAGGTAGTGCTGCCCTGGATAAAAAAGGTGGCTGCTGGAAGACCCTATGTTTGGCAACAGGACTCTGCATCATTCTACACAAGCAGGAGAACCCAGTCAGATAATTTCTGCAACCACATCACCGCTTACATCTGGACACCTAACTCCCCAAACTGCAACCCCCTTAATTATTTTGTATGGGGCACAGTTGAGTGAGAGACATAAAAAAAAAAAACAAGGATTATGGCAACATTCACCAATTTCCCGAAGGAGAGTGCCCAGAAGAGTTGCAGGAGATTCTGAAGTCATCTGGAGGCCATGGTTGAAGCCAAGGCAATTTTATTGAATAAATTTACTCTTTAGTATAGCAAAATATTTTTGTCATTTTGGTCAATATATCTGCTAAAATGACATTTCAGTTTTATTCACATTTTTGCATAATTTAGATGATAATTTATCCATTGTACCCTCTGTGTGTGTGTATATATATATATATTACAATTTTTGTTGTGATTATATGAATGTTTTGTTTTTAACCATAAAACAGGTTTTTTTCTGAATGGTGTAATGTTACTTTTCTTGTTGGCAGTAATCTCACTTATGCAAGTTCCATTAAAAAACAAATAAAATTGTATAAAAGAGGGATTGCTGCCCAAATACATTGTAACACAGCAAAAATAGAACATCATAGCAAGATTTCTGTTAGAGCATTTTAATAGCATTGTCCTAAAAGGAATATTTCAAAATGACAAATGAGGTGCTTCTCTTAAGCTTTTTTATTACTCATCTTGTGTGAGAACTGTGGGGTTGAAAAAATAATAAAAATATAATTCAATACATTTAATAACTAAGTATTTGAGCAACGGTCCCTCTTTTATACAAGTTTCCTTAACAAAACCTGTATAAAAAGGGATTACTGCCCAAATACACAATTATTAAATTACATGATCCAGCAGCCAACAAGAAAAATAACACTATAGCATTAAAAAATAAAAACCTCATTTTTCAATTAAAAACAAGGTATTTATACAAGCACAAAGAAAATTAAATAAAAAAAACTTAACTGCAGTACCTTGTCAGTCAGTTTAAATGAATTTTCTATATCTATAATTCTCAAAATGTGTATGTATGTTGTGTGTGAGTAATCAGGTGTTGTTTATGCATTTCCACAGTTTTCATCTGACTTTGCTAAAAAAATTTTTTGTTTGATATTGAGTCCAAATTGGCTGGAAAAAATTATAACCTTGAAGGTGAAAAATAAAAAAGAACTGACTTTTTACACTTAGGGCAAAAATCAAAAGCAAAATTTAATGTGTAAAAAAAAAAAAAAAAAAAAAAAAAAAAAGCATACAATCAAGTTTTCAGAGTTGAAATCTAACACAAAAGATTATTAGAATTATAAAAAAAATTTATTATAAATAAGAATTATTTTATATTATTATTATGAAAGTCCATGGAAGAGGTTCCTTTCTTGCAAGATTGGGAATGCAAAAACGTCCCTTTTCAGCCCCCCCCTTCAAATTGTTACCCCCCCCCCCCCCCCATTTGGGGATGTACCTCAGTTGCAACTAATTGTTGTTACTAATATTGATTTTCAGGTAGGCTGACTTTAAACTTAAACCATTCCAAATGAATAGCAAAAATTCCCAGTAATGAAACACTCAGTCGGTTATAATGCTAGTATGTGTGTATATATATATATATATATATATATATATATATATAATCAATTCACAACTTATGGTGATTAATAATTGTTTTTATTTATCTTTGCTCTTCGTCCACCTTTGTTTTAATATATTTGTATATATTAATATATACTTTTAAATTGTCTGGTTTTAAAGCTGTAATACACATTAATTGAATTACATGAGATTTGAATTAACTAATCAGATGACAATGTCAGAGCACGGATCAATGAACAAGATCTTCAACTGAAAAGCCAAGAGAATCTTCCACAAACTGAAGCAATATTTTTTTTTTTTTTTTTTTAAGCATGTGACTCCTGTAAAAAAACAAAAAACTCAAAGGAATCCTATGTACTATGGAATTCTCCCACTACTAGTTCTCTTCAGTTGATTGTAATTCTCAGTCCAGGATTACATAGGCGTGGTGAAATGACTACTGTCTGTCTTTATTTTATTTTTATGTGATTTTTATTTTCACACTTTTATGACATTGACTGACAGTAACGAAGTCAAAAGTTGTCATTGAGTATTCCCAAAACCAGAGCTTTTCAAAAAAATTTTTTTATCTGTGACAAACTTTTTAAAATGGAATTTTTGTGATATATCATTTAAGTTTTGTTTGCCAAGCCAAATATATAATTTTATAATATACATAAAAAAGAATTCAGTGAAAAATTTAGCTAATAATTAAAGAGCATGTAATTAAATTCACTAAATGTCATGACACACCAGTTTCAAGAGCTCTGTGTTAATATACTTGCTTCTAAAAATATATTCATTTTAAAGATGCCATTGTGTTTCTTAAATAACAACAGAAACCAACTTGTTTCTGTAGATATTTGTAAACAAAAATATACCTTGGATAAAATCACAAGTGGTAATTCTTGTACCTTATCTCCAACCACTAATAATTAAACCATTTTTGTTCAGCTATTTATAATCGTCCACTCATATGAGAAATTGTAGCATCAAATCAGAATAAGCTTTTGGCCATTATAGCATTTTAGTAGCCAATGTCTTATTCTTTTGCTTTTGTCACTTGACTCTTTTTGGGGGGGTTTTTCATGTGATTTTAGTTTTCCTTGTTTGTTTTTTTTTCCATATGATTTTTATTTTCTTTTTTTGTTTCCTTGCCAAACATTAATCCATAGGCTGCAGAATTGGAACTTGCACAAACTCTGCTTTACAACACATTATTAAAATAGGAGTAAATATTTCTCTATTAAGTTTTGAGCTATGGACACTGACTTAATAATGATGGTAAGTGCAAGAGGGCATTACTCATCAGATTGTTTTCATTTTGTTTTTTTTTAATGTGATGCCTGTTCAGAACATAGCTGATCTTAGCTCTCCACAAGTTTCTTTCCTTTATTATGATCTGCAGATTGTTTTAACTTCTTGTGAAAGAAAGTGAAGAGATTTTCTGTTGGGAAAGATAGTGGAATAGTTTCCCATTGCCTTCTCCATGGTTTTGAATTCAGTGTAGTCATCTATGCCATGTCCCTTCAGGATGTAGGTGATCATGGCCCTCCACAGATTCCTTTTTCTTTATTATTATCTGTGAATTACTATAACTCCTTGGGGAAGATAGTGGAGTAGTTTCCTGTTGCCTTCTCCAGGAGTTGGAATTTAGAGTAGTCCTTCTCCCTTTTTGAGATGTAGGTGATCATAGCTCTAGACGGATTCCTTTTCTTTATTATCTATGACTTGGTATGTCTTTTCCACAGTTTGGAAGTAGTAGGAATTGGAGAGCTGGGTTCGAATTCCAGTTGAATCCATTACGTTCACTTACGTGCTAATACCTTTGGGAAAGTATGAATCCTCCTCTTCTCCCACCCCCAGCTATGGGTAAATAGCAGAACAGACTAGGTTCTATATCCTTGGATGGCAACTGGTCTACAGCAGAAAGAAATGGCAACTTACTGCGGGGAAAAAATCTGCCTCGTCAGTTATGTATCGAACGATACATGATCACCTAAGCGTGTATCATGCATATGGAGAAAAGATGAATTCATGTCTTTCTCAAGGTTATCAGTGCAAAAGTAAATGTAACAGAGTAAGCTGGAATTTGAACTCTGTTTGCTACTTCCACGCCAATGGCTATTATGTGCTACCCATAATGACAAAATCTAATATTAACCACAATAGCAAAAACATATTCACAGCATTAAAACACTCATATAATGTTATAGGATACATTAAAATAGCCAAATGGTTTCAAGGCATAATTAAGCTATTTAATAACACTATTAACTTCCTACTTAACTACTTTAAGAAAAAAGATATTCAATAAAGCTTTAACCCAGTGTTTCCTAACCTTTTCTTTGGGCACAAACTTTTTGTCAACAACACCACCACCAAGTCAAATTAAATTTAGAATATTATACTGAGTTCATCTTTCATAGCAAGATAACACTTAGGTATTAGTGCAAAATAATGTTAATACTGTTTTCATTTCTATTAGAAATACCAATGATTAAAATCCTAAAAAAAAATTTTATTTGATAGCTTATCTCAATGTTTCCAATTCAATGGTTAACTTTGGTGCTTACTGGCTAAAGTTCTTACACTAGGTTCCATGCTTCTTGGAAGTAATCGTAAATCACCTTGTTTTGTAATTTTCAGGTGGTTTCTTTGTTTAGTAAGAAGCTCTGTAACTGCATTGAAACTACATTCAGCCATACAGGAAGTTGAAAAAGCAATGAAAAGTTTGATAGCTTTCCACAGCACTTTCAAAAATTTACTTTTGTAGCCGATATTGGATAATTTTTGAAAATCTGAAAAAAATGGATACATGCCCACCACTCCCTGAGTATGTTCACCACCCCCCAAATGAAATAAAAAAAAAAAAAAAAAACTCCCAGTGCCCCCTTTCAACATAAGAGCCCACAAGGGGGTGCTATCGCCCACTTTGGGAAACACTGCTTTAATCATTCAATGAGATACAGGAGTAAGAACTCAAGACAGCAAACTGTTATTTTCCCTCCATATCTGCATAAACTGTGCCTCTTACTCTGTAACCTTCTACCTTGAGTGGCTCGTGGGCCATTTACAGGGTGCACAACATTTTTGAAAAAAAAAGATACCTGTATAACATCCTTTATCACTTGCTTATATTAACTTTTTTCATTAGATTCACTTACGTGCAAATACCTTTGGGAATGGTATGAATCCACTTCTTCTCCCACTTATGGGTTAATGAATAGGACCTGTATCAATAAATCTTTATTTTCCCCAAAAACAATTCTTATAATCTAAAAATATGTTCTGGCTTTAAATAACCTGCAAAAGGTTTATAAGCCTTAAAAAAACAAATCAATCAATTCTGTTTCTCACATATCTGTAACCTTTTTGCATAACGACTTTCATGAAATGTTCCACTTGGCACCATCTCTAATGTTATTTTTGTCATGAATACTTCCTGCTATTGTTTGTCCTTCCTAGTTGATACATAACTTCACTTTGCAACCTATATTATAATGATTCAATTTCTGCTCATGAGTACCTTACTATAACACTACAAAAGCAGAACATCCTAGCAAGATTTCTGTTAGAGCATTTTGATGGTGTTGCCCTTAAAGGAAAATTTCAAAATGACCAATGAGGTATTTCTGTTAAGTCTTTTTATTGCTTTTCTTGTGTGCGAACTGTGGGGTTGGATAGAAAGTTTCACTTTAAACATTATTTTTAGTGGATACTCACATTTGAGTAGCCTCTCTGTTTATTTATTAATAAACGGACAGAATGTTGTGATAACAAGAAAGATGAGGATAATAGTCCAAATGTAAATAGTGTAAATAATGATAGCTCCTCATCCCAGAAATTCAGTGATAACAACAACAAAGACGAGGACAATAGTCCAAATGTAAATAGTGTAAATAATGATAACTCCTCATCCCAGAAATTCAGACAGAAATTACTGGAATATAGTTGAATAAATATTTCTGCAGATACATTTGTTGTTTTTGTCGTTATTTTATTTCTTCTTGGAGGCTTTTTAGCTCATGACCAGTCATGTTGCTGGCTTGTAGTCGTGTCAGAAGATCAGAATGTATTCTAGCAAGAATAGGAGAGAGAATAAAAAATAAACATTTCTATTTTCAGTGCTTAACTCTGTATCCTCAAAAATGCTTTTCGTTCTTTCTCCTACACCAATGTATTTTTTTTTTCTTTTTCTACTGGCATCCATTCTCTTCTATACTCTGTCTCATTCCATATACACGTGCAATATTTCTCTCTCTCTCATTCACTCTCTCACACTCTCTTACCTATGAACATATTTACATTCAGACTTCTGTTTCTCAGTCTACTTAACTGTCAGTTTTAAACATCTACCATCCACTTTACCTACAAACTTACCTACTAACTACCTACTAACTTACCTACGTACCTAACTTGTATTTCGCTTCCTCATCAATACGCCACAAAGTTGATGGGAAGTAAAGAACCGTCTGGAACAAATTCTTTCTCACTTCATTCGTTTTTTGTTGTTTTTTTCATCTGTCTAATAAGATGGTAGAGGATGAGAAAAGGCAGAGGCTTCCATTTTCTCAGTGAGCTTGCCTTTCTTCAAGTAAGATCCTAACTTTCAATGTAGTTCATTTTAAGGGGGAAAAATAGATTATAATTTAAAAAAAAAAAAAAAAAAAAAAAAAAAAAAAGCTCATGATGAACACCCAAATAGAATTATTGAAACTGAAATGAGCCCAAGTAATCACCTTGTTCAATTTGATTTATTCTTGCCTGAATTGGCACTAAAAAATGGAGATATTAGGTTGGTGCAAAAATAATGACGTAATAATGTCGTTTTTTGACGTTAAAAAATACGTCAAAAAACGACATTATTATGTCATTATTTTTGCACCAACCTAATAGTTGAGACCTTCCACCTCCTCTATCTTTGACCTGATACATTGCCGCCTGAGTTGAGCTCTGAATATTGTTCAGTGAAGAGATGCAAAAAAAAATAATTCTTGAATCTTATCAGACATCCTCGTTGTACACTCTGCCACTTGTTCACACTTGAGATTTGCATTCTTCTTTCATTTATCTGAGAACATTAATAGCATTGATAAAAAACAAAATGGCTGATAGTTTTATCTGCATGAAAAGGAATTATGGTTTTTCTTTTTTTTACCACAGTTATAAAGTTATATTAAGCATTTCTAACCTCTAGCAGTCAACATCAAACATCAACTTTCTCATATTGGTCAGAAAGCTACATTCTTCATAACCCGGTCAATGCTTTGCAAATATATTTCTCCTTAGATTTCTACATTAAACGATGAATAAAATGTTTTTCCAAAAATACAGGTATGCTACCAATATTTTAAGCTACTGATGGTCTGCTATGTTTTTTCATCAGAATAAAATTATGAACAAACACTTGAGTTTTTTTTACTTTTTACCACTTAATTCCTGTTAAGTTTCTGACTTTCCTAATCTTCTATGAATTTGCTTCAGGCTAAATTTTGTCTGTGTCCCCCATTTTAGATTAGTAGAACAAAACAGCTCAACCCATTACCACTAACATACAAAAGAAATTCCTTTTCTCTGTTCATAGAACACTTATTCAATCAGGGGTTTAAAATATATAGTACATAATTAGTGAATCTGAGATGTATTATTGAATTATTTGTATGTGACATCGGTTGATCCGGCTGAATTGATGAGTTGTCTTGCTTTTAAAAACAAAGCTGGAAAAAAATCAGTTGTCTACATAGGCATTCAATTCTAAGTAATGCTCAAAGTTAATACAGAGTTTTCATAGCGAAATATGCTTTTTAAACAATGTTAAGAGTTAAATACATTTGATGGCATATAAGACGTTCTCTCTATTTACATTTAATGCTACAGGATTATATAATTATCTATATAAAATTACTGGTAGAAAAAACTGCCTACTTTATGTACCATATCATTTCAGAGTATGGGGGATTATGGCTCTTCACAATCTTCTGTCTTTTGTGTACATTTTAGTATACTTGTAAATTTACACACTTCTAAAATCCAACTTACTGTCATCTTACTAACACCTATATTCTGTACATATCTGACATGCCCAACGTTTCTTTCCTGGCCCTTCCTAACTTTCTCACACCTCACCATCAGGCAGAGAAAAATCTTCCATATTAGAATATCTCTTCTTATAAGCATAATATATATATAACTAACAACACACACGCACATTATATATATATATATATATATATATATATATATATTAGGTTGGTGCAAAAATAATTACATAATAATGTCGTTTTTTGACGTTAAAAAATACGTCAAAAAACGACATTATTACGTAATTATTTTTGCACCAACCTTATATATATATATATATATATATATATATATTACTAACACACATACACACATATATTATTATCTCACACACACACACACACACACATATATATTACTAACACACATACACACATATATTATTATCTCACACACACACACATATATATTACTAACACACACACACACACACATATATTACTAACAATGCACACACACACACACACACACACATATATTACTAACGCACACACACACACATATATTACTAACAATGCACACACACACACACACACACACATATTACTAACAACACACACACACATATATATAACAACAAATGATTCAAACCAAATAGTCTTGATTTGATTGATTAAAAAAAAAAAAAAATTACATATCTAGAACACTTTTAGGAAAATTTATAACAAAATTTAAAATATTTTTCATGTTTATGTTTCGTCTTTTAGGACTTCATCAGGTTAAAGTGATGTCCACATTAATGCCATTGCATTTGCATATGAAGGAGAGAGAGAACGCTGAAATTTGAAATATTTTTTAAAAAATATATTTTGGATATATAGTCTAGACAATCTTATTTAGTTGCTTTTTATTTGTTTTTCTCACTTTTGTTATTAAATAGCCCACATTGTGATAATAGAAAAGAAAGATGAAATGTAAGAACCTATACATAAATTTACTGTGGATGATCTAGTGATTACAGCACTTCCTATACATTTATATATCATTTTCCTTATATATATATATATATATATATATATATATATATATATGGCCAAAAATACTTATGTCAAAACTCATTGTTACAGCAGACAAAAATAGTATTTTAATCTCATGCTGGTTTGACAAGGCTTTCTAAAAAATATACTTGCAATACATATTAAATATTAAAATAATATGTACTCTGCTTAAACATTTTGACACTGTAGATGTTAAATCCTTTCGCTAGAAACACATTCATTGATATCATTATCAGCAGAAGCAATCCCTTTTCAGCATTTGGGCGTGTGTAAAAAGAACAAACTGGATCTGAATTGGCTTGCTCTCTTTCACTTTGGACTGAGATCAGGATAGGATGCTAAAATTAGCACTCCATGCAATAGATGCATATAGTGTTTACAATACACCTCGCTCACTTTCTAATTCACCAGCGGAGTATGTTGAACTTTTCCTTCATTCTTTACAAGGACATTCCTTGAACTTACAATTTCTTTCAAGAGTTAATCTCAAAATCTTCTCTACATGGAAATGTTCCCAACAGAATAAAAATTATATCTTGTTTTGTTTCATTCTCATGTTTGTCGATTTTCTCAATTACTTCAACACTTTTGGTTTTTGTTCAACACATGACACCTTCTCAACTTCAAGCAATGACCCCTAACCTAATAACAACCCAAACTAACAAATTTATATACAAAATTTTCAGCTTATTATAGTTTTTACGAAAGATAAAGATATACAATGCAACCTGAAAGATTTGAGCAGTTTATGAAGATAAGGCAAAGCATAATGATTAGTGGGTTAACTAAGACATTTGAGTTTTTCATTAGATTTTTCTTTAATCATTTCATCCCGATCAAAGCAATAAAGCCACTAAGATACCAAAGATTAGTGAGCATGAAAGAGAATGTGAAGAATCTTACATATTTATAAGTTTATCATTCAACCATGCATTGAATATGGCTGATCAGGTACTTCTATGTATTTAGAGATTCTTGATAAAATACAAAATGGAATCTTTAATATTATCAGTCCTGACTTGGCATCTTTGCTTCAGTCACTTTCCCACCACCATAATGTAACTTCCTTGTCCCTTTTCTATAAATATTTTCATGCTAATTGTTCTGATGAACTTTCCTCTTTGGTACCTTTATTTTTATGAATTTAAGTGCAATGATAGTTTGGCAGCAAGGTTTTACAGCCTAAGTGGCTAGATGCAACCAAAACTTCTATGCTAATAGTTTCTTCTCTTGCACTTCTCGCTTCTGGCTTTCCAGTCAACATTGATCTTCAAAAATTTAAATGCAATGTCAATCGTTATCTTCTGTCTTAATTCCTGTTCTTTTATTGTTCTCTCTCCTTAATTATTTTTTCCCCCTCATATTCTCTCACACCCAGTTAGTCCTTGCATCTTAGTGGCTTTATTGCCTTGCTTGGAATAAAGTGAGTTTAAAAAAAAAAAAAAAAATTACATATATAAAGTAGACACTGAGGTCAACACTGAATGGCGACGGTCTGTTTCATGCATACAAAGTTAGCAATTGTGACCTGTCAAATGAACACCTGAATTTGATTATATAAAATTTATATCATCAAATTTAAATCATTGTGTTTTGTCGACTTAATTCCTGTTCTTTTATTGTTCTCTCTCCTTAATGATTTTGTTTTCACATATTTTTTATTTCTCAGCAACCCCTTGCATCTTAGTGGCTTTATTGCTTTGCTTGGGGTGAGATGATTTTAAAAAAAAAATAGTATCATTTCACACTGATCTATTCAGAAGAATATCCTTATCTTGAATTTTTTTTTTTTTTTTAACCATTTTACTCCAAGCAAGACAATAATGCTATGTGTTACTGGGAGTAAAAGAGAATGAGAAAACTTTAGCAAGGAGAAAGGACAATAAAAGAACAGAATTCAGGAAGACAAGACGGCAATGTTGTTTAGTTCTCCTTTTCAAACTGATTGCTTTTGATTGGCTTGTCACAGCTCTCATGCTAGCACAGTGTTATTTTTTTTTTCTGTTGGTTGAAAAAAGCATCTGGAATTAGCAGAAAGGCTGTAATATTCCATCACAACCACATTTCTTTGATAACCAGGCGAAGACTTTTCCAGCTTGGCTGGAACGTTTTCACTCATCTGCTATATTCATTAAACATGGTGCATTAAGACTACCATTTATAGAATTCTCATAGTAAAAGAGAGATAAAATTCTATTCCTTAGAATAGTGTAAAAGGCACCTCAAGCAGTTCTCTGCTGAGAAAGATAAAATGTTTTTGGAGAATTAAATTAAAAAGTTGTCTAAAATGTTACAGAAGATAATCTAATAACAGTAAATCTGTTCAATAAAGTCAGTTTAAAAAATAAAGCAATTTTTTATTATTTAAACCGAACAAGCAAATATAAAGTAAAATTTTAGATCTGTGAGGATATTTGAATTCTCCTGATTTTATTGTTTACACAAACAATTTAAGGAAGAATTTACTCTATTACCTGTAATAATAACCACAAGATGAGACAATAAAGGATGAGACCTTGCACTTAAATTCATAAAGTCTAGGTACCACAGAGGAAAATTTATCAGAGCAATTACCATGAAAGTATTTATAGAAAAGGGACAGGGAAGCTATTAGGTTGGTGCAAAAATAATGACGGTTTTTGATGTTAAAAAATATGTTAGAAACCGTCATTATTTTTGCACCAACCTAATACATTATAGCAGTGGGGAAAGTAACTGAAGCAGAGATGCCAGATCAAGACAAATAATATTAGAGATTCTTCTTTGGATTTTATCAAGTATCTCTAAACAGGAGCACCAGACTAGATGTGGTAGCAATATTCAAAGCAAGGATGATTGGTAGTTTTATAAATATGTAAGATAGTCTGGTGATAAAAATTGTCTAGTTCAACACAGTGAATCAACTGTCCTAGCTGCAGACTTAGCAATTGATTCATTGCACTCATATCAGTAGAAAACATTAGTCTGAGAAGGTGCAATGAATCAATCTTCTGTAGGTTAGTATCAGCCATATTGATGGAAAGTAAAAGGATTCTCTTGGATGATTAAAAGAGAGCAGTTTCATTTTGGAACCATTAAAATTAACAAACCAATCTTTGCCCCATTTAATAACAAGTTGTAGATAATTTTTGAGATCAGCTGCCAATTTTACCTTATCGAATCAATCAGACTTGCTGTTAAGACAGGAGTAAATAGTTGTCATCAGCATAGATTCCGCCACTAGTTACATAGTACTAACAACTGTAACCTGATTAGGGAGAAATGGATTCATGCCTTCCTTATGGTCATCAGTGTGAAGGATGCACAAACTATTTCAACTAGAATTTGAATATAGTTTGGAAACTTTTTTGTGCTGTCAACAGTTGGACCAACTCTACATCCTCCATTTATTTTTATTTTTTTATGTCTGTTTTATAATTTTTTTTTTTTTTTTTTTCACATTTCTGGCAACATTATATTCGCTACAAATATAATGATAATGATATATTTGGGGTTTTTTGTCTGTTTTTGTTTAGTAAATCTTTGTATCTATCATCATAAAACAAAAGGACAAAATTTGTAGTTTATACAAATCATAGCCGTATAGATATTTATGTAAGGAACTAATTTTGGCTTTTGGAAATATCTGACCATAACCAGTCACCCTAATCTAAATTGGACAAGTTAAACATACTTCCTACCCTCTCCATAAAATTTCTGACAATTTTTTTTTTTTTTTTTTTATTCTAGGCTGGTATGCACACTAAAATGTCTGAGTAATTACTTAAGGTTTTGTTTAGTTTTCTTTTTCTCCCAAGTGTGATCTTAAGTATTCATCCAAAATGTTGTGTCATTATTTAAATGCTGTTTGTGTTGGCTAACACATAATTTTTCTTCCATAAAATTCTCTCTCTCTCTCTCTCTCTCTCTCCCTCTTTTACACATTCCTCCCCAAGAATCCAGAATTCTTGTTATTTATCTCTTGGGCTCTGTCAAGTTACTCAGATGCCTGCTTTAGAAAATTGCATTGCAGATTATGCCTTCAACAAGAATAATTCTGTACTGACATATCTTCTTTTTTTTTTATCTTCCTCCTCCAATATAGTTTGAAGGATTTCAACCATCTCTCTTTCTTTTTTTTTTTTTTTCCTTCAAAAATTTGGTAACCAAAAAAAAAATTGGTTAGAAACCCATTGACTCCTTTTAAGAAGAACAATAGTAGCTGACATTCCAATTCATGAAATATACAATAAGCTTCTAAGAGAACAGTAATTAGAGAACTTGTAAGTCACAAAGATTGAGTTCAAAACTCCCAGAATGCCACAATATTGTCTGTTCATATCAGACTTAGCCAAACTGAGGAAGTACTTACAGATTTA
>OZ010599.1:92929463-93049463 GCA_963932145.1 Acanthosepion lycidas
CTGAGTAACACTTTATGTATCAGTTCTACTTGAAAAAGGTTTGATAGCATTTTCACAGACTTAAACTATATACTTTGTTCTTTAATCAATTTACCACTCATTGGATATCGGGTCATATCTATTGTATGTTTTATCTATCATGTTTTAATGTAGTCATAATTGTTTCCTGGTTTGGCTTCTTAATTGACTGTTTGATTTTTTTTTTTTTTTTTTTTTGGGCCTCCAGGTCATTTTGTTTACACCAGTTTTTCTACTTGTAAACAAATTCTGTTAAAAAAAATGGAGAGACATTTAAAGAAATGTTTGTTTTTTAGGTGATGTTTATTTATCAGAATGGTCATGAATGAGGCAGGAATAACAAAAACATTGCCTTCTCTGTCCTGCAACTTGTAATAAGTGGCATTCCATTTGTCATACCAGTTTTATCACTCTATAAGGTGTGTGATTTTGTAGGAGCATTTTTCAATTATCGCTCATTTTTATAATACAATCATTTGCAATACATTTTGGTAACCACTTTTTTTTTGCATTTAAATGTATCATAAAACCAGAATGTATCGATAGGCACAAGGCTTTAGCTGAATTTTGATCTGAAATTTTCTGGGTTTTTTTTTTTTTTGTAATTCTATAATAAATGATGCATAAGTGTTATTGTAGACAATCTAGAAGCTACTGTAAAATAGATATATTCTTAACTCCTGAACACCAAAGTATAATACTTACACACTATTATAGTAGCATAGCTAAGATTATTGGAAATAGATTAACCAAAAACACTTGGAATCAAACATTTGGCCAATTTCTACGCATGTAACATTAAATCCAGAAAAGAAAATACTTGTTCACATGCAAAAAAATTAAAAATCTTTAAAAAAATTACCTTGTTAGTTTCATTTAACAAAACATGTATTACAAAAGGATTGCTGCCCTAATAAACTATTTGTATCTTCTATAGATGTCATTGAAACTTGTAACTGTAAAAAATTTTATAAATGCTCCTGTACATATGTTAGTGTCATTTAGGATGTCCTGTTTTGTTTGGCACAAAGATCAAAGTTATATCACTAGTAAATTGGGCACTTTCCAACAGTGATAGTTTTGAATCATTTACATGGTCTTATGGGCAGCAGGGACACTTATTCTCCACTCTTGCAGCCACTTTCTCACACACAGCATTGCAAACTGATCAATATTCTATCACTATTTTCATGGCTAATGTTCCTATTCAGATGAGCTCTACTCTTTAGTTCCATCAATTCAGACCTTTACAGCTAACAGAGGACTAAATGTTTTTTTTGTTTTTTTTTTTTTGTTTTTTTTTTTGTTTTTTTTTCATTTTCTGTTCCACAGTCACAATATTGCAATCCTATTGTGACTACATTGCTATTTCCATGGCTGATTTTCAGACGAGCTTCACTCTTTAGTTCTACTAGTTCAGACCTTTACAGCTAGGATACATGATACTCTGTCCACAGAGTTGATTCACCTTTATTTTTTCTGTTTTCCTAATGTAATAAAAAAGTTCCACTTGATTACCATTTTATCAAGAACTTTGGACAGACTCCTGTGTGGGTGCTTCCCTGAACACTACAATCACCTCTTTAAGTAAAGGATCAGTCATTTTCTATCCTCCTTAAACTCTCTTAAGACTTTCTCTTTCATTCGTATCATACACCACCTTCATTATATCTGTTTAACAGTAATCCTCTGCTTTGAGTGGCTCTCAAGACTTGGAGAATTTTGATCACGTTTAGTTCTTGTTGTTTTCATCTCAGGAATAAAAGTACTAAAAGGTCTTAATTTTCTTTCCCTGTTAAACAAAGAAAAAATTGTTAGAGCTAAAGGGATTTTTTTTTTTTTGTGTGTTAGGGTGCAGGAATTTACAGAAAGGAGGGAAAAATCATGGTATTTTAATATTACTGATATTATAAGGAATAACCAACCCCTGAAAAATTTTTTTTTTTTTTTAACTATCCTACCTTCCCACTTACACCAGATGGGAGCAGGTTAACAAAACTTATAGCTTGCAACAAATTAAGTAGGAAGGGATGTTTAAATCCTCCACATTCTTTATCCTGTCTCATATGCTAAGGATTTCGAAGAATTATTGTGTGGCAAGGGGAGAGCTTGGAAAGATGGGACTGTATCTGTGTTTATTTATAGATCTCTGGTTTGGGGCAAGATGAAATCAGCTTAAAAGTGCTGGGTAGGGGTAGTACCAAAATTTATGTCTTTAGGAAGTTTAGTATCACATACTAAAATTTTGAAAGTATTTCGGTATATGTACTAAAATTTTTCCATGGTTTTAATTTTTGTTGCTTATCAAAACAAATTAAAAAAAATTTCAACTTAAACAAATAAAGTTATGGCTTTCCTTGTGGAAAAGTGTAGGAAACTGGGTGAAAGGAAAAGTGACACCATAATGTGGGGGAGGTAGAATAATATATTTTAGTGGCTACCCTGTTGGTAGAGCTGTACTGCAAAAAAAAATAACGGTGCTAGATTCCCCAAATCCAAGAACTTGATCAAAATAATAAAATTTAAGTGAGTACCAGAATACTGATACACAGGTACCTAATCAAAATAGGTGAAACAGCATTTAGTACTACCATTTTCATTCTCAGGTATTTACTGAAATTTCAGAACCAAATTCACTAGCCATGGGTGCAGTACCTTACTTGGTTCTCTCCTTGGATATGAGTTTATTTGCACAAAGAGTTGTTCCAAGTACACCAGCTGCAGGATTCCCCCCCCATAACACAGGTATATTGGAAATGAGGATACAACTGATAAACCAATTAAAAATATGTGTAGTGTCTTACTAAAATAGACCCAAGATGTAGGTGCGCAAAAATACCAAGTTTCCAAACAGGGTGTGGGGGTTGGTGGTATCAGGACTTTTCTTCAAAAGTACTATTATGGTATTCATTGTGTTTTGGATTTTGGTACCAATCCCCCACACACAGGCACACACACTTAAAAACTATTTTATTGTTACATCTGTTATTTTGTTAGTGGTAATTAAGTTTTGTGATGTTAGAAATAAATGTCTGATACTTGCCAGTGACAATGATAAATTATATAATCTGCATTTGTTTTGTTTTTTCTTTTAAGTTATCCTTGATTCTATAAGTACAAACAAATATATATCTTCATGTCAGTATTTACTTTATGTATATAAAAGTGGACATTGGAATCAACATGCAGTGGCAGCAGTCTTTCATGCTCAAGTGCAATCTTCAGGTCATGTGTACTTTATCTCTCTTTGTTTCATAGTGGTTTTATCCTCTTGCTTGAGGGAAATGAAAGAGTGATAACAGCTACTGGGCTTGAGAAATCTATTTTCCTGAAGAAGGATTTTTATAAATCTCAACCTAAAGCAGCACTGGCTGTTCAGTCAATGAATATTAAATGTTTTCTTATAATGAAAATGGTTAGTTACATAGGATGCAGTGGGCTCCACTAAGGGCAGTGACCAGATTGATCTATATGTTCAAATTACTCTTTTTGTATAGCATATATGATTGCTGGCACCTTGTTGTCCAGTGTGAGAGCATCACAAGATATTGTTGTATGACCTAGTTGCACTTTGAATGGATATGGTTCTTTAAACTGGACAAACTTTTAAAACCTCTGGCAACAATTTGGCAGGCTTGAGATGCAGAGATTTTCTTGTGATTAGTGACTGTCTTTCAGCACACTAGCTGACTTGCAAACTTTTCCACAATTGTAACATGAATTCATGGTACTTTATACAATTTTATACTTAGTTGATTAGGGCTCTGATACAATGACTTCAATTTTCTTGCCTTACTCTAGTAAGATTTATTGCAAACATTACAGGTAAGGACATGCCCATCTAGAAGTTACATAAACTCATACACATGTGTATGTGTGTAATATATATATATATATATATATGCACACACACACACACACGATCCATCATTAAATTTCTTCTCAAGTATGGCCAGTATAGATATAACCTTTCAGTCCTACTAGGGATTTACACACTTTTCTTTGGCATTGTTAGGTGCTGCCTCTTGCAGTAAGAGTTACAGAAATATTTTGAGCTTTCATATGACATTTTATTCTATCAACAGGGGCACATTCTTTTCCACACTCACTACTAGTAAAAATGTCTTATAACTAGTAATGACTCACACACGTGCACACCCCACCCCTCTTAACCTATAGGTCGATGCAAAAGTTTACTGCATTTTTGACAATATTTTATTCATATGAATTCTTCACATTATTATACAAAATATTTTCTTTAGATTTTTGTGATTTTTAAACAAATCTTTAATTTTAATTTTTTTTTTTATTTCACCTGAAGCAAGGCAATAATGTCACTAGGGCACAAGGGGTTACAGGAAGTGAAATAGAATAAGGCTTTAGTGAGGTATGGACAATAAAGGAACACGATTTAGGAAGACAGAAGATTGTAATTGGCATTGCATTTAAATTTATGAAGATTGTAGATGGCAGGGAAGCAAGAAATCAGTAGGGTGTTCCACAGGTGAGAAGTGTGAGAAAAACTACTAGTAAAGAATTAACAAGGGGGGGGGGGTATGTTTCTACTGTATATTAACTTAGTCAAACCTACATTAGAAAGTTGAAATTTCTAGAGCACAGAATAAGGAAAAAAAATTTGGAAAATTTGACACTCGTATTAAATATTGAAGTCAAGAGATTGAGGAAAACTGAACAAAATCTCACAAAAGAAGAGACTTGAGGTAACAGAAATGTGGTCATACAGAGGGATGTTGAGAATATCATGAACATGTGAGCAATGAGGAAGTTTTAAGAAAAATGGAAACAAAAAGGAAGCTTATACTTAGAATCAGAAAGAGAGAGTTGAAATTTCTGGGACACATGATCAAGAAAGAGGGCCTGGAAAATTTGACACTCACAATACATTTTGATGGCAAGAGAGACAGAGGAAGACTACACATAACTGACCTTTGCATAAATGGATGGCAGAACAGGGTTTAGGAGAGATAGCAAAAAGTCAATTACTAAGAACTGCAAAAGGCATGAGGTTGTGGAGAACCATGATTGCCAATGTCCTGAAGGGTCATGGTACATAAAAGAAAAAGAAAAGTTTAAGAAACAAAATATCAGTTCTCCAAAATTCAAACTTTCATTTTTTTTAAAAAAAATGTGTAGAATGTAAATGTGAGTATAATTTGTAGAGACTCTAATCCTCTGCTTAAATATAAATGTTTTGTGTGTTTGAGTTTTAGTTCTTCTGACACATCATTTTTCAACTGGAGTGAAATAAGAAAGAAAGAAGAAAAAAAACGAAACTGTATGATAGTGCTTGAAGTGAAAGACAATCACTTTTTACTTTTCTCTCTTTTTTTTTTTTTTTTTTTTTTTGTAGTTTTCATTCTTTTTTCCTGTAAACAATAAAGGAATGTTACTGCTCGTTCGTGCGTTTTCTCTATTTCAAGGCATAAAAAAATCTGAGAGAATTCTTGACTACACTCTCATACAGCCCAGGCATATAGACTTTGAATCACAAACACACACACATGTGTGTGTGTGTGTGTATACATTTTTATAATTATAATTTTGATGATTACTTCAAAAAATATTTCTTAAATTCATTTTTTTCTATTTTGTAAAGGTTTTATTTTCTTTCTTAATATTTCTCACACTCTCTCTGTTTCTCTGTACTTTCTCTCTCTCTCTCTCTCTCTCTCTGTGTGCCTTCTTTTTCTCTCTCTTTCTCTCTCTCTTTCTCTGTGCCTTCTTTTTCTCTCTCTTTCTCTGTGCCTTCTTTTTCTCTCTCTTTCTCTGTGCCTTCTTTTTCTCTCTCTTTCTCTGTGCCTTCTTTTTCTCTCTCTTTCTCTGTGCCTTCTTTTTCTCTCTCTTTCTCTGTGCTTTCTTTTTCTCTCTCTTTCTCTGTGCCTTCTTTTTCTCTCTCTTTCTCTGTGCCTTCTTTTTCTCTCTCTTTCTCTGTGCCTTCTTTTTCTCTCTCTTTCTCTGTGCCTTCTTTTTCTCTCTCTTTCTCTGTGCCTTCTTTTTCTCTCTCTTTCTCTGTGCCTTCTTTTTCTCTCTCTTTCTCTGTGCCTTCTTTCTCTCTCTCTGTGCTTTCTTTTTCTCTCTCTCTGTCTGTGCTTTCTTTTTCTCTCTCTCTGTCTGTGCTTTCTTTTTCTCTCTCTCTGTCTGTGCTTTCTTTTTCTCTCTCTCTGTCTGTGCTTTCTTTTTCTCTCTCTCTGTCTGTGCTTTCTTTTTCTCTCTCTCTGTCTGTGCTTTCTTTTTCTCTCTCTCTGTCTGTGCTTTCTTTTTCTCTCTCTCTGTCTGTGCTTTCTTTTTCTCTCTCTCTGTCTGTGCTTTCTTTTTCTCTCTCTCTGTCTGTGCTTTCTTTTTCTCTCTCTCTGTCTGTGCTTTCTTTTTCTCTCTCTCTGTCTGTGCTTTCTTTTTCTCTCTCTCTGTCTGTGCTTTCTTTTTCTCTCTCTCTGTCTGTGCTTTCTTTTTCTCTCTCTCTGTCTGTGCTTTCTTTTTCTCTCTCTCTGTCTGTGCTTTCTTTTTCTCTCTCTCTGTCTGTGCTTTCTTTTTCTCTCTCTCTGTCTGTGCTTTCTTTTTCTCTCTCTCTGTCTGTGCTTTCTTTTTCTCTCTCTCCCTGTGCTTTCTTTTTCTCTCTCTCCCTGTGCTTTCTTTTTCTCTCTCTCCCTGTGCTTTCTTTTTCTCTCTCTCTCTGTGCTTTCTTTTTCTCTCTCTCTGTGCTTTCTCTCTCTCTGTGCTTTCTCTCTCTCTGTGCTTTCTCTCTGTCTGTGCTTTCTCTCTCTCTCTGTGCTTTCTCTCTGTCTGTGCTTTCTCTCTCTGTCTGTGCTTTCTCTCTCTGTCTGTGCTTTCTCTCTCTGTCTGTGCTTTCTTTCTCTCTCTCTCTCTCTCTCTGTCTGTGCTTTCTTTCTCTCTCTCTCTCTCTCTCTGTCTGTGCTTTCTTTCTCTCTCTCTCTCTCACTCTCTGTGCTTTCTTTCTCTCTCTCTCTCTCTCTCTCTCTGTCTGTGCTTTCTTTCTCTCTCTCTCTGTCTGTGCTTTCTTTCTCTCTCTCTCTGTCTGTTATTTCTCTCTCTCTCTGTCTGTTATTTCTCTCTCTCTCTCTCTGTTATTTCTCTCTCTCTCTCTCTGTTATTTCTCTCTCTCTCTCTCTGTTATTTCTCTCTCTCTCTCTCTGTTATTTCTCTCTCTCTCTGTGCTTTCTTTCTCTCTCTCTCTCTGTGCCTTCTCTCTCTCTCTGTCTGTACCTTCTTTCTCTCTCTGTCTGTACCTTCTTTCTCTCTCTGTCTGTGCCTTCTTTCTCTCTCTCTCTCTCTCTCTCTCTGCCTTCTTTCTTTTTCTCTCTCTCTGCCTTCTTTCTTTTTCTCTCTCTGTGCCTTCTTTCTTTTTCTCTCTCTGTGCCTTCTTTCTTTTTCTCTCTCTGTGCCTTCTTTCTTTTTCTCTCTCTGTGCCTTCTTTCTTTCTCTCTCTCTGTGCCTTCTTTCTTTCTCTCTCTCTCTGTGCCTTCTTTCTTTCTCTCTCTCTCTCTGTGCCTTCTTTCTTTCTCTCTCTCTCTCTGTGCCTTCTTTCTCTCTCTCTCTGTGCCTTCTTTCTCTCTCTGTGCCTTCTTTCTCTCTCTCTCTGTGCCTTCTTTCTCTCTCTCTCTGTGCCTTCTTTCTCTCTCTCTCTGTGCCTTCTTTCTCTCTCTCTCTCTGTACCTTCTCTCTCTCTCTCTCTGTACCTTCTCTCTCTCTCTCTCTGTACCTTCTCTCTCTCTCTCTCTGTACCTTCTCTCTCTCTCTCTCTCTGTACCTTCTCTCTCTCTCTCTCTGTACCTTCTCTCTCTCTCTCTCTCTGTACCTTCTCTCTCTCTCTCTCTGTACCTTCTCTCTCTCTCTCTGTACCTTCTCACTCTCTCTGTACCTTCTCACTCTCTCTCTCTCTGTACCTTCTCACTCTCTCTCTCTCTTTCTCTCGCTATATATATATATATATATATAGAGAGAGAGAGAGAGATGTGTTTGTTTCTCTATATATATATATATATAAATCAGTGTTTCTCTCTTTGTATATAAATATATCTCTGCATTTCTATCTCTCTCACTTCCTTTAATTTCCCTTTCATCTTTCAGTGAGAAATTCTTTCCATTTTTCTCTGTGACTACTACTTCCCTCTCTTTCTTTGCATTGGAGTTGAATAATGGGAAACCCAGATATTTGTTGGGAGAGAAAACAAAAACTAGAAATAAGTCACACAAGTAATGTGATTTCTGTTAGTTAATATATAAAGCTCAAAGTTTGTGAGTATGCCCTTAAAAGTAAAAAAAAAAAAAAAAAATCCTCTGTTTGTGTGTTTGTAAACCTTGCATACGACAGTGAGACATCAAACAAATGTGGTTCTATCATTTATATCTGCCAGTATGTGTCTTATATCTGACCCAACTTAGCTCTTCTTGTTCAATAGAGATAACTAATTTAGCTTTATTTGTGTGGCATTTTGTATGCTTTATACTTACTGATTGTTTTGTTGATAATTTTTTTTAATTAAACTGCTAAGTTATTCAAATATTTATTTTCTGCCCTGAAAGTGGTAACCACCTTAGTATTTAGATCACATCGTTGAAGTAAAGGGAAGTAATCAGTGTTGAACTTTTTAATATTTTGAAAATCTAGCAAGTATAAATTGTAACATGATTTATATGAAATAAACAATTGCCAAAATGTTTAAACCTATTGAACAACTTTAATTAAAATTTATCATTATTTTATGGGATATGCATATCTCTCAAAGAAACTTTTATGAATCAGATCTTCATAGTGAACAGGGACTTGGCACCCTCACAATGTCGGATATCATTGCTAGTTTCTAAATAAATCTTCATATTGATTTGTGGCTCTTGTGGAAGATTTTTCTTTGTGATTCTATTTTTTACAGTTTTATTTTTTGTTTTACATGTTCCTGTATATTTCTTTCTATCAACAAAATAGAAATATATAGACTTTGTTTTTTAACATCTCTGTAAAGGCAAAAAATATATTTTTATGATAATATGAACATTTTAATAAATCTTTCTCTCTCATTCACAGTTTGATATATGTACAAATTACAGTTTAAGAAAGTATACAAAGATTAATACACAAAATGTATATGTGACATAGCAAAAAATATCTGTCTATATTTCTGAGATGAGGTATTATGTACACTATTTACATTATTCGAACTATTGTCCTCATCTTTGTTGCCATATTTATCACAACGTTTTGGCCATTATATGCACCGGCCTTCTTCAGGTGGTTGGAATGTCGAACTGAACCCTTTATTTCGCTTGCTGGGGTAGACTGTTCTAGTTCCACATGCTCTGTCTAATGGATGTCAGTTATCAATTATCTCCTGTTAATTCCCCTCTCCAAGTTCTCCACCGCCTTAACCAGGTATTGAACTCACACTTTTTGAGTCCTGTCACTGGATCTAACAACACCTTTATCCACAATGGATAAAGGCATTAGTTAGGTCAACGACACATAGCACAGTGGCTAAAGACGTTAGTTAGATCCAGTGACAGGACCCAAAGAGTGTGAGTTCAATACCTGGTTAAGGCAGTGGAGAACTTGGAGAGGGGAATTAACAGGAGATAACTGATAACTGACATCCATTAAACATTGCATATGGAACTAGAACAGTCTACCCCAGTGAGCAAAATAAAGGGTTCAGTTCAACATTCCAACCACCTGAGAGAAGGCCTGCATGTACAATGGCCAAAACATTGTGATAAATATGGCAAAAAAGATGAGGACAATAGTCCAAATAATGTAAATAGTGAGCAAAAAATATATCTGTACACTAATTATAGCATATATCTGTACACTAATTATAGCATATATCTGTACACTAATTATAGCATATATCTGTACACTAATTATAGCATATATCTGTACACTAATTATAGCATATATCTGTACACTAATTATAGCATATATCTGTACACTAATTATAGCATATATCTGTACACTAATTATAGCATATATCTGTACACTAATTATAGCATATATCTGTACACTAATTATAGCATATATCTGTACACTAATTATAGCATATATCTGTACACTAATTATAGCATATATCTGTACACTAATTATAGCATATATCTGTACACTAATTATAGCATATATCTGTACACTAATTATAGCATATATCTGTACACTAATTATAGCATATATCTGTACACTAATAGGGTAGCTATAGTGCGTATCTGAGCCCAAATAGCTATAAAAATGTTGTCAGTGGTTTGTATTAATAAGAAACATCTGAAAATGTTTCTTATTAAGCACTTTGTTTAAAACCTTAAATATGTGGGGACAATTATAGATCTTAACAGAGTTCATACTTAACTAGCAGATAATTAAAATTAGCTATGTACATTAGATTTTTGTATAAATATATACAAGTGAAGCAAGTATAGATTCCTTAGCTCATCACTTCCCAAAATAAATAAAGAACTTGGGCTTGCCATATTTTATAGTGGTCTTGCATATCATAGAATTGGCTGCATTAGTATATTTGCCACTATATTCTGGTTTACACTACAAAATAAAAAGTGACTTATGCTTTCCTATATAAAGTGGGGGGGAGGCAGGCCCATTTCTTCCTCTTGAATTCAAATTTCCATTAATTGTTCAGATTATTAATATAACTTTTTTTTATGCTACTTTTGTTGTTATAGCCAATGTTTTAAACAATCCATTCTACAAATGCCTTGTGAAATCCATATCAAAATTTCTTTTTTTTTTCTTCAATAGTATAAACCAGATGGTAGTAAATATCCACTTGCCATCTAACTAAATGGATTGTACACCCAGAGAGTCTTTGGTAACAACAAAAAGAAAGAGTTGAATTTTACAAACACTTCTTGGATTGGTAATGACTCATGTCATGGTATTAACTTAAGTTAAACGGATATTTTTCCAAAGAAAATATTTGTTAATAATACCAGTTTTTAATTTCTGTAAATAATCCCACTTCTCTGTTGTATAATAATACTGTTGGGATATTTTGTCCCACTCCTTAATAAAAAATAAAAACAAAATTAAACACTTTATATTTAAAAAGTACATTGGTTTTAAAGACTTGTGCTTATTGACGATCTTATGATATTTTTAAAAAAAATAAATGTTTATGAAATCAAAGTCGGGTCCCGGTTTGAGGTTCGGAGTCGGGTCCCGGTTTGAGGTTCGGAGTCGGGTCCCGGTTTGAGGTTCGGAGTCGGGTCCAGGTCATTAGTAAATCTGTCAAAATTTGATGATGCAAATAACATTTTGGCAAACAATATGATTTATCTATATTTCTGAGATGGGGTATTATGTACACTATTTACATTATTCGAACTATTGCCCTTAAGGACACATGGCACAGTGGATAAAGGCATTGGTTAGATCCAGTGACAGGACCCAAAGAGTGTGAGTTCAATACCTGGTTACGGCAGTGGAGAACTTTTGGAGGGGAATTAACAGGAAATAACTGACATCTATTAGACAGGGCACGTGAAACTAGAACAATCTACCCCAGTGAGCAAAATAAAGGGTTCAGTTCGACATTCCAACCACCTGAAGAATGCTGGAGCGTACAATGGCCAAAACGTTGTAATAAATATGGCGACAAAGATGAGGACGATAGTCCAAATAATGTAAATAGAATATGATTGATATTAAAAAGTTAGTCTATTTCTAGTCTCAGTAACAAAACTAAGCCAAGTAATATCTGTCTGTATTTTAAAAATGAGGTATCAGCTTTATTTACTAATTTAGAGTTTTACCTTCATTTTATTAAAGCTAAGAAAACTTTTTGAATGAATTAGTCTATACTGAGCTGAGTAATCTGAGATGAAACCTGAAAAATAATTTTTTTTCTTTTTTAAAAAAAGAATTCCCTATTTATAAAACCCTTCTCAGAAAATTAATCACAGTAATTATTACCTGTTTATGTATCATGAGTAAGATATTTTTATAAAAATAAGTCTAAAGTATTATTCACTCAAATTGTTACAAATTCTATAAAAAAAGAAATTACTGGGGTATTTTAACATGGACTTCAGATTGACCCAATATAAGTAAGAAAGTCTCCAGTTTTGTTTAGGATTACCCACCAGCCATATTGATACACTACAACTCCCACCATTTTGTTGGTTGTAACTAAAATAATTCGATAGTAAAGCACTACATTTTGCAGGTTTTTTTGGGTTTTTTTAACCTAAATTTGCCAAGTTTCGTCAAGATGTATGTTGTAAAAAAAAAAAAAAAAAAAAAAACAACAAGACGAAAGCTTATCAATGATCATGATTTTAAGGCATTTGATAAGAAAATAGGTTCTTTTATGCAATTAATAGGAGCAGATAGGCTTGCCTATCATCCAGTTCATGCTCCTACCCAGTCTTTTGAACAGGAGTAGAGGTTTGTTCCCAGTTTAGAAGACCGCTTTCACTGTTATTATTATCTATCTTCAGGTTTCTGTCACATTTTCTATTGTCTGTTACTACAACTCCAGATTGTTAAATATCAGAACCCACTTAATTTTTGACATCCCTAATATGTAACATGGCAGATTGAGGGCAAAAAAAGATAGAGGAAGGCAGTGGGCCACAAACGTGACCTTTTGTGAATGGCTGGTGGGATGGAGAGCAGGAGGTTTGGCAAAGAGGATGAAAGTAAGGGCCTCATGGGATAAAAAGTATTGTTGAGCCATAATCACCTACATCCTCAAGTAACATGGGGGGGGGACACAAGTAGAATATATAACACAGGCTTTGGGTTTTCACTTTTTCTGACCTTAAGTACATTATTACAGAAGTTATATCTGCTGCCATTTTCTGATGTGTTACAAACCATTTTGTGACTTGAGACACTATTATTGTTTATGTATATAATATTTGTATACTTATATCTTAAACATATTTATTCTTTAATTTAGACTTATTTCTTTACTTCCTTCTTGTTTAGGGTAGGGAAGTAGACAAGCGGGAGTGACATTCAAGATCTAAATGTATTTAAAAAAACTCTTTCTTTTCTCTCTCTCTCTCTTTCTCTCTGACCCAACCTTAACTTTGGTATGCAACATTCTGAAAAAGGTTTTAGGGCGGAGGTCATGCCAGCAGGGATGTAATTATTCCCATGACAGGCCTACCAAATTATATACACACACACATATACATATTCTGCCATACTTTGTTATGTTCTTCCTCTATAAGGTATGTTATTTTATACTCTACACTTTATTAGGTTGCATCTTCTTTGCTTATAGCCAGAGCTGATATAGACCCAAGTACTTCCGGCTTTTAAATAAATAAATAAAACTCTTGGACAAAAATCAGAATTTAGAAAGTTCCAGACAAGAATAAACTTGAGAAATAGATTTGATTTTTAACCTTCAGTTACACATCATCCTCATTGGCAGTGACACCTTAGAGATCTCTGCCAAATCTTCAAAATAGCATTTTCTGTGAGGTTAATTTTTTTTTTTTTTTTTTTTTTTCCTCTTTCTTTCTAAGATCTAAAATATACAAGAGAATGGCAAATTTATTTTCCCTAAATTGATGGTGAAGAAAAAAAAAAGGAACTTCTTAAAAAAAAAAAAATAACCGTGGTGATTATTCTATAACTAAATTAATATGCACATCTTTCATCTTTTTCTCTTTTTTTTTTTTTTTTTTTTTTTTTTTTTTTTTCATCGTCCAAGGATTGCTGGATGCAATATACTACTGAGGAAATAAAACATACAAAAATACACATCAATCAAAACAACAAAGATTACGATACTCATCCAAATAATTGATGAAATAATAATAATACTTCAATCACTAGTGTTATAGGTATTTTTTTAAATGCTTTCTCTCTTTATAACATAAATATAATCATGGCTCTCCACTGCATCCTTTTTTATTATTTGTGAATTGCTGTGTTTTTGACAACCAGATGCCTATAATGCTGCCTGTGCCATCCAAAAATTGACCCAATATTTACTAATTTTGCAGGACAATATAAGAAAACTTTCTAGTTCTGCATTTTCTCATTTGTGTTTAATATTTTCTGAATATTAAAAGCTTATGGATATATCACATTGAAACATTGTTTCTTCAATCAACAGAGTTAAGCAACATCGAACCTGGTTATTACCTAGATGGGTAACTGCTTCAGTAATACCAGGTGCTGTAAGTTTGGATGTGCAGGTGGGGTAATAGGTAACTGCTTGGAATTGTATGCAAATACCCTTGGGAAAGATATGACTCCACCTCTTTTCCTCCCTTAACTATGGATTAATTAGTAGTGGAGTGATTATAATGTATTAATTGCTAGGTCTACTGCTAGGAAAGTTGGTTCACTGTGTCATGTCAGACAATTTTTTCTTGTCAGAATCCATCTTACACATTGAATGTTGCTGCCATGTCTGGTCTGGTCTGGTGCTCCTCAAGATTTTCAATTTAAATCCCAAGAAGGATCTGTAATGTTATTGGTCCTGACCTGGCATCTCGACTTCATTCACTTTCCATCGCTATGATTTAGCTTCCTTCTATCTTTTCTATAAATATTTTCATGGCGTTCTAATGTGCTTTCCTATTTGGTACCTTGACCACATGAATTTAAACATACTACTAGTTTGGCAATTAGGTCTCATCATTTTACTGTTGAATTAGCAAGATGTAACCATAAGTTCTATGTTAACAGTTTCTTTTCTCACACTTCTCGCCTATGGAACTTTCTTCCAGTTTCTTGCTTCCCTGCCATCTACGATCTTCAAAAGTTTAAATGTA
Source organism: Acanthosepion lycidas (assembly GCA_963932145.1). Taxonomy (NCBI): domain Eukaryota; kingdom Metazoa; phylum Mollusca; class Cephalopoda; order Sepiida; family Sepiidae; genus Acanthosepion; species Acanthosepion lycidas. The sequence continues at coordinate 92,944,254 of OZ010599.1, forward strand.
ACATCAGTCACCATCTTCTGTCTTCTTGAATCCTGTTCTTTTATTGTCTTTTCTCCTCACTAAAGTTATTCTGATTCTCTTTCAATCTCAGTAAGCCTTTGCGGCTTAGTGGCATTATCGCTATCTTCTGTCTTCCTGAAAGCTGTTCTTTTATTGTCCTTTCTCACTAAAGTCTTCTCCCCTTTCACTCCCAGTAAGTCCTTGCATGTTAGTGGCATTATTGCCTTACTTGGTGTGAGAGGATTAAAATAAAATTAAAATTAAAATTTGACTTAAGTTGTTTGAATATCTTAGCTGAAGCAATGTCAATTATTATTGATTTTCAACTCACTTTCATCTTATTTCACTTTTTATTACACTAGTTATATTAAATGCATTTTTTTTTTTTTTTTTTTGCTTGTGTTCCCTCTCTTTATTTTTCTGCTTTTAGTTACACTAATCAGGATGTAATAGTATTTTTAATTTGAAACATTGCCAAATAGTATTTTTTTTTTCCTTCATTTTGTTGCAGTCTTCAGATTAATATCTTTTTCTCTTTCCTAAGCCTAATCACTTTTACAGACTCTCGAAGATGTGAAGTGAAGCTTAACAGAAAGAATTTTGTCCCTAAATCCATGTGGCTTATTTAATGGTCACATAAATGTTAAAATGACATAAGAGTTTTTATAAAAACAATAAAAATAGGATGAAAGTGAAATTAGTCAAAAATTTATAATTAGAATATTACTTCAAATTACATCAATAATAAACTGCTGAAAAGTTCTCGGCCTGGCCTACTTCAAGAAATTGATCCATTTTTTTTTTTAAATGCTAAAAACATATTTAAAGAAAAAAAGTGGGAACAAAAAAAAATAAAAGGTAAGAAACTACAGCTACAATAAATAATAATATAGAAAGAAGAGAAAAATGAATTTATAGAATTGGCTGCTGACAGGTTTTCATTCCTCTCTCATCAGATTTGTATTGAAGAATTAAAATATTGTTCATACTGACTAAAAAGGATGGGCTGAATTGAAGAATTACATTTAATTTCTTAATCAAGCTCTGATGAGAGAGACGAACAAAACCAGTTAGCTGATTCTTCTATAATTTTTTTTTTCTTTGTTTTTGCATTGTAATTTATTGTAGGTGTAGTTCTAACCATTTTTTTTTCTCTTTCTCGTTCGTTTTCTTCTTTTTTTTATGTCTTTCTAGCATGGCTTAAATTTTTTTCCCCTCTAATAAGATCCATTTTTTTTTTTTTTTTTTTACTGTAAGGGTTTCTTGATTAGGTTAAGAACTTTCCAGTGTGTCCCTTCGTATTATGATGGATAAAAGAAAAAAAAATAAATAAGATGAATGAAATCTAGGAAAAAATTATTATTAATAATAATTATATAATAATTGTGATTGTCTCTCCCTTCGTTAATTTGTGCAATCATTATACCCTGTGAATAGCTCATAAATAATGGGCTATTCTGTTTTTGATAAGTGGAAAGAGAGGAAAAGAGCTTGCTGGTTCCAGTGAGAAAATGAAAGAAGGGGAGATAGAAATGTGTAACATCCCCTGCCTATACCTCAAATAATGGACTATCCCATTATCATTGCTGGAAAGATAGAAGTGTTTAACAGTTGTTTTAATAAAATGGAAAAGTTGTCAATTTCAAATTTTTTTCATTTGTACCCACTTCTTAAAATAATAACTAGCATTCATATTTATGATTGTTATTGCAATATTTTGTTGTTAAGCTCAAATATTTAATGATGCAATAGTTTCTATGGGTATTTTATTGTCATAGAAATTGCCAATTATTCAATCATTAATTTAAGAATTATGAAAACCTTGGAATTTTCTTGAGTCTTTCTAGTAAATACTAAATAGCAATGTGACATACAGTAATGCCTTTTTTCAAAACTGACATGTTTGCTTATGAATTATTTTGTCGTTTTTCTCTTTTTTTTAGAAAATAAAAATCTGTTTTTGTTTCTTTTCAGAAACAAGAGGTGATCCGTCACTCAGTGGTAAGTTCCCAAAAATTATTACTAAGTTATTTTTCCTCAGTATCATTGATAACTCTCTCCTCCAATTTTCAAACACTAGTTACTATATTAATACTTGATATAATACAAAAATATCAAAATATTAAAACTGGTAAATAATTACTTATTACTATTTATACTGGGACTGATACCTGCAATTACGAGTCATCCATAATATTATTTTAAATTTTGAAATGATATTTATTTTTGGCATATGAATTTTTTGAAACTGTTTCTAAATCTTGGATTGTCTTTGAATCATTCTGCCTCACCTGCTATCTTCTTCTACCACACGCTGCACCATTTGGGAACAACTGTCGTGTGGGGATGTGATATGGCCATAAGCCTTTTTCTTTTTTCATATCCATTAATACTCACTTATTCACCTTTGTGTCACATCACTGTTTCTTCGAGTGATGTGGCTTTTTATTAATACCAGTCCCAAGTGAATCGGTAAATATTAACTGATATGACATATCGCTTCAGCATAGCCAAATGAGAACAATCCATCACCATGGTTCGAATAAAGTGTTAGTTTTCAAAATCCCGGGAAAGTTATGCAGTACAGAAACAAAAACCTGAAGAAGGCTGACGAGTATAACAGCCAAAACAACGTGAATAAAATGACCAATTAATTTAGTAGAAGAGATGGACAAAAGCTAAAACAGAAGAAAATGAACTAAACAGAAATTAATTAATGCAAGATACCTACTAAGCAAGGAAAGCAGAATGAGAGCAAGGTTCCCCCCCAACCCTTTCCCTGCAGATTGAAGAAAGGATTTAGCTCAAAATTCTGAGAAGGTTACTGAATACAACAGCTGAAAAGTTGAGAAAGTATAACAACCAACATAAGCATACTGGTCAAAATAGAAATTCATATAAACAGGGTATTTAATCTAAAGAGTTGTGATAAAAAGCACATACTTCATTTTTAAATTCAAATAACCTCAGTGGTGTGACTCTGTCCAAACCTACAGCCATAATGACTTATTTTAATGGTTGGAAAGGATTCAATCGAGAAAGTTGAGATAAAAAGCAAGAATAAGATGAAATAATGCTGAACCAAAAATGAATAATGAAAAGACTTCATCTTTGAATTCAAATAACTTCAGTGGTGTGAATCTGTCCAAATCTACAGCCATATTGCCACCTCTCTGATTTCACATGACTTATTTTAATGTTTAGAAAGGATTCAACCGAGAAAGTTGAGATAAAATGCAAGAATAAGATGAAATAATGCTGAACCAAAAATGAATAATGAAAAGACTTCATCTTTGAATTCAAATAAATTCAGTGGTGTGAATCTGTCCAAATCTACAGCCATATTGCCACCTCTCTGATTTCACATGACTTATTTTAATGTTTAGAAAGGATTCAACCGAGAAAGTTGAGATAAAAAGCAAGAATAAGATGAAATAATGCTGAACCAAAAATGAATAATGAAAAGACTTCATCTTTGAATTCAAATAACTTCAGTGGTGTGAATCTGTCCAAATCTACAGCCATATTGCCACCTCTCTGATTTCACATGACTTATTTTAATGTTTAGAAAGGATTCAACCGGGAAAGTTGAGATAAAAAGCAAGAATAAGATGAAATAATGCTGAACCAAAAATGAATAATGAAAAGACTTCATCTTTGAATTCAAATAAATTCAGTGGTGTGAATCTGTCCAAATCTACAGCCATATTGCCACCTCTCTGATTTCACATGACTTATTTTAATGTTTAGAAAGGATTCAACCGAGAAAGTTGAGATAAAAAGCAAGAATAAGATGAAATAATGCTGAACCAAAAATGAATAATGAAAAGACTTCATCTTTGAATTCAAATAACTTCAGTGGTGTGAATCTGTCCAAATCTACAGCCATATTGCCACCTCTCTGATTTCACATGACTTATTTTAATGTTTAGAAAGGATTCAACCGAGAAAGTTGAGATAAAAAGCAAGAATAAGATTAAATAATGCTGAACCAAAAATGAATAATGAAAAGACTTCATCTTTGAATTCAAATAATTTCAGTGGTGTGAATCTGTCCAAATCTACAGCCATATTGCCACCTCTCTGATTTCACATGACTTATTTTAATGTTTAGAAAGGATTCAACCGAGAAAGTAGAGATAAAATGCAAGAATAAGATGAAATAATGCTAAACCAAAAATGAATAATGAAAAGACTTCATCTTTGAATTCAAATAACTTCAGTGGTGTGAATCTGTCCAAATCTACAGCCATATTGCCACCTCTCTGATTTCACATGACTTATTTTAATGTTTAGAAAGGATTCAACCGGGAAAGTTGAGATAAAATGCAAGAATAAGATGAAATAATGCTGAACCAAAAATGAATAATGAAAAGACTTCATCTTTGAATTCAAATAAATTCAGTGGTGTGAATCTGTCCAAATCTACAGCCATATTGCCACCTCTCTGATTTCACATGACTTATTTTAATGTTTAGAAAGGATTCAACCGGGAAAGTTGAGATAAAATGCAAGAATAAGATGAAATAATGCTGAACCAAAAATGAATAATGAAAAGACTTCATCTTTGAATTCAAATAAATTCAGTGGTGTGAATCTGTCCAAATCTACAGCCATATTGCCACCTCTCTGATTTCACATGACTTATTTTAATGTTTAGAAAGGATTCAACCGGGAAAGTTGAGATAAAAAGCAAGAATAAATTGAAGAAAAGACTTCAACTCTAAATTCAAATAACTTTACTCGTGTGACTTATATTTAAATCTGTTATCATATCTCCTACTTTAATGGCTGAAAGATATTGAGAAATTTGTAATGAAAGTGACACTAAAATTTATCCTAATCAAAATAATCAGTTATTTCAAATCTTTTTTTAAATGCCATGTTCCTTTAAGACATAGCTGATCATGGTTCTCCACAGATATTTTTCACTTTATCTGTGAATTGTCATGACTTTTTTGAGTAAAGATAATGGAGAGATTCCCCATTGCCTTCTCCACAGTTTTAAATTCAGTTTCCTTCTCTTAGATTGGTTACCATCCAAGGATAGAGAGCACTGTTGACCTTTTTTTTTTAACCCATATAACTAGGGTAAGAAGAAAAAGATTCGTGCCTTTTCCTCACTGCTGTTTGTGCGAAAGTGAATGCAACAGGATAAGCTTTGAGTTAAGCACCCCAATTACACTTACTATATCAATAACCATTATGCTACCCACCCACACATTCAAAAGTCCATTTTATGCAAGCATTTTGTCAACAGAAAAAAAAAGAAAAAATCAGAAAAAAAATTAAAAAATATATCTTTGAGTTTTTTTTTTTTTTTTTAGTTTATTAATTTCTTTATTAAATTAGTCACTTATGTGTAACTTTTTTCTTTGTTATAATTTATGTCATAGAAATTTAAATCATAACTTAATTGAAAATTTGCAAGCTAGTAACCTATGTATATTTAACCTCTAACACTCTGCATTATTCACTACTCTTCTTTTTCACTGTATTGTTTTTGAAGGTTCCTCTATTGCACTACTTAATTTCAGTTATGGCCTTTTCTGTTGCCATAGCAGGATATGACAACACAACTGTAAAATTTAAACATGTTATCATTCATTCATCTGAGTCAATTGCAGTGACAGGATAAAATTTTTGCTTTGCAAGCAAAATCACCTCTGGAATGTTAAAGTTTAATGTATATAGTTAAACCAAAGGATAGAAATTTTGTTTATTAAGTGTTCAGCTTAGTAGCACAGTTGCAATGAAGCCCCTCACCGTTTTGGTTTATATTTGCATTGTAAATTGATCCCCACCCCCCATCAAAAACTTTGTTTTGGAATTTTCTAAAATTAATATGCTTAAAAAACACCCCATTAGTGACTATAAAATAAATTGGTGGCTATAGATTTAATTGACCTTCACTTACAGGATGACAGATGGACAAAGATATTTGATAAATTATAGTAAAGATTATCTGAATCCAAAATACACCACAGAAATTTGTATTTTACTTTGGTATCATGCTTATCATTGTGGAAAAAAAGTTATGGATGAGGTTGTTGTGGTCACTTGACACCTCCATTCTTGAGGACATTATGAATTATTAACAGATGAAATGCTTTAGTATTGGTAGGGTTTCCAGAAGAATAAACAATTTCAAAATCCAGCCTGAAAAGGAATGGGTTTCATGTCAAGTTATCTTATTTCAGGCAGACTGGTTATTGCTGTGAGTGCAGTGCTCCAAAGAACTTACAATGAGGGACAGGATTATAAAAAAAAAAAAAATTTTAAATGATTTCAGAGTAATGTTAAAATTCATAAATACAAATATATTAACTTAGTAACATGCTAAGCTGAAAACTTGGAGGAAATTGTTTTCAAAATTATCATTAAAAGAAGAAAAAAACAATAATTTAAAATTGTTCAAATACAATTTTATTTCATACAAACAACTATCAAGTATTGGAATTGTGTTTTCCAGAGAGACATTTTAGAAAAATAAAGATTCCATCTGTTTTTGCAATGGCTGGTTAGAGTTTAAAAAGAAAACATGCTTTACAAAAGGAGAAATTTTTCCCTCTTTCTGACTTTTTTTTTTTTTTTTTTTAATGTTGCAGTCATTGTTAGGAATTTGGCGCTTCCAAAACATTCTTTCCTTCTGGAACTGACTCACACAAATTAGCACATCTGTATCTGCTTTTCATCCTATTTTAACAAACTACCAACTCTGATTTTCTTACTAGTTTTGTTCCATCTTATTATTGTTGCTTTTTATCCCAACACTCTGGCTCTATACACTCTTTATTACTATTATTTTATTACTAGTTTTATTCCATCTTATTATTGTTGTTTTTTATTGCAATATTCTGGGGTGATGCACTCTTCACTATTTATTATCATCAGAAGAGGGGCATATTCAATATTTTATAATTTTGCGGCAATATGTTCTTGAAGGTTTTAGGCAATTTTGATCAACATTTCCTTTCATGGTCCAGCATAAGGAATTGTAAATGTAAGACTACTATAATAAATATTATTATTGTTATTATTTTACTTAAGAATTTATTACAGGAAATATCAGGTTTTAGGGAAACATTGTTGACAATTATTTACTTAATTACATAACAAATAAATAAACTAATAAATTTTGATGCTCTATATGATTTGTTGTTAGGTATTTTTCATTTTTTCTCCTCTGTTATTGACAGCATTTTAGAATACTTTGGCTACAATGCTAAGTTTCCTAAGTTGAACAAACTGGAGCTATTTCATTTATGCTTTGTTACCTCTCTTTTCCATTGTTGTTTTTAGATCACTTTCTTCCAGTCATTTTGATGGGCAATAGTGAAATTCTGAAAGTTAAAATGATCTTATTCCATTTAAAAAATAAAACCTGTAAACAGGAATATTTTAAATTAATATATAACCAAAAATAAAATGCTTTTGACAAAAAACCTTAATGATTTCAGTATAATTATGCAACAATAATGTAATGGTATTCTGCAGACAAATTTACGCCTTGTGTCACCTCATTTCATTGCATGGTTACAAACTATAAACCTAAATTGAGCTTGAAATATTGTGTAATTGGCTCTAATTTTTGGTAAAATACTTGTATATGATATAATAAATAATTTGCAGTGAAAAAAACAATTTTCAAATTTTTTGTTGAATATGCCCCTTCTTCTCCGAACATGTCATAGTCTAGCCAATTTCATTCAGTTTATTATTTCCTTGTTTATGTTTCCATCACTTATGTTATTAAATATTCCGCATTGTGATAAGAGAAGATCTGACAAGAAAAGTGAAATATTGTAAGAATCTGGATGTAAATTTACTGTTCATTATCTAGCAATTAAAGCACTTTCTAAACATTTGCATCTTGGTAAATTGCTTTTTCTTTTAATTAGTGTAGCATATATATATATATATATATATATATATATATACATACACACACACAAAAACAAAATTGTGTAATTGAAAAAAGTTGTCAATTTCTTTTCACTATTACTTTATTATTATTTGTGATAAAACTCATAATAAAAGCAATATGAAGAATGTCTAGAGCCAGAGTGTTGGGATAAAAAGCAACAATAATAAGATGGAATAAAACTAGAAATAAAATAACAGTAATAATGAAGAGTGTATAGAGCCAGAGTGTTGGGATAAAAAGCAACAATAATAAGATGGAATAAAACTAGTAATAAAATAATAATAGTGATTTTATAACATTTTTATGTTATAATTTTCGAATAAATAATTATATATTATTTTCATTTTTAATTATTTTGTTTAAATGTATTTTTTATGGATACTCATATTCAAGTAGATGCTCTGTCTTTTAATTAAACAGTATTTTTTATCCAACTACATCAACTGGTCTGAATATTCAAGAAAACTTGTCAGAAAAATATACATCATCTGGCAGGACTCAAACCTGCATCCTCTAATTGCTTTTGTTTGTTAGGATACAAAACAGATCAGATATGGATCTTTTGAGAATCTGCAGTGTTTGTGTCTTCAAAAGCACTATTCAGGCTCTGTTTGACTGTAAGTCCTATGTGGCCAAGCAGTTGGGCATATCAAATCCAATGACAGTTACCCACAGAAGATGCAGGTTTGAATCCTCTCAGAAGACGTATATTTTTATGACAAGATTTCCCTAATATTGAGACTGGTAGATGTAGTTGGATAAAAAATACTTTTTAATTAAAAAACAGAACTACTTCTGGAACATGAGTATCTATCAAATGTAATGTTGAAACAAAATAAATTAAAAATAAAAATGTCTGATTTAATCCCTTCTCATATGTATAGTCTAATATGTATCGAGTCCTTATTTTCTCATCTTTCAACATACCTCCTACTCTGACTCATTTTAATGTCAGGCTGTTCTGTAAAATTGTCTGCAATTTCCTCCATACTTTCTAACCCCCTGGCATTTTTTTTTCTCCAAGAAAGGATATCAAATTCTTAGTAAATGTTCAGAAATTTAAAACTGGTCTTAGTAAAACATATAAAATTCCTTCTAAATTCCATTCCCAGAGATTTTAAACTGTCATGGCATTCCAGCTTCTTGTGTGTCTGGTGTCTTTATTTTATGTCCCTTTTTTAGATTTATTTTCAGGTCACCATAAGTTGTTTAGAAGATCACATTTTTCCACTCCTTTGATACATTCCACAGTTTAGATGAAAATAAAACATTTGCTATTTAAACTAAACTCAATCTAATTTATTTTACAGATCATGGCAAATGTTATTCTGATTTCTAAAGCAGTGGTGACGGGTGGAATCAACAATAAAAATTTAGATTGTTGGCTAACTCTCTGTATTGTACAAAGTCTGGCTGGAAAATATCCAGCCATTTAGTATTAATGAAAAAAAAAGTAACCTACTTAAGGCGGTAAATGGTGTCTTAGTTACCTTCCAAGTATTTCTCTTCAGACCTTGTATATGTATGACTATCCCTTCAACTTTTCAAACAATCTGCCTGTCTACAAACTGCTATACAATTGATAGCCTGAATCAAATTTTAATAAAAAGTAACTGAAAATAAAAATGAAGATGAAAATAAATAAAATTAATAATAATGGCTGACAATAGTTCATCTCATAAAAATTGAAGATGCAAGTAAATCTTAGTCAAAAATTAATAACAGTGGCTGACAATAATTCATCTAATAGTCTACACAGGCTAATAATACACTATATATGAGATTGGTCTGGTTTATAACAGTGAAAATAAATTGGCTTCTCCAAAACTGTTTTAAAATCAAATTTTTACTTTGTCAAATGATTTACTTCTCTTAAAAATCAAAACATAAGATTAAAGGGAGATAACTGTTATGTGAATGGTGCTTTTCTTCAATTATGTATCATTTTAAAAATTGTACTCGTTATTTTAATTCTGGCTTATTCATGATAATGAATGATTTACAAGTTGGTTTGTTTAAGAACATTATTTAATGGTGAAATCAGTTTTTAAAGTCTGGAAATTGCCTTTTGTGTGTTGGGGCAAAGAAAATAAAAAATAAATAAAAAAAACGATTAAAATACAAATATTAAAAAAAAAGTAATGTGAATTTAACAATGAAAATCTTTCTAAATATTTATTTACGAATGTATTTTGAATATGACAAATATTTAAATTAGTTTTTCATAATTTTTTATTCGTTTTTAAATATTCCTAGAATAGAACCAAAATATTAAACAACAGTATTACGTGAATGAAGACATCAGTGATGAATTTATAGAGAAAAAGTTATTTTATTCATTATCATAAACGAACAACAAAATTTGTGCATAATCAAGGAGATCCTTGTGAATAATACATTCAGAGATAAAAGTTATCTCCCTTTAATATTCTAACTTTTGAATTTTCGATGAAAGGCATCATTTGACGAAGTATAGATTCGATTTAAGTTACAATGAAGCCATTTTTGAGGCAAATGACACTGTTATGAATGCCTCCCATTATTTTCTGGGATAGTGATTTCAAAACATATGTACTGGTTCCCATACAATCACCGAAGTTAATCAACTTTGAGCTGGTCACTATTTAAATGGCCGACTGCTTGGGAATGCATGTTTCATACATGAAATGTAACACCTGATTGTCAGAGTGAGATATTAGACGTATTTCCAGATATATTGACCAGAATTTGCTAGCCATACATATGCATTTGTTTACAATCAAATCTAACAATACCAATTGGCCATAGAGGAGTATACACTATTAAATTGCCCCAAGCAAAGTTTCTCGCTTTTTTTTTTTTTCTCTCATTTTTTTTATAAATAACTAATCAAATATTAATATAACAATGAGATATACACTTATCAATGTTCAGCATTCTTTGCTCTGGTTACAAGTTTGAAGCAAAAAATTGATGAATTTAGTTCTGACATATTGGATATCAACAGCAATGCCACTCTGCCACGTTTGTGTATATAAAATCTATTTTGCAATTTTGGGCAATTTTATTTTCCATAGTAATGTTCAAATCCTGGTATTTTTCAATTAAATTAGATATGATTAAGAGATTAATTGTGTAGATACTAAGGAATCACTAATCACTGATAGGATTTATTAAACAAATCCATCCAAACTTTCATTCCCTCTAATGATTACATATATAGTGACATAGCAAATACTAAAAGCATAGATAGAAATTCATTGGAAATGATTTTACTATAGGAATGCATTGCAAATTATTTACTATAACCTGTCTTGTCATTGATGAGGCTTGTTCACTTTAATGACAGTTTACTTGTGAAAAATATCTCTTTTTTTTTTTTTTTTTTTAAAATAATGCTCACTTTAAAAAAATTTTTCCAGGTACAGGCGTCTGTTCCACAGAAACTGTTGAGACTAGTAAGGTGACATCCGAAGAGGTATCAACTGATAAGATTCACTCGCCAGTTGCGAGGTAAGTTTACTCTAGCTCAAAATGTATTTTCATTTTTATTATTTTTTTATCCTTTATTTTTTTGTTTAAAATTCGGAATATACTGAAGTGCCAAAAAATTAGGATCAGCAATACACTGAATGACTTTACCCTCCATGACTTGTAGAAACGGAGTCAGATAGATGATTTACGTATTAATTTAGCTAAAGGAAGCTACACATTATTAGGTAGATGTATCTAATTTTTTTTAACTTCAGTTTAAATTATATAAACAGTCAGTATTACCGTGTTTGATGGTAGAGACAACTCAACGTTTACAATTTAATATTACAGTACTATGGAATTATGCCAGAAACAAATATTGGTTGTGTACAGTGTCTAGATCAGAGCTTTTCAAACTGGTTTGATAATTTAAAGAGTGAGAACAATAAAAAAAGAATCAAGATAGTAGATAATTACTGACATTGTATTTAACTTTTTGAAGATCAAAATTGGTTGTAAAGCATGTAGTGAGAAGTATGAGAAAAAAAAGCTGTTAGCATAGAACTTGGGGTTACATCTAGCCAATTAGCTATTTTCAATTATGTATTGTTGATGGAAAATGTTTGGAAAATTCTTGTCTGGTCTACTAGTTACCTCAATTTTGCATAAAAGATTCTCTCTGTTTAAGTATATTGATTATCAATTTGAATTAAAATTTGTTGAAATTCATTGGATAAAATTAAATAAAAACAAAGAACACTAAAATTAGTCAGAATCTGGGAAGTGAAAATTTCAGCCCAACCCCACCCTCACCCCCTCGTAACTAACATCAACAGATGTAAATTTGACTGGTTCAACAATCATTCCTGTTATATTCATAATAAATGTTTTGAAGAAACTGCTTTCAGGTGTGTGTGATGATTATGTATCTAAAAAAAGCATGGCAATGCATAAATATTAAAAGGATGATCGCCCCAGTCATAAAGAAACATGACACATTTAAGAAAAAATTTACTTTTATCTTTTATCTGGAGAAAATTCTGCAACAAACTGAAATCAACCTTTTGAAAAACAATTTTTGTTGTAAGTATTTCACAAGGGAGATAACTTGTGAAATACTTGTCGACATAAATATTATTTGTATTAAATTTTCGTTGCATTAACTTCCGACATATACACACATCTATATATAGTGTAAATATTGAGAGATTGATTTTCCAAAATAATTAAATCCTTAGTTACCTCCCTTGTGTATTTATTATGGATCATAGTAATAAAAATAAATGTCTTTTTGTCTTATTTGTCTGCTATTTTTATTATGATTTTTACAGAGTTGCTATGAAAAAGGCTTTCATTCGCGGCACTCTGCTACACAGGTTTGTCTTTTAACGTCCCTCAGTGGAAGTTGACATCTCTATTAGTGATCTTTTGAACTTTTCAACTATTTGACAGACAAACATTTTCTCTACTTCTGTAGTTGTGTGAAACCTGATTTGAATCATTGGCATGTACCAGGACTGTGACCACATAACCAAACCTCTTTTATCTCCCCGAAGAAGAATTGATATTATTCTTCCCCATGTGTTTGCCCATTTAATTTGCCTCTTGTTGTCAGACCCTAATAATTTAAAAATTTTTTATCTGATTTTCAGCTAACACTTCAGTAGTTTCTTATAGATGCATATGTGTGTTAGTTTCTTATAAACGTCTATCTTAGATGAGCTTTTATTTTTAACTTAAAACTTTGAAAAATATATTTGCTCAATTATTAACGTTTTTTTATTTAAATTTTCTTTTAATTTCTTTGCTCTTTTAAATTTTCTAGGTGGTACTTATAGTTTTTTTTTGTTTTTTTTTTACTGTTAATACAAGATAAAGTGTCATGAAGTAATTAAAATGAAAGTAAAAATAGAGATTTAAAAAAATGGGCTTGCCACAATAGTTTCAGTTGCCAAAATTATATAAGCATTATGCAGCAAGCTTCCCTGGTAGAAAATGCAAGTTTGAGTTTGGTTGAAAGCTACTTTGTTTTAAATTTGCAGATCAAAGAACATACAGGCCAAAACACCACGAAAAAGAAATTTACTTTTTGGCTTTTAACAAACCAAATTCAAATTCTGCTTAAAACTACTTACATTATTTATACAGTTGATGCCCTTGGCAAAATCCAATACTCTCCATTTCCTTTTTCTGTCGCCAGTCATCAAGCATTTGCCACTGGAGAAAAATGGCATTGAGTAAATAAACAATTCATTCTCCCATAATTAAATTTCATGCAATAAAAGTAGCAACAAAATTATTGCAATATCCACTGGCAGGTGAAGGCCGTATCTGATAAAAACATGTTTTTTTTTTTGTTTTTCTTTTTTTCTTTTTTTCATTTTTTCATTATTCCATAATAAATTAAAGGGAAGCAACTTTACTCTGTTTTTTTTTGGGGGGGGGTTAAGAAGTAACAAAATCTTCCAGCCAACCCATGACGCATGTGCCAAATACGGTGCATTGCATGACTAGATGTAGCCAGTTTTTTGTCTGTTTGTAGTTGACATGTGTATGCTACAGAGTTGTGATATATTTATTAATTGTAAATAGTTGCATTTATCAAGTATTTGACATTTTTTAAAGTTCAGTCATCTATCACAATTGAATGAAAAAATAAGCAAGGCCAAAAATGATAAACCTAAATTCAATGAACAATGGATAAACAAGATAACAACAACATACTTGCATTTATAACTTATTTTCATTTAGGGAATAAAAAAGTCATTAAGTTGCTTAGTAACACACAGATTGCACTTGATGACTTTAAAACAAATTAATTTCTGGTAATCCTTATACCCTATGGATATTTTCTAGAATAAAGAAAATTTGTCCAGACATTTTGGATTGACAGATGCAAACAGATATTTTCAGATATAAAATTGATTGAAATCTGTACCTTGATTGATCAGAATTTAAAGAATTCTTTGCTGCTCACAGGAAGTAATTGTCTTTCAAACAATCAAAAGTTACAGTGAAATCAAAATGAACCCAAATATTTCCTTTTTTTTTTTTTTATTAAATTAATGAATTATGGAAAACATGCTAGACTTATTTCTATAAGAATTAAGATCTGTTTGTATAAAAATTTTGATGATTTGTATGGCACATCTAAAATGGATACATTGAATGTGAAAGGTTGACTACCATTTCTGTTAAAGGAGAAAGGAACTAATTTTTTAAATCTTGAAAGTGTTTTTTCATTTATTTTTTTTATTTTTTTTTTCATTTTTAGTTGGTTTTTATTATTTGTACCTTTTTATAGAAAAGAAAATGTTTATAATTCAAGTATTTGGGAAGGTTTCCTACCTAGAAATCACTGTAGATTTAAGAGTTTATAAATTAATTGCATCGCAAATGTCATATCACAAATATAAATAAAATATGTAATTATTGTTAGTATGGTTCACACATAACTTGTATTGAAAATTGAAAAGAAGCTATATTTAAAAAATAAGGGATACAACCGTGTATAACAATGGTAGAAAGTTAGACAACTCAAACTTAAAACGCTTATCACTTATGTGGAGAAATTGGCCATGTTTAAATGTAAATGGCAGAACTGATTGACAAAGTTTGCAATAAACAATAAGAAAAAGAACGGAACCAGGAAAAAATATAAAATAAGCAAACAATATACAAAGCAAATTAACTAATATGGCAAAAAGTTGACAAAATTGGAGTTGACACACAAGAGCGAATTCGTATAAATGAATGTAACTCTTAAGACAGACTGGGATTGAGTCAAATGAAAACAAGAAATGGCCTATCTTATTGGCTAGGAAGGATCCCAGCATGCATTTGCATGCTTCTGCCTATAAATCGGGGAGGGGAAAGTGTTTTGCAGCTATTCCCCATTATGATTAGAACCAACTCCCCTACTCAGTTTAATGAATGAGTGCATTCATTTTCTTCCCATATCCCCACTTTCTATGTAATTAATAAATTCAAACAAGATGCATATAAACATTTACAAGTGATTTCCATTTTTTTTAATATACACTTTCAACTTTTAATATTTAAAAATATTTTCATAATTTTTTTACAGCATTTTTATTTTTTATTTTTTTTTAAATATTTCAAAACATTACTTTATTATTATTTTGTTTAAATAACTTTTAACATTGTAAAATATTTTTTATTATAAATATCTCTTTTTTTATTAAAAGTGGTAAAAATACTAATATATATATATATATATATATATATATATACACACAAATATTTCACTGCCAATAATTTACAATTGCCTGATGAGATGCATTGATACACATTAAAACACAAATGCAATTGTGTAGCAATTTTGACATGTTTTCAGTGTAATATCCTAAAACACACACACATATATATATATATATATATATATATATATGTATCTCCTGTAACTTTTGAAGGCCTAATTTTAAGGGGGTTGCATCATGCATGATATATCAAATTAGCTTATGTACTGCTGGCCATGGATATGCCATTGACCAAACTATATATTCATTTACTGTAGTAAAAAGTACAGCTGTATTTAAAATAAACATGATTTTGATAAAACTGATATTTTACTAAAACTCTATCCAATAATAGGGCATATAATATTCACATATTAGTATCATATTATAAAATACAAACAATAAATATGCATCTTTTCCATTGTTTATGTTTATAAGAAGTTTAGCCGTTTTTCATTTGGTTATTTATACCTGTATGTATTTACACAACAAGTATAGCATTACTAATGATACTTTTAACGAGAAAATGGGATAAAGAGATAGAGGAAAAGAGGTTAGTCTATTGTAATTTGGTCTCTCAATAAAGGAACTCACATGATACATGAGAAAATCATTTTTTATAAGTGAAAATTTTGGGGTTACACAATATGCAAGATCATGTGTTACACAGGGGTGTGTGTGTATATATATATATATGGGTATTAAAAAATGTAAAAAATAGCTTAATTTAGAAATGACAATTCTCATTTAAATTATTGTGAATTGTTATACTTCGAATTTCACTGCATGACACTTCACTCTCATTTTTAAGTCTCTTTACAAATATAATTTACTCTGTAAGTCAAACTATTTTTGTGCTAAATTCATTATATAATGTGATGGGATGTTAACATAGTGCTTTATAATGGAAGATAGATTCCCTTAAAGGGAAGCGCATGTAGGTTTTTTTAGCATGGAAATATATTGTTCAGTCAGGTTCAAATCTCAGCTGAAGCCAGTTAACTGAGTTTTGCACAAATAACCTTGGAAAAGTATGAATCCCGTCTCTTCTTTCCTCTCTGCCGAAGAGTTAATAGCAGGCTAGACTGGTCTCTCTGACTTTGGTTAGCAGACAACCAGTCTAAATAGGCACATCCACTTTTTACTTAAAAAAAAAAAGAAGAAACAAAAAAAACGACATAACATGATGAAAAAGGACCAAAACATAATAAAACAAAGTTTTATCATCAAAATGTTTGTTATTATTAAGAGGAAAGACCAAAGAAATTTTTAATTTATTTTTAAAAAGTTTTTAAATCTTTCTAACATGTTCAAAATTTTGGTTATATATCTTTTTTTTTTTTTTTCTTTTTTTTTAACCTTAGGTATCAAAAATTTATACTGAATTAGTGGAGGTACCTAGTCTAAGAGAACAATTTTAAAACTGGTTTGGCAGAGGAATAGCAACTCTATAAAAACCTACTTGCTATAGGAATCATAGCAGAAACCCTAGTATGAGGAGGCTGTGATCCTGAAGACTCCAAAATGGAGTCTATAGGGTTTATATATATATATATATATATATATATATATATATATATATCAGGTACCTGGAAACCTTGAAGTCCTAAAAAAATTGACAGGGCTCTTTCTAAGGCTTGAAAAGTCGTCAAATTTTCCAAATTGATCTGCCCACACATGCTTTTTTTTCAATTTATGTAAGTCAAAATAGCAAATCCCAGAAATCTGGCTTTTTACAAACTAAAATTGTCCTTTCAGAAAATTTTTTTTTTTTTTTTTAGTCATCAATAAGAATTGGTAATTTTTGCAAACAATGGTTTGTTTCCTTGATTAGAATGAGTTGACGAATTGGCTCAAAAATGTGAATGGGAAGGATGTTAGAATATATAGTATCTCTTTGATGTATTTTAGAATAGATTGGAAAATGTGTTTTTGAAAAAAAAATAGGAAGAATATTATTTTTAAAGTTTGCAGGCTAATGATGACCTGTATCTCTAGCTTTTGTTGTAAATGTGAAAAACATGATGAAATATATTAAACTTATTTGGCTTTTATTACTTTATAAAAGTTATAACTAGCAATCGTGTACCTTTTACTTTTGTATTTCTGCCATAAATGACTAAAAAATGTACAAACATGTGAATGACTCTTAGACATTTGGCCAGATGACATCAAATTTGTGAACTTGATTAAAAAAACAGAAAAATTGTCCCCAGACTAAGTCCTTCTCTGTGGTGCTGTGTTAAATGTGAATATTTTATTTCCAGCAAAACTGCAGATTTTTGTGTCTGTTTCAAAAGACATTGAACTAAGGACCTCCACTAAATTTTCAATAACTATGGTTTAAAATGAATTTTTAAAAATGAAAAATCATTCTTTTTTAGCTTTAATTGAAAGCTAAATGATTACATTTACTGTTTCCAGTAAGCAAAATACTTTGGTGTATTTCAAATATAAATTGTATTGATTGGAATGTCACAATCATTTAAAATTGACCATTTTTGACACATTTGTAAACAAAAGTTAATACTTGGTTTTAAAAATCTTCCAAAAATAAAATTATACTTTTTTGAAACTTTATTTAAGGAATATTAGCTGATTTAAAGTACAATTAATCTGATTTGAAAAAAAAATATTATTTACTTTAAGTTTAAAATAACAGAAATGAATTTTTAAAACAAACAGTAGCAGTGATTACACACTTGTCACCGTTGCTTACTAAACAGGCACTAATAAGCTGTTAACATGTTTATTGTTGTTCTACAGGCGACTTTATCTGTTAAAGCAAAATTTAAGAAAATGACAGGTGATCGCTTTTTTTATATTATTTAAGTACTTGGTAATTTAAAAAATGTTAGAAAATATTCCCCATAATTTAATTTAAGGAATGCTGACTTTAATATAACTATAGTCATCGGTCTTATTTTCTGATAATGTCGTGTATGGCTGACCATATTTTCAAACAGGGGCATGTTACATAATATTTTATGCATGTAAAAAATTAAAAATCTTGAAGCAAAATACTTTCTATTAAGTGTTTCAATTTTTGATTAGTAAATATAGTTTCCACTTAATAACATTATCACCTGACTGGATTGAAGTAATGCAGAATTTTAAACAATTTATATATTAGAAATTATTATGATTAAAATTTAAAAAAAAATATTCTTGTAAAAATTCATTATTCATCAAAATTTTTTTTACTTAAGGCAATAATGTCCTTAATAAATTTTATTTAAAAAAGTAATTAAAAGCTTTTCTAATTAAATAATGTCATAGTTTCATTACATTTTTTTAATTTTACGATTCAGAGCAGATTTTTCAGGAAATGTGTAATAGTTTGAAGAAAAAAAAAATAGATTTACATTCTCAAAGAAGATCTGCTTTTAACTAATAAAAAGGTTTTTGAGATTGAAATTTAATTTCTTAAAATTTCATGGAATTAAGTGGAGGGTAACATATGTAAAATATATATATATATATATATATATATATATATATATATATATATATATGAAGAAGTATAGTCTTAAGGTGTGCTATATTTATGGGATAAAGTGCTCAATATCAGAGATAGAGCGTGTGTAAATATAAAAGTGAACATGGAAGTCAACACTTAGAGATGACAGGCTGTTTCATGCTAGACATAATCATCAGCCACGATTGCGTCTAGCACGAAACAGCCTGTAGCTTCTGAGTGTTGACTTCAATGTTCACTTTTATAATATATATATATATATATATATATATATATATATATATATATATATAAGCCAAGATTTTCTAAGAAAAAAAAAAAATTTTTTTAATTTCATTCATTTGTGAATAAGTCCTGAAAGTTTAATTAAAATCTGACAATTATTTTATTTTTGTAAGAATTTCAAAATCAATGTGTTTTCCACCTGAAAAAGGCACTAAAAAACTAATCATAAAAAAAAAAATTTGTAACCAAAATTTCAAACACGTTAGACATGATTAAAAAAGTTAAAATTATGAAAAAATACTTCAGTCTTTCCTCTTAATAATAACATAAATATTTTGATGATAAATCTTTGTTTTTATTAAGTTTGGGGTCTTTTTTCATCATGTTGTGCTGTTTTTTCAGTGACAAAATGGAGGTACCTACATTGAACCATTTCTGATAAAATATCAGAGCAATAAATCATTTCTTCCTTTCCTTGCAGACGATCTTTTTAGCATGATCATGAAACTGTTTAGATTTGTAAAGAAAGAGCAGGCTAAACAGATAATTTAATTTTCTCAACTGAATGAATTTGTGTGTGTGTGTGTGTGTGTGTGTGTATGTATGTATGTATGTATATATATATATATATATATATATAAATTAATGAAGTGGGCGGGGAGAGAAATGTGTCAATATCTGCTAACTCACTCATGTCTTCTCTCTCCCTCCTCACTTCTTTAATTTACATATGTTTAATACGGCCCATCAAAAATGTATAAATTTTCTTTTCATTTTTTGGGGGAGAAGTAAAGTCTGATGATCCACAGTCCTTTAAAAGGGCTGTGGTGAAATAATTTATTACATGGAACCTTAAAGTGGTCTGTTTTTATTTAAATTATTTGCTCTGGATTTACATTGAGCTCTCTGGATTTTATCCTCCTTAGGTTTACCCATACGGATTATCTAGTTTTTCTGAAACTAACTAACTATCTATCTATCTATCTATATATATATATATATATATATATATATATATATATATATATATATATATATATATATATTAACTGATTTAAAATGTTCTTTTACTACACAGTAATAACCATGTTTCAGAAATGGAATTTATGTGTGCATTTAAAACTCAGTAAATTTAAAAATAAGTTGAAATGAAATGGAACTAATGCTTTTAATTTAATTACAAAATTAAATTTGAAGTTTTTAGCTTCCATTTTTGAAACATGGTTATTACTGTGTAGTGAAAAATCCATATTTTAAATCAGTTAATTTATAATATTTATTCTCTGTAAATATACATTGAGCATTGTTTTGTAAAAATAAAAAATATCAGTAAGAACACCGGATTATATATCTTACTGTTCTTTTTATATATATATATACACAAACAATTATCAGCAATTATATTAACATAATGTTTTATTTCACAAATTATTTATGCTCTAAAAAATCTATTTTATTATGTCATTATTTTTATCTGACAAAACATTTGATTACTATTATTTTAACAACATTATTATTATTATTATTATTATTTTAATGTTTGTGTTTTGCAGTGAAGAAACTGATCAAGGAGGAAGAGTCTTGCCAAGCAGAAGTGACGCTGGTATCTTTGAAAACGAACCTGCAGTTTTAGAAGGAGTTGCACGCTACAGTGAATGTAAAGACGAGGACAAGCTTCCTGAGCAGGGTACTGCCAGAAACTTGGCTGCAAGGTTTAAGGAGATTCAAGATGAATCAGTCAAGCCTTCTGTCTCTCAAAAGCGCGATATCACTCCTGAGCGATTTGAAGAGAAGTCCGAATTCGTATCTGAGCCACGATCTACGATTGAAACATATGAAGGAAAAGCTGAATCTGGAATTTTTGAAAGTCAACCTGAGGAATTGAGTGAGAGCGTTGTCTCTGGCTATGTTAAGAATGAGGAAAAACTTCCTGAGAAAGGGACTACTGATAATATCTTACAGAAGTTTAAAGATATCCAGTCAACCCCTGTCCAAAAGGAGAACCAAGGCAAAAGAGAACTTACTCCTGACCGAAGTGGAAAATCTGAGTATGTCTCTGAACCAAGAACATCATTTGAAGAATATGTTGGTAAACCTGAGAGCGGCATCTTCGAGAGCCAACCAGTACGTGATCCAAATGTTATCCGTCCTGAAGATGATGAGGAAGAAGAGATTCTTCCAAACCAAGGTACAGCTCGAAATTTGGTGGCAAAGTTCAAGAAACTACAGGAGGAACAGCCATATGTCCCTAAGAAACCTATCGATATTCTTCCATCAAACACAGGTGTTGAACCATCTATTGTGGAGAGCCAACCAATTAGTCTTGAAGGCGTCGTCAAAGAAGGTGATGAAACTGAGGAGAAATATCCGGAGAAGGGCCAAACCCGCAACCTTTTGGCAAAGTTTCGAGAAATAGAGAGTGGAGGAGGTTCTCAGTCACCTTCTCCTCGTAGCCGTAAAGAGTTCACCCCGCCACGTGACCACCCTCGGGGCATAAATTCCGGCAACCAGGAGAGTGGCGTTTATGAAAACACTCCAAAGAAGGGGCTGGAGTATCAACCAGTCAAGATTGAAGGAGGGATCTTCGAGAATGAACCGGTCAGTCGACCAGATGTGGTGAAAGAAGCAGACCGCTTTGAGGAAAGGTTGCCAGAACAAGGAACCGCCCGTAACCTGCTTTCAAAGTTCAAGCAGATTCAAAACGACGCATCTGTCAAGTCACCCACCTCCCCCAGATCGATGAAAGAGTTCACCCCACCAAGAGACGACTTGCCAACTCACCAAACGGGGCTCAACGAGAGTGGAATTGTCGAAAACGAGCCGCAGTATCGACCAGATGTCTTAAGGGAAGCGGACACAGATTGGAATGAGGGAATGCCTTCCAAGGGATCGGCCAAAAGTGTCGTCGATAAATTCAAATGCATTCAAGAAGAAGCCAAGAAAGAGTCGGTTAAGGCAATGCCGAAAAAGGTAAGAGTAATCTTCCTTTTCATCCATTCAGATTCCTGTACGTTTTTAGTTTTTTTCTTTTCTGTTATCTTTGCTTTCTTTTTGTTTTATTTCAGTGAAGAAAATGAAAGAAATTTTGCTTTCCATCTTTGCTTGAGTTTTCTTTACAGTTAACGTTTGTGCACGCATTTAAAAAAAATGCTCTGCCAAATGTGACATTTGTTTTCCTTCTCAGCAACTTTTCTTTTTTGTTTTTTTTTTTTGTTTTTTTTTTTTTTGTTTTTTTAACAAAAACTCAGAAAAAAAAAGAAAACTAACAAATTTTTTTTTTTTTTGCTACCCTCATTATCAGATTGCTTTTATTTATTTTCATCTCATCAAATCGATCCTTTTTAGTTACTCTCTTTTAATTTCGTCCTCCTCGTTCATAGAGATAGCTTTTGTTTTTTGTTGCTTTGATTGTTGTGAAACCTTTTCCTTCAAATCGTTCTACAACTTTCAAGTGCACGGTCCATAACAGGCAGTTCAATAATTAGAACAACTTTTGGAATAATGATTATTCCTCTCAAAATTATACAAATGGTTGACTGCTATACTTTTTTTTTCTTTCTTTTTTTTTTTTTTTTTAAGAATTATGAAAATCGGTTTTGAGAAGAAGCAACATTATCATCCCAAGAATTGTTTGGATTATTGATTTTTTTTTTTTTTTTTTTTTTTTTTTTTTTTTTTTTTTTTTTGCATTTGTTGTTACCACTATATATTATCTGATTCATTCTACACCATTCTGTAAATTTGAGAAGAAGACTTATCATTCCAAGAGTTGTTTAGTCTATTGATGTTATTTCTTTTTGTTGCTTTTATCATATTTTGGCCCATCCATTCTACAGCCTTCCTTGTATGCAAAGTCCATATGGAAAGAGAGCATCTTTTCTTTACATTTTTTTTTTGTTTGTTTGTTTTATTGTTTCCTCAATATTTTCAGACATGCATTTTTTATTTATTTTTTATTTTTTTTTGGTGGGGAGTCACTATTTTCTAGCTTAGATAATCACACCACTTTTTCCATAAAGATTGCACACCTGAGGGAAAAAGTCATAGAATGGATCAATTAAAATGTTTCAATAACAAATGACGAAAACAATTATCCAAAAAATTCTGGAATTATATTCTTACACTATGAGATTTTGGTTGTTGGCCTCATTTTATAGGAACTTCATTAAGAACCATCTGAACTTGTCAAATGAAAACAGAAAAATTTAATATGCATATAAAGACACGTATATTTTTGCACACCACTTCTCTTAGATACTTAATATTACATATATTTCTAAACAGAAGTTAAAAATATCAAGTTTTCAAAATTTTTAAAAAGGCTCTAAAATATTCTTATATATAAAGCTATTTGGGTGTTTACATCAGAGCTTTCCAAACTGGTGTCACAATATCAGTTCAATTTATTATTTATTAGTTCTTTAATTATTATTTAAACTTTTCATTGAATTATTTTTCTAATATGCATACACTTTAAATCTTATATATATAGCTTGAATATTAAAAATTTATATATATATATATATATATATATATATATAGCTTGAATATTAAAAATTTATATATATATATATATATATATATATATATATATATAGCTTGAATATTAAAAATTTATATATATATATATATATATATATATATATATGACGCCAGCAGCTTAAGTATAAACTCTTTGAGTGCAGATCCATAGTCTCTTAAGACCAACAGATGCCACATATATGGCTTCACTATTAAAATAATGTGTTGCAAAAAAATTTTGAATATTGCAATGCAGATATTTTGTAATTTTCTGGTGTAGATAGGTATCTACTTTGTTTAATGTGAAGAACAAAGTGAGGATCGTCATGTTTCATGGTAGTAATGCTGGAAGAGAGTTTGCTATGGTAGAGCCAACTAAGGGAGATAACCGTACAGAGTTATTGGCCTTGATCATGGAGTTTTGGCTGGGGGAGGACTAGAATAATGGTGGGCACATAAACACACGTGCAAATCATGGCTCTATTCAATCCTCTCCCATCGGCTGATTACATGTTGGTATTACCAAAAATAAATAAATAATAGAAATAAATTCATAAAGTTTGCGTACCAAAGAGGAAACACACACACACACACACAATTTCCAACTGACATGTTCAGATGAATTTTTTTTTTTATTTATTTATTTATTTATTATTATTTTTTTATTTTTTATTTTTTTTTTTTTTTTTTACAATTTCCTTGATTACCCAGGATACATAAAATTACATTTTTTATATTCTTAGGCTTCTGTTTTTCATATGACTAAATATCCAAGAACGATTTTTTTTTTTTAATTTTTATTTAGGTAATTCTCTAAATTTTTGCTAATTAAAATATTGCTTTATTTATTGAGAGAATATGGTTACTAACACTTTTTTGAAACACTGTACAAATTATGCTGACCCAGCCATGTTGCCACTTTCACTATTTCTTATTGGCAGGTCACACTTCACTAATCAGATCTCATCTTCTCTGATCAAATCTTAACTCATCACACTTAACCACAACTGGTCACATACCACTGACCTAACAGTAAAGGCCATGTTATCTTTCACTTAAAATGTCACAGATCTACAAATACAGGGTATGATGGGTAAATTGGCGCCATTTTATATTTTTAATTTTGTGTGTGCATTTTGTTTGTTTTTGATTTTGTTGACTGCACAGTATAGTAGGGTCAGTTGGGCACCGTCTGTAAGAAAAAGAGCACCATGACACAATTCACTCCACCAGAACTTTGGAAACGGCACACTCCAATACAAACATTTCAGAATGTTTGGGTGTCAATATGAGGACAGTGCAGAGGATTCAGAAAGAGTTGAATGAGTCTAATGACGATTACAAAGGTGTGGCAGCTTGGAAAACACACTTTGATCATTCTGATAAGAAAACAACTCATGAATTTCTTGGTGAGGGCCTCAGACTCAACATTGTAGCCTACATTAAGTGTCTTGAGGAGATAGTGCTAACCTGAGTCAAGAGGTGACCCAATGTCTCTGCATCATATCTAGCCACCTAACTCTCCAGACTGCAACCTCCTTGATTATTATGTGTGAGGCACAGTTGAGCAAGAGATGAACAAAATTCTTTGTAACACCAAAGATGAACTGAAGGCAAGGATTATGGCATCATTCACCAACTTAAACAAGGAAACTGTCCAGAAGAGTTGCAGGAGATTCTGAAGTTGTCTGGACACTGTGGTTGAAGTCAATGGCGATTTTATTGAATAAATTTACTTTTTAGTATTTCAAGATATTTTTGTGTAATTTTGTGTAATATCTGTTAAAATGAGATATTTTCATTTTTGCATCATTTAGACGACAATTTATCCATCGCATCCTGTACAACTATATTGAATCTTCTTCTAGCATTTTCTACTCACCTGGCAACAGTTTTACACTCTTGTTGACAATTCTCATTTTGAAGTGGAAGAAGCTTTGAGAAAAAAATCTAATTTTAGCTAAAACAATTACGTAGTATTTAGTTATTGCTATTTAGTTTTAAAACAGAAGCCTTTTTTCTTTCTTTCTTTTTTTTTTAGTTATTGTTGTAAGTGGTAATTTTTTACAAATGTCTAAATTTCATTCAGTGTTAATATTTGAACTTTGTCTACGCATTTCAGATGCGCTTATTGAATATTCTTCTAATTATTGTACAAATGGAATGTTTTGTACATAAACATCTTCTATGCTTTTCTGGTTTAAAAGGTTTCAGATGAGAAAGCTTTTGAGAAGAAAATCTTTATACTACCATCATAATAATATAAATCAGTAACTGCTATCAAAATATGTAGAAATGGCTAGAATTTAACATATTACACAGTGAGCAGAATTTTACTGTTTTCTTGTACATAACACACATTCTGAATGATAATTAAAGGCAAAAAGAGGGTGTTGTATTCTACACAAGTACAGGTTTTCAGAAACTTTTACTCAGCTTAAAATACCTTACTTAAAATGGTAAGATTGCAAATACATGCAGCACAATAGATAATAAAACACAAAGTAGACAGGTGTTGATTACAATTGTTTACAAAAGGTATTTGATATGTATGCAATATTTGCCCTTTGGGAATCGGCATAATTAAACATCTTTTGTCTCAAAGGCAGGAAATTCACTGAAATTGATTAAAATAATTAAGAAAGGGAATGCAGAAGATTTGTCATGTTTTAATAATAATAATAATAATAATGTTGCAACAAAGCACCTTTCCCTGAAAATTCAAAAAACAAGTTTTTTGAAATGCAAATTAAGTGAAGAAATATTTTTTGGGTAAACATTCAATTCATTTCTATTCTTTAATGTTGTGAAAAATTAAATATTTTAGTGAAACAACATCAAGATTTTAATGAATAATATGGTACAACTTTAAAAAAAAAAATGACATAGGTATGGCTGTACTACAGGGTCATATTGTACTCAAGGATGTAATTTATTCCCTGATTTTAGCTTCAGAAACATGGGGTTGTATTATACAGAATTTGTGTTATACACAATAAAATACGCTATTTCAAGAAAGTGCTCAATAGAGAACTCTAGCAACGTAGTCAATAAATATTTATTGTCCTTTGTAGCTCTTTGTAAAGTTTTTTTTTTTTTTTATCTCTCCTAATCCCCGTTCTGCCAACCATTTACACAAGCTCATGAGGCAGGGGTTATGTGCTGTTTTTCTCTGTCCTTTTTGCCTTCAATATGTCATGTGAGTATCAAATTGCTCACATTTTCCATCCATAATATTCTCAGTGTCCTTCTGCAGAACTACATTTCTGATGCTTCAAGTCTCTTCATCTGTGATGGGATTGTCCAGTATAGAAGCATTTTATGTTATAGTGTATATGTTATGGAGAACATGACAATTGAGAAATCATTTTTAAATTTGCCCTTGAACTTACTTTCATTCAGTGTTATTTTCTATTTATAGAATTTATATTGTTAATTATTTGAAAATTGTGATCCTCACTAAATTTAATTATTATTATCATTAATTCATTAACTGCAGTCAACATCTCCACTATTCATAGAACTGCAATGATGAAATTTCCCATCTTCAGTTAATTGAATAAAAGTATCATTTTACTAACAAGGGAGACAACTCTAATAAACATTTAAGAGACCTTGAGAAACTTTCAGTAACTAAGCAAATTTTTAAGTGGAAGTAAAATATTAATGGAAAGAAAGGAAAGTGCTTAACTGCTATGTCATATCTACTCCTATATGGCAGTAGATACTAAACAGTTTCCTCAAAGATGAAGAAAAACCTTGAAGCAACAGAGATGTGGTTCTACTGACAAATGCTAAGAATAGCATGGATAGAACATGTGAACAATGAAGAAGTTTAAAAAAAAAAAACTGGAACAAGGAAATTTGAACTCCGAAAGAGTTGAAATTTCTGGGATACATTATGAGAAAAGAGGACCTGCAGCATTTAATACTCACAAGACACTGTAGGCAAGCAGGGCCACATGAAACAGTAAGTAACCTCTGTAATTAGTTTTTGAATAGATGACCTAGACAAAGGGATGGTGAAAAATCAAAAGGCAGTAACTTATGAAAAACTGTCATTACCCATGTCTTGAACAGATATGGCACCTAAAGTTCTCTGTTGGACTTTCTTCTTTTATTTATTAAAATGACTTTATTAAAAGCTACTTGAAACTGATGACCTGATTTGACCAGAAAGTTAAGGAAGCGCTATTAAAATGCTCTAACAAAATTATGCTACAGTGTGCCGTTTTTGTAGCATATAATAACAAACATACAGAAATATGATCATTATGATGTAGATTTTTTTTCAGCATATTGTTTCTCAGAATTCCATCCATTTTTGCAGTTCCATTTTAATTTGTTTCCATTTATATTAATTGAAGGTAATCAGAAGAATTGTTCAGTTCAAATATTGCATTGTAATTTGTATTAGACTGAAAAAAAAAAAAAAAAAAAACACTTACCAGTAACTAAAATATTGATATTTCTTTCCTCTTCCTTGTTATTTTTATTACAACTCTCAAATCTGGAGATAACTGCTATAATATTATTCAAAACAACCATTATTGATTTTTTTATTTATTTATTTTTTCTTTTACTTGATGTAGAGGGTTGAGTTAAAAGGAATAAGATAGAGTAAAACTCATTATAAAATAGTAGTAATAATGAAAAATGTACATAGTGACACAGTGTTGTGATGAAAAAAAAAACAACACTATGATGGAATAAAACTAGTTATAAAATGAAAGATGAGACATAGAAGAAAAATAATAAAAATGCTTCCTCTAAAAGTATTTGAAAAAAAAATATAAATTTTTCATATCAAATAAAATTACTGGTAAAAATTGTTGAGGAATTTTACAATTACAAGTAATAGAACCATAGAAATATTGTTTCAGATCATAAAAAAATTATCGCCACTACCCTCACCAAAAAAAGAACTAGCATTAATTTTTACTGTTAACTTAAAACTTGGGCTGTTTACTTTTTAACTGTTTTTTTTTTTTTTTTTTTTTTTTTTTTTTTCCTCCCATGGTAACCTAAGAAACATTATTAAAAATCGTTTTAAATATGGTATCTTCTGCAATATAACCCTCATAGTGAAATAACTAAACTTATTTTATATGCTAAATATTTTTCATAAAATTAGTGATCATTCTTTCTAACTCATTCAAAACTAGTATCTTTATATTTTTTCATTGGTTTGTTATAATCATCAATATATTTTTTACACAAAAGTTTATCACAAGTTGAATGTCTTGCTGATATGAGTCGAAATTTTAATTCTTTTGCTTGTAAGGCTGTCATTTGTCAATTGTCAGATTTTTGGTTCACCATATTCCCTTTTATTGTTTTCATGCCTGATTTCTGTAGACTTTGTTTTCAACAACCATTATCTCTTTTTTTTATTTATTTATTTATTTATTTATTTATTTTTGACACATTCTTCTTACACAATAACTATCAGGGTTACATTATTTATAACTTTCAGAAGAGTCATGAACATTTCAAATTTTGTTCAATAATTGAACCCCTTTTTAATGTTCTTAACAGTGTTTCTACAGATCCATTCTCCTTAGAAAATAAATAAATTTTTTTTCTTTTTAGTTGTAATTCTGATGCGAGCTAAAAAGAAAATATATCAGTAGATGTGTTAACAACATCAAAGACCTGAAGATGCGTTTCATTTGTCCATAGCAAAATTTTAAATTCCAGGGTTATATTTTCAAAAGTTTTCTTTTCTTTTTTTTTCTTTTTTTTTCCTGCATGACTGCAGTCATATTAGGTTGGTGCAAAAAATAATGTCGTTTTCTCACATAGTAACATATGTGAGAAAACGACATTATTTTTGCACCAACCTAATATCTTTTATTTGATTAGGCAACCTTACGAAAAAGGGAAGCAACTCAAGTATCAAAATAATTCTCGAGTTATGTCCCTTGGATAGTCGAATTTAAAAAAAAAAAAAAAAAAAATTTTTCTTTCTTTTTTCATTTATTTCCTTTTTCTTTCTTTTTTTTATCTATTTATTTCAGTAAATACTTAATTAATTAGAAATTATCCGGAATAGGTGGGCCAATATGACTGGAATTTTATTTTATTCCCTAAGTTGCAGCATTTTAACAATATTGCTCTGAGGATATTTTTCTAAAATATACATGATTTTGCTTTATGTTAATGGTCATGAAGAGGAGCTCCATTCTTTAGTTCCACCAGTTCAGCCATTTACACCTAGGATAAAGCCATGCAACTACCATGGAATCAGATCACCCTCTGTATTCCATTTGTAAGGAGAAAGTTTTACTCAGACAGCTTTTTTCCAGTAATTGTTACTATGTGGAACAAACTCCTGTGAAGATGCTTCTCTGAACTCAACTATCTTACCCTCTTCAAGTCAAAGGTCATTTGTTATCTATCCTTCTTATCCTCATATTCTTCATTTCTTCCCATCTCTTCTTTCATTCATATAACACATCTCATTCATCAGAAACATTTTAGCAGTAACCCTCTACCTTGAGCGGCTCTTGAGCCTTGTATTGGACGAAGTTTAGTATTAATAATAAAAAGAAAAAAGGAGAGATACAGAAATCTTTACTTCCTTACAGACTGAAAAAACTTTAGGCTACAGATTTTTCACCCTGGTTTAAAATGGCTGCTATTTGATAATTGTCTAATTCTGGTTAAAGAAATCATCTCTCAGTAATCAGGCTTTGTTGTTATTGATGAGAATATATGAAATATATTTATATTTGCATTTATTGTAATTGGCAGTTTGTAACAAGATCAATCTGACAAGTGTGTCCCTCTCACACAAATGACAGCCTGTCTTAGTGGTGTGTTTTTTGTTTGAGTTTTTTTAAGTTCTGCATCTTTTTTTATTCTGCTTTTATTTATATGTAAAAAATCACATTCTTCGCCTCCAAGTATTACAGTTTCATCCAAAATAAATATAGAATTCTCTTTACTATTTTTTTTTTTTTTTTCCACGCTTTTTTTTTTTTTTTGCCCTGTCTTGGTTTCAGGAGGAATTATGCTACTTTTTTTTCTTCCATAGTTAAACTAAAGCACATTCATGCTCCATTTGTGAGCAGACCAGCGCCTCACATCAGGTATATGTTGCATGTAGACATTTTTTTGCCAGTACCTCCCTTATTGCATCTATAACAATCACTGCTGTTATTGTAATATTATTAATAATGTTTATATTACATAATGTCATCATCATCATTATTATTATTATTATTATATTTCTCTATGTAAAAATCAGTGTGATTGTGTGTATATCCACACTTCTTCCAAAAGATGTCTGTATTGATTTAAACCAAAGTTTGTGTTTATTCTTTGAATAGCCTGAGTTTAATATTTGAGAATATACATGATTTAGTATTGAAAGAATAAAATGCTTTAGACTTAGTTTATCTTTTATAGATTTATGCAAATACAAAGATTATTTGTCTTTTGTAATTTTAATTAGATCTTTTTTGTACAAATTTACCATTTTTCTTTATTCAATCTTTCTTAAAATCTTTATTCAAGTAATTTGTCAAGATAAACAGTTTTCAACCAGTATCTATAAGTAACTGATTTCACATTTTCCTGTATTTAAAGAAGTTGAACATTAAACTATGGTTGCATTTACAGTGTCATGCATAGGATATTTTCATTTGTAATTTTTTTTTTAATCTTAGGATTTTTATGCATTTATTATCTGTAACACTTTGATTTTATACATGAAATAGAATAACTAAACTTTCTTATGTTATTATATATAGATAAAGTTAGATAATGTTGGTAAAAAAAATGTAAAAGAAATAATTTACTTACAATGCATTAGAAGCTTGAGAAGGGCTAATGTAAATAAAAACAAAGTTTGGCCAAAATCACTTCAGACATTTTGTATATTGTCAGTATTACTGGTGTTAACACTTGTTAGTGTTGATACGAGTAAATTATTATTATAATAATAAAAGTAATGATTAAGATTAATTCTGAAAAGTGGTTTTGTTAGTTTGAAACATCTGTGTCGTGTTTTGGCATGGATGAATTTCTTATGGCGTAGCTTAGAATAATGCTGCAAAAAGAAAATTATTTTTTTTTTTGATATTTGCCTGTTACGCTCTTGCGTGCTCCAATTTACATTCTTGCTTGCCTTCAGAGGAAAAAAGTGAGATTCTGTACAGCAAAGCCAGAAAGAATGGACATCAAGCTGCAGAAAAAAAGGACATTGGATATTTATTGATTATTTTAGTGAATTAGTTATCAGATCACTAACCAATCCCTCAACACTCACTTGTTTTTTTATGTTTCTTTTTGTTAATTTTTTTGTTTAATTTATTCATCCTCCAAAGATTGTTTTTCTTATTGCTTTTCAAGACCATTAGTAAATAAATAATAAACTGTACACTGAATCTATGAAGGGATATTGAAAAGCTCTCTGCCTGACCAAGCTTTTGAGTTTGTTTTTGTTTGTTTTAGGGTTCCTTGGTCAGGCCTGAAACATTTAAGCACCTCCACTCAAACACACACACATGCATATATAGCCAGCAATCATTCATTTATACAGCTGTAGTTGGAGACCAAGAAAACAAAGGCTTTTTGCTGTGTTTATTTTTTCTTTTGTTTTTGGCCTTATTTCTGATTTCTTCGAAAAATTTGAACACAAAATCTCTTCTGAAGACATTGAACAATTTAAGTATAAAATTTTCTCTAGAAATCAGAAAAAATGGTCCGAACGGTAGAATTTTTTTTTTTTTATCCAGTTTTTAATTTACTCTTCAATTAAACCTGCTTTATATATATATAAATATTTCATAAGAACTGGGATAACTTGAGAGAAGAACAAATAGATATTTACTTATCTAAGACACATCTCATTGAGTACACATACATATATACATTATATATATTTCTGTCGTAGTATATGGCAAATTCATTTTTTAATCTCTTCTTGAACAATTTTACATTTTCCTATTATGTCAAATAAAAACTTTGCCGAGAAAAAAACAACAAAAAAACAAAACAAATTCTCAAAAATTTATAAACTTACCAATCTGAAGAATTCTTTTGCTGTACTTACTGGAAAAATGTTTAAACACTAGCACAGTATCTATTAAACATGACAGGATTATTTACCGAGGGATCAACACTTCTGGTGACAATCGAGATATCTGTGTACTCCACCTTAGCACAATGTTTATCTCATCGACTTTTAAAGTACTATATACAATATGGCCATCATTTCTACATGACAACAATTTGAAAAAGCAAAAGAGAGGAAGGAGAAAGGTGGGGAGGAGGACAGGTAGAGAAAAATGTAAAGAAAATTGTGTAAAAGGAAAATGGTAAGGAACAGAAAAAGACAACCAGAAAGGTTTTCAGCCTTGAGCGCTTACTTACTCCTTTACCCCTTTGATCTTTTAAGTGGGTGAAGCTTTAGTTATTTTTTTTCTTTTGGAACATGATACACTTTACATAGAAAGGTAGGTTGATAGATCTACAGTATTCACATACAGAGTCTTCTTTCTAATGGTGAGCTTAAATTTCAGTAGGTTACAAGGTCATGTCTATACCAACTCAGATGGTATCTAAATCTTTAACTTAAAGTTAATACAACACAGATATCAAATGAAAGGACTAAGTGGACAGTTATTTTTAATTTTCTTGATTAAACAATAAATTTATCAAAGAATTTTCTCTTATTTAGAAAAAGAATGCCTCTTTATTACAAATTACATATATTTTCACTACTAAATCTTATATAGTTTCATCGAACTCCTACTGGTTAGTTTTAAGTGCTACCATATATATATATATATATATATATATATATATGTGTGTGTGTGTATGAGTATAGCATGAGTTTTTGACATAAAAATAGGGGGTCATACTATACACAGGTAATTTTTTTTTATTCTCAAGAGTTTAAACCGGTTGCACTATGCACAGGTAAATTTTTTTCTGGAGGAGTTAAAATTCATGCAAAAAATTCAGGAGTCACACTATACATGAAGTCAACTTATACACAAGTATATACAATATTTAGATGAATATATTTAAATTTTTGCTCTATTATTTGCAGCTTTTAAAAATGTAATTTTAATCATAAAAGGATACTAGCTTCAAATAGATATTTTGCTTTAAGCAATTGTTTATTTGTTTAAATAAGCTTATTAAATTCAAGCATGTGTACAGATTATTAAAATGACTAAAAATTGTTTACTCTGTTTTTTCCCCAAAAAGTATTTTTTCATTTTATTTTTATTTATTTTTATTATTTTTAAATTATTTTTATTTTGTAAATAAACTTCAACACTGCCAATCTAATAACCCCATATAAATGTGCAAAGACTTTTTTTTTTTTCTTTCTTTTTTTTCTAACAAAATTCTGATTTTC
Source organism: Acanthosepion lycidas (assembly GCA_963932145.1). Lineage (NCBI taxonomy): Eukaryota > Metazoa > Mollusca > Cephalopoda > Sepiida > Sepiidae > Acanthosepion > Acanthosepion lycidas. Next base: position 92,978,495 of record OZ010599.1, read on the forward strand.
CAAAATTTTGCACTTTTCTTAATTGAAAATTCTGGCTGGTGTTTTCATTTTTTTTTTTTTTTTTTTTTTTTTTCCCGACAAATTTTAAATTTACCTCAAATCTAAATCCTAACAAAATTACATTTTAAGTTATCTCCCCTTTATTTAGTAAACAAATAAAATAATTTTGTTTTTTCTTGTAACAATCTCTTCTGACATCTTCAATCCACTTCATTCTAATTTTGGAGTCACTGACCATGGAATAAAAAAGCAGCAGCAGCAGCAACCTAGAGAACTAATCAGGGAATCAGTTGCATTTCATGCTATTCCTGACACAGACGGCATGTTTACTCAGCAAGTGGACGTTTCTCAACACAACTCCCCCACCCAAACTTGACTGCCTCCCGTCATCCTGCACTTTGTCATGCATGTCTTTAACTGCAATGAATTTTTTTTTTTAAAAGGACCATTGATTACTTACTGCAACACATTTGTTTCGTTTTTAAAAAAAAATAATAATCAGTTGCTTATGTTTGTGTTTGTTTGTATTTCTTTTGAAAAATGCATGCTTTATTTATTATTTATTACACGTGCAAATATTCACTGCTAACAACAAAAAAAGTGAAAAATGTCTCTTGTTACTTGCTATCACAAAACACTAGCATTTTTTTTGCCTGCTCTTTTCAATTTATTTATCGTTTGACTTGCATGATTTTGTTTTCTTCTGCTTTTTTTTTGTGCCAACTTTTACTTTTTTTTTCTTTTTTTTAGTCATAGCAAATCAAGTTTTACCTGTTTACTTTTTTTAGTTTTTATGATTTGTTTTTCCTCTTTGTCTCATAATAGTGATGGCGAATTTAGCCGTTTCCAAACAGGAAACATTCGACACTCATTGACCAGAGTTACTGTCAGTTGAAATTTACACAATTCTTTTCTTAACCAACTTATTAGGTTGGTGCAAAAATAATGACGTAATAATGTCATTTTTTGACGTTACGTCAAAAAACGACATTATTACGTCATTATTTTTGCACCAACCTAATAGATTAAATAATGATCTTCATTATTTAATCTATGGAATGTGTATATAAATATAGCAACTATTATGGGATAGAGATAGATATTTTTTTATTTCATGTTTTTTTTTTTTTTTTTTTTCATTTCATTTTAGTTTTTTGCTTTGTTGTTGTCTTTGACATGCTGCCTTCCCTCTCACAGGCCTTGCTCTGTACAGATTACATCACCATCTAGATCACCTTTTCTTAACAACCAGGAGTCACGGATCACAGGGCAACTATTTTAATATCATCATTGTCAGCATAATAATGTCATACCTTCCCCCCACTGGGCTTGAGTTATGAAGCAACCTCTCTAATTTGCCCTTCACTTGTCTCCCCAAATTTTATTTTTCACGGGGGAAGCAAGAGTTATGGGTGATATAGGGAACCCACTCAATCATTTCTTGATTTAAAAATTTCATTTTGGGGAAAACAAGAAAGCTCAAATAATATTGGGAATTTTATTCTTTTGTTTTTATTTTTTTTTATCTTTACACTTTACATGACTCCATTAAATAGATTTTTAAATGTTTTTGCATCTGTGTGAGTGTGGTTGTATATATATTGTTTATTTTTTGTTGTTGTTTTAAATATATATAAAAAATATTTAAAAAAAAAAAACAGCCATCGATTTCCCAGCCAGCATTATCCATGGTAAGTCAACATATCATCGACACAGAATCTTTTTTTCTCACCAGTCCACCTCATTGATTTTCATTGGTTCTTTTTGTGTCATGTGATCAGACAATAGTCACAAAGGTCTTAGAACTTTCTTTTTCTTCTTTTTTTTTTTTTTTTTTTTTTTGTCCTTATCCTCTTATCCCTTTCTTTCTTTACACTACTCTTAAATTCTTTCATCTATTGTCTTTTATTCTTGTAAACATTTTGGCAAAAGTTGTTCCTCTTCGAATTCCTATTCAACTTTTTTGTTTGACGAGGGAGAGAAAAAAGTAGTTTTTTTTTTGTTTTTTTTTTTGTTTTTTTCTTCTTCTTCTCACTATACTGTTCTTTCTTTTCTTTTAATTTGTAATGAGATTTTAATAATTACTGATAGTTTTATTTTAACCCCATTGTATATTTACTGTATATTTATTCTGGTATTTCAAAGTTTCAGTATTTTCAATAATAATGTCATATAAACCGATCTTGAAACAATCCAGTTTTTATTTGTAAGATTATTTAAATTTTTTTCTTCTAGATAATTGTCAGATATCTCATGCAAATTTTCATTTTGCTTTGGGAAACATGTAGCTGGCCATATATATATATATATATATATATATATATGGCCAGTTGTGTGTGTGCTCTATTTTAAATTGTTTTTAAAAAGCTTTTTAATGGACTTAAAAAAATATATTTTTGTTTTATTTACCCATTTGCAGTGCTATTTCATGCTTTACAATTATTCAAAATGGGTGGCTGCTTTTTAATAACATTCCTTAAATCTGTACTTTTTTTAAGAATAAGTTCAAGTTATTGTGGTGTCATTATGTGTGTGTGTATATATATATATATATATATAAAATCACTACAAACTTACTTTAATTTTGTTTCAACATTGCTGGTGTCTTATCAAGTGATTATTATTATTAGCTCTACTCAGTATTGAGCACTCTTTTAAGAATAGTGTTGTCTGTTATTGGACTTTTTCTCAATGTGTACTAACCCTGTATATCTCTGTGTATGTGGGGATATATATATATATATATATATATAATTTCAGCTCCATATTTACTTGAAACCTAAAGCAAATTAATTTAGCAATTGTGTTGATCATTGGAAGATTCAATACAGAACTTCCTAAACTGCTTTGTTAAGACACTTTCCGTTATTAAATTTCTCATTAATTCTTTTTCTTTTTCATATGCCTCTTGAATTTTATTTGCTTAAAAAAACTTAAGTAATTTACTACTGCAAAAGATTTCGTTTTCAAAATGTGTGCCACAATACAATTTTGGAAATCTCTGAATTAATGACTGCAACACAGTTCAAAGGGAGATAATTCTAGATTTTTAATTTTTCATAATCGGAAATCTTTATCTTTTGCCATCAATAATTTACTGTTACAGCTCAACGATCAGACTTTGAAGTTGTTTCATTTTTTAACCAAGTTTTAGATGAGAACAAAAAATATATCTTAAATCTATCTACCAAATAGAAACTTCATCTACGGGACATAATATTCTTGAATTTTAATTTGAGCTTTTTTTTTATAATAAAAAATATCTATACAAATAAGTTTCTTGGCCCAATGCTATTTAAAATACTGGTTTTTACTTGTGTTTCAGCACTTACCATTGGTGCAAGTAAGAAACCCATAAAACATTTCTTTTTTAAAAAAAAAATCCCGAAACACAAAAATTCAATATAAGATACGTTCTGTACTACTGTTATTTTATCATTACTAAAACAGCCATGTGGGTGAGAGAGTGAGAGAGAGAATTAATACAAGTAAGAGGTTTGTCACTTAGCTGATTGATGTTACCTTGAGCATCCCAACTCCAGAGTTTCATAGACAGACCCTCTGGGAATCACACCATTCACTAGTCAGGGGGTATCAGTCAATTGCTGATTCTCCCTGACAAGTGAATGGTCCATCTAAAAAAAAAAAATAAAACTATGGAATTGGGATGCTGGAGGTAACCTCAATCAGGTAAGTGACAAACATTTTACTTATATTAACTCTCTCTCTCTCTCTCTCATCAAGCACTTTATTGCAAATGCTGCTGGTCAAATATCTTTTCGCTCAGTATCCCACTGACAGCATTTTTGGCTTCACACTATCTTTGATATCACTAATATATTATATATATATAGGTTTAGTCTTATCTGTAAATTTATTAGTTTGTTCTGAGGAAATTCCATAGCACTTAAATCAGGTTATGTTTTTCTACTCTGTATTATTAGCATATTTGAAGGTAAAGAAAGCCCTTTGCCTCAATCTATTTCAGAAAGGATATTAAGTGAAAAAAAAATGCATTTTATTAATGTACTAAAATAATTTATGCAAAGTTCACGTGTAGAATTGGTGGTGGGATTTTGTAGGGAAGAAAATTTTATATGAGCAGATGCTAAAAAGTTCTTTGTCCCTAACGTACTTTCCAAAATATGACCAAACATCAGATTTTCTTTCTTTCTCCCCCCCCCCCACTTTCTTCTCAACTATCTTTAGCTATTTCTAGGGGCTGGTGCTGAAAAGACCTTCAGCTCCAACCAATTTCAAAAAGTTTGACCACACATCAGATTTAGCTGTGGTGGGTGGGTGAATGTCATACAATTTGACACTGAAAAGTTCTTTGGTTCCAACCAAATCTGACCAAGCAACAAGTTGTTTTTTTTTTTGGGTTTTTTTTTGTTTTCAAAAGACTTATTATGTTTGAGGACATTTCAGTACCCCTGCATATGTAACCAAAAGCAGTAGCTTACATAATCTTATTAAAGGAAGATACAAATTTTTCTTTAATGAAATTTCTCGAATATTCAGGCTGGTAAACGAAAATAAAATACTGTTTAAAAAATAAATGGAGCCTCTATTCAAATATGGGTATCTACTATAAGGTTTAAAGTAATAAAAAAGATTATATTTCAAACCTATTCCTTTGCAGCAAGCACCCAGGTCTTCATCAAAGAAATTAAAACAATTCAAAACCATTAGATATCTACTGCTCCTAATAATAGAATTCATACAAAATTTAGTCAAAAACCAGCATACATACGTTATTTTTTTCCTATTTTTCAATAAAAAAAAAACATAGTAAGCCTATTTCTGGGTAATCAGCTAATATACTAAAGATTGATTCTTAACTCACAAGTTTCAATAAACCATCTTAACCTATATTTCCCCCCCCCCTTTACAGTTAGGATTAGGTGTAGTTGTAATGCATGTTCTCTTTGAAGATTCCCTTTATAGTTATATCTAGCTATTTCATCCGTTAAATGATGAGGCCTTGCCACCAATTTAGTACTGTGCTTAAATTCCTAAAGTCTAGGGTACCAAAGAGGAAAGCTCATTAGAACAATTACCATGAAAATATTTAAAGAAAAGGCACAGGGAAACTACATTATGGTGGCGGGAAACTGGCTCAAGCAAAGATGCCAGATCAGGACCAATAACATTGCAGATTCTTCTTTGTATTTTGTCTAGAATCTTTAAATAAATAGCATAAGCACCAGACCAGATGTGACAGCAATATTCAATGCATTGGCAAATGGTAGACCTATAAATGTGTAAGATATATTCTGTTGAGGAAATTGTCTAGCACAACACAGTGACACAATTTTCCTAGCAGCAGACCTAGCAATTGATTCGATGTCAGTGGAAAACGTTATCCTGAGAAGTTGCAATGACTTTTATTCTTAGCAAATTTCTTGATGAATATTTCTACTGTGTATTCAAACAAAGGAAATTAAATATTTTTTTTTTTTTATCTTCTTTTGAAGAGGAAGATAATTGCAGATTCAAAGTGGCATACAAAATTAAAAAAAAAAAAATAATTGAAGAAAGAAATTTGTTCAACTGCAGTATTTCCTGATGTTGGTGGGAAATGCCACCAAGTCTTGTAGTGAAAGCAGTCAATGTGCACTGCTGTATGTTGATTTATGAGGACAACATCCCAAAATGCAGCTGGTTGCTAAAGGGAATCCAATTGGTTTGAAGACTTTCAACATGGCTTTCTCCACCTTGACCTTTTGTCTCTACCCAAATGTCAGTGGGGTCATGGGCAGAAAATTCAATGACACTTGTCAGACATGCTAATAGGATCATTGTTTATAATCTGTGTGATTGTGTGTGTTTGAGTGATTGTATGAGTTGTTGTGTAAGTATGTGGTGAGTGAGTTACTGAACTTTTGGTTAGTACTGTTTGTGTGTGCTCACATATATGCCTGTTAGTATTTTTACCCATACCAACAAAAATGGCAGTATTTTCAACATTTTTTTTATCCTTTATTATTTATTATCGTTGCACTCTTCACAAAGTGTTTTTTTTTTTTTGGTTTTTTTTTTTTTTTTTTTTTTTTTTTCATCTCGTGGCCTCATAAGCATCTGGAATAGTTATTGTTATAACAAAGACCTACTATTGCTAGTGCAAGGGAGATAATTCTAGTACAGATAACAGTTACAGACAAAACATCACATGGTTTGTTATTGTTGAAACTTGACTAATGCATGGAATAATAATGCAACACAAAATGTACTTAGAACAAAATGTATTGAAACAAGAAAGTGTACACAATATTTACATATAGTCTTTTGTATATTCCTGGGAAGACTGTTCCTGGAGAATGTGTTGACTGAGTCGCAGTCGGGCAGAGTCTCTGGTTGAATCTCTTGATTCCTCTCCTCTCTTCTCGGTACCAACCATATTTATATGGTTGGTACTCCACTATGCAAATTAGGTGGATCCTAACACAACAGTTATATAGTAGGATACATGCACTTCTATAGACTGCATGCATGCTTTATAAACAGGATTTAAAAAGCAATTGTTGTTAATCTTTCTTAATTGAGATGTAATTGTTAAGAAATGTTATTTTAGCAGATTTATGTTGTAAGTAGGGACAAAGCAGTAATTAAACAAAGGATAGTCCTTCTTAATTGTATTTATCATCCAACAGTGAAATACAAAAATCATTTTAGGATTCAAAAGTCTGCTACTCAGAATGTTCTGTAAATCTTATTAAAGAAATTTACACTCTCTGAGAGAAAAAAGAAAATATTTTCTTTAATAAGACTTCTCAAACATTTAGGCCAGTAGGTAAAAATAAATAAACAGAGCGTCTACTCAAATATGAGTATCCAGTAAATAAATAAAAAAACAAAAAAATGTTTAAATAATAATTTTTAATAAAAATCCATTACTTAGTAAAATTCATTCACTTACATGCAAATATCCTTGGGAAAGGTCTGAATTCATCTCTTCTCCCACCAGCTATGGGTTAAATAGTAAGACGTGTATCTGAAAAAATCATTACTATTGTCAAGAAAATTAATGCAATATTCACATATATTAATAATATTAACAATATTCACTTTCAAAAAAAAAATTACAATTCAAAATATGTTCTAGCTTTAAATAAATGGATGCTTATAACTCTATACATGCATAGGTCCCAAAATAAGGAGTGTATCAATCAGGGCTCCAGGCTAACTTTTTCTTCACTGTCCAAAAATAAAAAATGATTTTTTTAACTTTATCATTTATTGTCATTAATAGCATTAATAAAAACACGATTGACATATTTAGGAAATAAGTATTTATTTTAATCCGTTCAATCTATAAACTCATTTCTGTGTGCTGTGACCACTATTTTATCACTTCTTTCCCAGGGTCATATTGCTGAGCAAGTGTGCCATGAACAGAAACTCTTGATTATCTCAATTTAGTTCATAAGCAGAAAAAATAACACAGTAATGTTTGTTAATGCTTCATTCAAATTTTTAACCGAAAAATGACAAAAAAAATAGATTTTATTGTTTTGTTTATTAAAGATGTAGCATACCTACGGATGATAACAGGTATGTCCCCATTCACATAAATACAGTAGTAAATACTGTATGATGGTCTGCATTTGGTGATTCATTGTGGAATTCACTTGACTCACTTCTAGCAGTTGACTACTACTTGTATGTGCCGTTAGCAAATCTTATATATGTTGTTCGTGTCCTAAATATTATCATTCATTACCAACCTTCTGGAATTTTAGCAAAGTTTTATTAGGTTGGTGCAAAAATAATATCGTTTTTGACGTTAAAAAATACGTCAAAAACGACATTATTTTTGCACCAACCTAATAATATTTGTGCTCACAAAAAAAAAGTATGGTGTGTCAAAAGGACTATTGTTTCTTTGATACTGCAATTAAAAATAAACTCTTTCAGCCATTTTTATTGTTTTAAAAAGCTAATTTTAGAATTTTGATATGAAACTGAATTTATGCATTCCCTTTTTACTGTCCCCAGCTGATATTTTCTTCAAAAGGAGCTGATAATACAATATAATGTCCTGTAACCACCTCCAAATAAAAACATGGATTATCCTGTTGTCATGGTGATGAAAGAAGCGTGTCATAGACACTATCTGGTTTTGTAATTAATCTGCTACAGTCTATGTGCTCAAATCCCTGTAACCACCTCCAATAAAAAATGCATTAATAGTGATGAAAGAAAAGTGTGTTATAGACACTATCTGCTTCTATAAAAGAGTTGGAAATTGAATGAAAAACTGAAGGACTTTTTACTATCATTAGTTTCACTCAGATTCCATATTTGCTAAGTTGTTAAACTTTAAAATAAAATTTAATTTTTATTCTAATCAATCAATATAAATTATTTTGCAGTATCATAATTCTACTTTGTTTTCTCTTTAGTACATATGTTACAACCTGTCAATACCTTATAAATAATAAACTATTTACATTATAAAAACATGTAAGCCAAGTACAATGCAATATTTATTATTTACCTTTTATAAAGATTTATTTTTACCATCTTATAAAGAAATAAATTTGAAAAATCTTTTTATTCCAAAAATTTATTAAAAAAATTACAAAATTATCAAAATATATAAGAGGAAGAGATGCTCTCAAACTATTTTAGTGAATTTGTGTTGAGAGCAAATGAAAGAAATGTTAGAAAATGCATTTTATAAAAATTTATAATTAAATACTTGTCATTACATGTTTATTTAAATTTTCTTGTTTGCAGACATTTTTATAAATGTATGAATAAATTAAAAATTGTTTTCATATTTATTTTTTTTTTAAAATGTTAAATAATAAATATTTCATTATAGTTGGTTCACATATTTTTATAATAGCATTTTTTCCTTCTTTCAACATATCTCAAATAATTTGTGTCATAAAATATAAACATGACTTTTTTTTTTTTTTTTTTTTTTTTTTTCCCCATTATCATGTTGGTTGTATATGCTTTATTCTCTGTCATAGTCACCACCCCACAACCCAGCAAAATTTTATTTCAAATATCAATCTGCACATTTTATCATGCAGGGTTGTCTCATTTGATGTAGGGTAACAGATTGAAATCACAGGTACCCATACACCCCTGTATGGTCCTGAGACAATCTCAGAATAAAGCCTATCATGTATCATTATTTACAGTCAGACTAATGTTCTGATCTTTGTTGTTATCACATTTCATCCATTGCACTCTGTGGTCTTCTTCAGGTCTCTGTCCATGCAGATAACCTTAATGATAAGCATTAATGTTACATTAACTGTTTCTTTATAAGGAAACATTTGGCATTCATTCAATGAGCAACCAGTGTTACTGAAATTATGCTTTCCTTCACACCCTGGTCATGAGGCTGAGATCAAAATGTAGTATCTGTTCTTGTCTCCAATGGTAATATTAGCCATTTCCTTATGAGGAAACATTCGCCATTCATTGGGAAGCAGTCAGTGCTACAGTCATCTGAAATTTATAAAATCTTTCTTTTAAAACAATTTTTCAGGAAAATAGGTTTCTCAACTCCAGTAACTGTTATTGCTCTTTCCAACACTATTCTGTACTTTTGTTTATAGTAGAGTGGAACATTAACATCTTCATTATCTTATTGTTCTATCTTTACATGTGCTATCCATTTGTTGCAAGTCCTCAAATGATGTGGTTTCGGTTATTTGGTAAAGTTCTTTATGATTTTGTAGTGTCAGTTCACAAAGTTCAAAGAAGGATGGTCTTTGCTGAGATTTACACACTTTGCTTGCACAAGGCCATTTTTAACCATTGATATGAGAAAGCATTTGTCTACAGCTGACAGGTTTGACATTTCTGAATGTGTTTGGTACCATGCACAACATCTATATGAACATCTTGATATTACAAGGCAATTTAAGTACATGACTCAAGATTTTAGGTTAAGGTAATCCCAAACTGAACACTTTGTAATCTACAGGGATAGATTGTTCTCATTCTGTTTGTCCATGTGTTGGGATATCTCATGTTCATTTTTTCTTTTTTTTCTTTCTTTTTTTTTTCTTTTTCTTTCTTTCTTTTTTTCTTTCTTTTTTTCTTTCTCTTTTTTCTTTCTCTTTTTTCTTTCTCTTTTTTCTTTCTCTTTTTTCTTTCTCTTTTTTCTTTCTCTTTTTTCTTTCTCTTTTTTCTTTCTCTCTTTTTTCTTTCTCTCTTTTTTCTTTCTTTCTTTTTTCTTTCTTTCTTTTTTCTTTCTTTCTTTTTTCTTTCTTTCTTTTTTCTTTCTTTCTTTTTTCTTTCTTTCTTTTTTCTTTCTTTCTTTTTTCTTTCTTTCTTTTTTCTTTCTTTCTTTTTTCTTTCTTTCTTTTTTCTTTCTTTCTTTTTTCTTTCTTTCTCTTTTTTCTTTCTCTTTTTTCTTTCTCTTTTTTCTTTCTCTTTTTTCTTTCTCTTTTTTCTTTTCTTTTCTTTCTTTTTCTTTTCTTTCTTTTTTCTTTTCTTTCTTTTTTCTTTTCTTTCTTTTTTCTTTTCTTTCTTTTTTCTTTTCTTTCTTTTTTCTTTTCTTTCTTTTTTCTTTTCTTTCTTTTTTCTTTTCTTTCTTTTTTCTTTTCTTTCTTTTTTCTTTTCTTTTTTCTTTTCTTTCTTTTTTCTTTTCTTTTTTCTTTTCTTTCTTTTTTCTTTTCTTTTTTCTTTTCTTTCTTTTTTCTTTTCTCTCTTTTTTCTTTTCTCTCTTTTTTCTTTTCTCTCTTTTTTCTTTTCTTTCTTTTTTCTTTTCTTTCTTTTTTCTTTTCTTTCTTTTTTCTTTTCTTTCTTTTTTCTTTTCTTTTTTCTTTTCTTTCTTTTTTCTTTTCTTTTTTCTTTTCTTTCTTTTTTCTTTTCTTTTTTCTTTTCTTTCTTTTTTCTTTTCTTTTTTCTTTTCTTTCTTTTTTCTTTTCTTTTTTCTTTTCTTTCTTTTTTCTTTTCTTTTTTCTTTTCTTTCTTTTTTCTTTTCTCTCTTTTTTCTTTTCTCTCTTTTTTCTTTTCTCTCTTTTTTCTTTTCTCTCTTTTTTCTTTTCTCTCTTTTTTCTTTTCTCTCTTTTTTCTTTTCTCTCTTTTTTCTTTTCTCTCTTTTTTCTTTTCTCTCTTTTTTCTTTTCTTTCTTTTTTCTTTTCTTTCTTTCTTTTCTTTTCTTTCTTTCTTTTCTTTTCTTTTCTTTTCTTTCTTTCTTTTCTTTTCTTTCTTTCTTTTCTTTTCTTTTCTTTTCTTTCTTTTCTTTTCTTTTCTTTCTTTTTTTTCTTTCTTTTCTTTTCTTTTCTTTCTTTTTTTTTCTTTCTTTTTTTTCTTTCTTTTTTTCTTTTCTTTCTTTTTTTCTTTTCTTTCTTTTTTTCTTTTCTTTCTTTTTTTGTCTCTTCTCTCTCTTTTTGAGTACTGATCAGTTATAGTTTGAGTCTGTCCTATACCAATAACTAATGATAATTGCTCAAAAATTCAGACAAAAACCTATTGTATGTGTTGTATACCAGAAAATGTAGTGATATTGCTGTGAATATTGCTGCCATATCTGGTCTGGTGTTTCTGCTATATACTTAGACATTCCTGATAAAACCTAAAGAATCTGCAATATTATTGACCCTGACCTGGCATCTCGACTTCAGCCACTTTCCTACCACCATAACATAAATTCCCTGTACATTTTCTATAAATATTTTCATGCCTAATTGTTCTAATAAACTTTCCTCTATGGTTCCTAGACTTTATAAATTTAAGCACAGTACTAGATTGGAGGCATGGTTTCATCATTTTACAGCTGAAATGCCTAGATGTAACCATATAGTTCTATGCTAAGAGTATTTTCTCTCACACTCCTCACTTGCTTTTTGCTTCCATGTTGACTTTGATCTTCAAAAATTTAAACGTAATGTCAATTGTTATCTTCTGTCTTTATTTCCTGTTCTTTTAGTGTTCTCTCTCCTTAATTTTTTCTTTTTTCTTTTTTCTCATATTCTCTCGTACTCGGTAACCCCTTGCATCTTAGTGGCTTTTATTGCCTTGCTTGGTGTGAAACGATTAAAAAAAAAAAACAATAATAATGTGCTTCGCCAATTGATTGTCTAAAATCATTTTATTATCAATAATTCACATCCACTAATGATTTCTAAGAAGCATATATTTTATTTATCTATTTCATTTGTATATATGTGTGTGTGTGTGTGTCTGTACATGTACAAAATCTCCAGTTGGCTCAATAAATCGTTGTGTTTATTGTGTTGAATGTCACTTATCCAAAGGCTAATCACCACATGTCATTTAGATAATTGAGTAGGGTGGGCTTGGTTCTGGTACAATTTTCAACAAAGCAATATCTGTTCCTGAAAACCTCCATATGGGAAAGACAAGAATCCATAGTCAGATTTCTTTCTTCTTTATTATAGTTTGATGTATTTGCAAGTTTAGCTTAATGGTCGAAGAAGAGTGTTAAATGAGAAGATTTATTTATTTGTTTAACCAAATGAATAATTTTAGTTGTCAACACCTGTGGAATTTCTATAAGTCTAGCATGTATACTATGATAAAAATTAATTTGCTATCCTACTGAATTGTGTCAGACAAAATTTAATGATTCAAATTTTGGACTGATAGATATCAGTATTTTCATCAGCTCTTTAGATTCATTCACAGTGTTCCAACAACCTCCCCAACATCATTAGATTTCTGGCAGGTTTTTTTTTTTTTCCAGACCTACTCTGTTGTTGGCCAGAAAAGTGAAATTCACTATTTGGCATATTTTCTTGTTATTGTTAACTACTTCTGATCACTAAAGTTAAGCAACACTGGTCAGTACCTTAAAAATGAATAAAATAAAAAAAATCTCTAAAAAATAATTCTATTACCAAATAATTTCCCATAAATTCAATAAAATCTATTATCTATTATCTATTTTCTTTTTTTTTTCTTTTTTTTTTTTCTTGTCATCAACATTGATTTTATTGTTCAGCTCAGGGTAAGAGTTGTCTAGACAGTGTGGTAGGGGAATGTATTATTCCAGTGTCTTATATCAAACTTTGTTAAATTGTGTACGTGTTTGCCTGTGTCTACATTAAATGACAAAGCACATGTAAGTTACTCACACACACAATATGAACCTACACATATACATTATATAAGTGTATGCAAAGTCACATGCAGTGTGGGACACAGGATCAATTCCTCTTTGATAATTGATTCTTAGCTCTCCCACCTTGAGCTGTACCTGCAAATCCCGGTAAGCAGTTTACTTTTTAGTTCAATTTTTTATTTTAAATTCAAATGGACTTTTCTATCAACAAATGTGTGAAAGTCCCCCACCCCCACAATTTTTTTTTTTTTTTTTTTTTTTTTTTTTTGGTGTTTTATGACTTGTCTGAGAAAATTCCCGCCCCAGTTGTATGACAAGGAATCTGACATATATTTATAGTTGTTTGAGCTGAGATTACACAATGTCCGTAGTAGCTCGTGATCAACTTTCTTTGTCCTTTTATTGCATGTTTAATTATACATAAGAAATGTTTCTATTTAAAAATAGTAATGAACAAGACAAAATTAACCTTTTTTTTTTTTCTTTTTTACTGGTAAGTGCTTTTGTATGAAGTTGAGGCAACCATTTGCTTATTAAATTAATAACTGGAATAAACATGATATTATGTATATACTAGCAGTAGAGCACGGCGTTGCCCGGGGATGTAACAGTAAGAGATAGATCAAGTATCGACCATCATAAAGACTGAAAAATAAAATCGACAAAGATTATTGTTTAAGGTTGACGGACACGCATGTCTTAATTAGTTTTTTTTTTTTTTTACGAATTGGTCAAACCCAAACTCAAACAAAAACATTGTTTTCAATCGTTATGAGTCTACCGATTGAATAGAATTTTATTATAAATAATTGTCTTGTAAATGGAATTTTTAAAGCATTCTGAATGTAAAAATAAAGAAAAAAAAGTGTGGAAGACAATAAGAAACACTACCTGCCCAAAAAAAAAAAGAAGTGAAGTTTTGTTGAAATCGGATGAAGTATAACTCGATATGAGTTGTCCCCCTTTCATTTTCGTGATGTCTCTTAATCGTGTTTTCAAATTGATTTCATGCAAAAACAATTGTGTTTTTCCAAATTTTGGCACTGTTAGAACCACCGCAAGGTAATTTTACATAGTCCTGTGAAGTTTTGTTGAAATTGGTTGGAAAATGTAGGAAATCTGATCCAATATATAAACGTACAGACACACACACACACACACACACACACACAATCTGCGTTTTATAATAAGTAAGATGTATGCTTATACATATAAGCAGATTCAGCTTGTTAATAAAATGTCTGTGTATGCATCAGCTTATTTTTTGTATAACATGAAATAAAAGAAACACACATAAATCTGTTTCATAACTACTACCAAATATTTTATATGTCAGGTGTTTTTTTTTTTGTTTTTTTTTTTTTTTTAGTTACATTAATTTAAATTTACCTTGGACTAATATCCTCATCTTTATCACAACATTTCAACTCTTGAGCTATCCAGACTTCTTCAGGTCCTTTGTCAATCCATGTAACCTATCAGGAATTTAAGAAAAAACAAAAAAACTAAACCTTTTATATAATCTACAAATACATTGTTCTTGTTTCACTGCCCATGTCTAGAGATGTTTTTATTTAGTACTACCTGGTTATTGCTCGCAGTTTCCATGGAGTCTGAGTTTGTACAACTTGGACAATGTACTGTACCTAAATGTAAATAATGTAAGCTCATCATCCTAGAATTCAGACAGAAGTTTGTTTTTTTTTTTTAGTTTTTTTGTTTCTTTGTAATTATTTGCTCTATCAGTTATCTCCTTTGTACTAATCATTTCAGGTGGCAGTATCAAACTCTTTAGAAAGCTAGGAGACTTTTTTGTCTCCTAGCTTTCTAAAGGGTTTTGATGTGTGAAAGAGCAGACTACGACAATAATAATTTGAAAAATATATTTAAAAATTCCTATATGAAAATTTTCTTATTATAAGGAGATAGCAAAAGTCCATTTTATATCTGCTGCCATTTTTGACAACATGGGTAAACTATTATTAACATAGGCTTCTACTGGACATAAAATGGGGGATCGTTTTTCTATTGCTGTTAAGAAATAAATTGATCCCCTACTGAATCTGCTGTCATTTTCAACAACATGGGTAAACTTGTATTAAGATGAAATTCTACTGAACATAAAGTGTTGAATGAAATTGTATTATACACTGACACATTTTTTTCAGAAACTAAAATTAAATTGATATCCTGTTAGCAGACATTTAAATGTAACTGACAGCAAGATAATGTCTATCTGCAATGGGTGGTGAGGATGGGGCCCCAAAATGACTGAAGAGGAAGGTGCTGCCTCCTGATAAGGCCAATACCAAGCAATGACAACCCCCTTATCAATAGTGAAATAGTTACCAAAGCTTAAGAGGAAAGTATTTTAATTATCTAGTACCAGTCACTTCTGCCTAATCGCTTGTAATACAAACGGGATTACTGGCATAAAAGTCATTCATTTATTATTCATTTCTTTCGATGTTGTACATTAAGCAGATTTTAGATAAAATGTATTTTCCAAATATTTTACTCTTTTGAGGGGGCAGTATCTGGAAATTATGCAATTGCATACAAAGTGAATGACACTATTTAAATCCACTTGTTTATCCATAGTTATCAGAAAGGGATACATATATAAAATTAGGCATCTTCAAACATCCCCCCCACACACCCTAAAAAAAAATGTGCTACCTAAAGTTTAAAATTAATCTTAAAAAGTGAAAAATCTTACTTGAAGCTTTTAATTTAGTTTTAATTCGAAGCTAATAGATTTAAATTTAATATTTCCAATAATCAAAATAGTTTGCTGTATTTCAAAACAAATTTAAGTTGACTGGAAAGATTTTTTTTTTTTACATTGCTAAAATCGGCCACATTACCAAATCTGTCAACATAATTCTTTTTTATTAAAGAATCTTTAAAACATAAAGAAACTTTCTGAAACTTTGAGGAAGATTAACTGATTTAAAGTTTAATTAATCTGAATTAAAACAAATAGTACTTACTGTCAATTAAAAATATTGCAGAAAAGCATTTTTTTAACAATGTCATGGGTGTTTTAAACATAATGATCCTTACTGTTTGAGAGAGCATGATCCATTCACTTTCTGGCATGTCCTTTAAGACAATGGACAATCATGGCTCTCTACAGCTTCTTGGTTTTTTTTTTCTCTAAGTAATATTTTTTCTCTTATGTCCACTTTTTGTCTTTTAGTCATCCTAGTAATGCATAAAATGGTTCCGATAATGACTGAGGATTTGAAAGCAAGATAAAATAATGATCCATTTCAACAACATAGCCATGGAGAAATGGACCTTTCCTGTTTTCAGATTCTAGTTCAGTTTTATAACTGAACTTTATTCCACTGATGGAAAATTTGTTATATATGTAATAAAATGTAAACAATATCCTAAAAAATAAATCAGACAAAACACATCCTGAAACTTAAAGAATATACAAACATAAAAAGGACTTAAAATTAAACAACACACTTAAGATACTTGTATGTCACTGAAATATTCAGGGTTACAATTTTTGTCTGGAAAATGTTGTTTACATAAAAATAAAAATTATTATAATTTATTTAGGCAAAGATTCAATGAACAACCAGGCTATTTTAGTTTATTGCCTGCTTTTTACTAAATAAATACTGTGATATGTAAACCTTGGGAAAGAAAAAGATTTGAGTTGATATTATGATTTCAACAACAATACAATTAAAACTAAAAATCAAACATTTAGCTAATGAATGCGAATCATGTTTTGTCTCACTAATGTAAATTTTGCTTTGGTGAAATAAAATTAAATTCAGTTCATCTCAATGTCTGTGACACCACAGTACTCTTGCACTTTGACATCCATTTGGACAATACAATGGAATCCAGCTCCCTGCAAGATTCTAGCACAACAAAAAACATAACCATGAATAATAAAGGCCTATACCAGGGTTTTCCATCCCGGGTGATTTCAGCAATACTTTTTTGAAAAACAAATGTTGCCAGTAATGCATTTTTGAAAAACAAATATTATCAGCAATATATTTTTTAAATATATTACCAGCTATACATTTTTTTAAAAAAAAAAAAAAAAAGAAATATTACCAGTAATACATATTTGAAAGAAAATTATTACTAGAAATAGAATTTTTGAAAAACAAATATTACCAGCAATATATTTAAAAAAAAAAAAAAATATATATATATATATATATATATATATATATTACCAGCTATACATTTAAAAAAAAAGAAATATTACCAGTAATACATATTTGAAAGAAAATTATTACTAGAAATAGAATTTTTGAAGGAAAAATATTGCCAGAAATAGATTTAAAAAAAATATTACCAACAATAAAAATTTTGTCTGCATTAAATAACCTATTGAGGTTGATATGCCATAAAACCAAAACAAACCAATTTCAACAGTTGGGTGGGCAACTGGACAGAAAATGCTGGGTGATTGGAAATTTTGGTAGGCAATATGGGATTTTATGTATTAAAAAAGGTATTTCAACATGTTATCTGAAAAAAGAAAAACATTCAAAGGAGATATATAAAAAAAAATATAAACTGGAGGCTAAATGGGAATAATGAGGTCACATTTCTAGATAAGATATAAATATTCCTGCAAACAAGGAATATTTTGGTATTTTCTATGGTTTTGAGAAGGGTCATTAACATTCAAATAATTCTTCAAATGAAATAACTTCTTTCTTTGTGTGTGTGTGTATAAATCAGATAAGAGAAAATCATGGGCAACTTTGCCAATAAAATTAAGAAGGGACTCAGGCTAATTTTTTTCATAATATAAAATTATTTTTACTTGCCCATCTCGAAAATAAGAAAATGCCCATCAAACATGATTTACTACACAGGTGGTGGAAAATTTTTCCATATGAAAGTGGGTGATGACATCAAAAAAGGTTGGTAAATCCTGTCCTATACAAATGATCACACTCTCTCTTTCATTTTCAGACAAATTGGTTTTATTTTCTTCTCTAATAGTCACAAATAAATTGAGGTACCTTGAAGTACTTGAGTGGTGGCTAACACCCCTACCAGATGTATGAGTTGACAATTGGGCTCATTGACGGGCATAAAAAGAAATAAGATCGATGTAAAAACATGTCTGTAGATGATTTTTGAACATGGGCCTTTGTAGTTGAAGAATCCACATTGGCAAATAATAAACACATTTTTCCTTTCTCATACGAATATTTATTTGTGTGTATAATATAAATATATATATATAGGATTAATGTGAGTAAAAGTTTGTCACTTAGCTCATTGATGCTACCTTCAATATCCCACAACTTCCTGTCCTTTGTAACTCTAAGTAAACTTTGATCCTTTACTACCCATCAGGGTTTTTGCTTTGTTGACTTTTCACTCAAGTTACTTACCATTTCCCTGTTTTCTTTTGTCTTTGCCTTGTGAGTGTTAAATTCTCCAAGCCTTCTTTCCTCATTATTTGTCCCAGAAGTTCTGTCTCTTTCTAATTGTTTGCAGCAGTTTCCTTATAGCTTCTATTCTCTTTGAAACTTCCTTGTTAGTTATATGCTCCATCCATATCATTCTCAACATCCTTCTGCAGAACAATATCTCTGTTATTTCAGGTCTCTTCTTCATTTGTAAAGAGATTGCCCAACATTCACTAGCATATAGTAAAACTGATATCACAAAATAGTTCAGCCCTCTTTTCTTTGTTTCTAATGACTTTTTCCTATTTCTTAATACTCTGCTTAGTTTCTGGAAAGTATCTTTTGCTCGTTTTCTGCTCCTATAGATTACTGTCACACACTTTCTACTCTGTTATTACACAACCCAGATTTGTTCAATTTCTGCACTGTGCATAAATTACACAGGAAAAAAATAATGAAGGTATGTGTCACCATACCCACCCTTGTGTGTGTAGCCTGATATATCGTTATTAGTTGAGTGTCAATCTGAAATTATATATATATAGGTACCTATAATATATATATATATATATAACGGATTGAGGAATCGGAGAGCTGAGTTCAAATTCCAGTCAAATCCATTGCATTCACTTGCGTGCTAATACCCTTGGGAAAGGTGTGAATCCTCTTCTTCTCCCTCCAGCTATGGGTAAATAGCAGGATAGACTGGGTTCTATAACCTTGGATGGCAACTGGTCTAGGAGAAGGACAACTCTGATTTCAAAACCTGTGGAGGGTTGTTTGGGGACCTTGTGACACTTAGTGCACCAGGCCTTCAAAAAGTGTGGATGGTCCTGCACGAAACCTTCACCACTATAATCAAATCTCATATGCTGTTGTTGGGCTGTCAGTTTCCTTGGAACTGATCTGCTTGACCCTCATACGTCAAATTTGACGGGAGATTCGAGTGAGTATATATACAATATGACTGGGAGCAGTTTGTCAGCAGGGAGGTGATTTCTTGATGTTATTGGTCTGGGGAGGTGATCCTAATGGGCAGCACTTTTGGAAAAATCCTGAAAATTGCACCACTGGTTGACTCCAGCCTTGTAAATAGAATTAGGTAGATGGTTCTGCAAGCACAAAGAATTCATCGTGACTAAGGGTTTGAGCATGCTGGTGTTGTTCAAACTGCTAATTATACCAGATGATGCACTCTCTCCCAGAAACTGTAACTAAGGTCTGCTCAGCCTATAAACCATGAGTGGGCTTTGTGAGTGTTGAACAAAATAAAATGTGCCTGAAATTGGTTAACTAATTTAGTAGACAAAAAAGTGTGGAAAAAAACAAAAGTAGCCAGTTATATATGTATGAAAGTGATGGATTTTTTTTTGATTTTTTAATCTGACAGATTTTATTACTTGAATGTTATTTTTAGTGCATACTCATATTTGAGTAGATGATCTGTTTATTTATTACTGGCTCGAATATTTCTTAAATATTCAGGCCAGAAGACGAAAATAAATAAATACACTGTTTAATCAATAAACTGAGTATCTACTTGAATATGGGTACCCAATAAAAATAACGTTCCAGTTATATACACACACTCTATATTTTGGAAGCATGATTTCATTGAGACATCTTTCATTGAATAATTTAGACAAGTTTTGTCTATTTATTTTCAATTGGATCCTAGTCCGTGAATATGGAAAGATCCAATTGAAAATAAACAAAACTTATCTAAATTATTGAATGAAACACTAATATATATATATATGGTGGCAATCTTTCTTTTATACATATTTCATTAAATGTGAGGACAAGGAAAATTTTATAAGTTCTTTTATTCAGGTTTTCTAGTGTTCTTAGAAGTTTTCTTTTTGGGAGACTAAGGGAGTGTAGTCCATAGTGATTAGTGTCTCAAGTATTTTCTACCTATTCAGTAGTTGTTTTCAATATTTTTCTGTGTTTATATTCTAAGCAGTATTGCATAGGAGTAGTAGTAATTTCATGTTGGAGTGCCTTCAAGACATGCTCCTCAAACCATGTTAACTGATTTATTTTTATTTTATCCCAGGCCATATCAAATAACCTTGCTATTCATAAATGATTTTTGTACTGCATTCAACGCTGAAACAGATGTCTGAATATTTTTAATTAAACAAAATATATTAACTTCTTAGATTACCAGGAGCCAGATGGCTAATAAAGTTTGTATGTTTCTCTCTCTCTCTCTCTCTCTCTCTCTCTATATATATATATATATATATATATATATATATATGTGCTTATAAATGTTATATTTTTCTTTTGGGATTATATTAACCTTTATCACTCTATGTGACTTCATTTGCTGTACAAAATGTTTATCCTGCCACTGAAGGTAACTCTTATCCCTGAATTTGTTTGAATTTCATAGTTGTGTTGTTATATCCTGCTATGGCAACAGAAAACAACTTTGGGTGAAATTAACAATAAGGATACTGTAAATGTAAAGCTTTGAAAAAGAATGCAGTGGAAAGAGAAGTAATATTAATAATGCAGTGTGCTAAAGGTTAAGTGTGACAGGTGCATACATAAACAAAAATTTTGACCATTGACAGAAGTGATCAACAGACACTTAAGTGTCTGACAATTGGTTCCATCACTGTGAAAATTTAGTTGTGTAGGCTTGTCATGTTTTTAATAACATCCAAAAAACATAACCTTCACACTGTATGTAGTTCTGTTCATAGGATATTTAGCACTGTATTAAAAAAAAAAAAATCAAAAATTACATTTCGATTAAATAATTGCTTATATAATCAGTGGAATCAAAGCCAAGTTTGAATTCTAGTCGAATCCATTACATTCACTTACGGGCTAATACCCTTGGAAAAGGTATTATTCCTCTTCTTCTCCCTCCAGCTATGGGTAAATAGCAGGACAGACTGGGTTCTATAGCCTTGGATGGCAACTGGTCTAGGAGAAGGACAACTCTGAATTCAAAACCTGCGAAGGGTCGTTTGGGGAACTTGTGGCACAATGGACCAGGTCTCTGTATTTGATCCTTCAAAAAGTGTGGTTGGTTCTGCACAAAGCCTTTATCACTATAATCAAGTCATATGTGCTGGTGTTTAGGCTGTCGCTTCCTGGGAACTGAGCTGCTTGACCCTCTTACATCAAATACAACGGGAGAGTCCACTATATATATATATAATAGACAACAAACTTCTTTTTATACATGTTTCCTTGAATGTGACAGACAAGGAAAATTTTGTTTTTTATTCAGTTTTTATAATTCAGTTTTTCCTTGTCCATCACATTCAGTGAAACATATATAAAAGAAGGATTGCTATCATATGTGGTTATTTGAACAGCAATCCCTCTCTAATACATAATTAAAAATGACTTATAAGATACTTGTTAAGTAAAATTTTTTGTTGTATTCTTATTGATTTTCTTTTGTTTGAATAAGAGATTTCTATTTTGGATTTAGTATGTGTAGTAATTGTCTAAATGATTGTTCATCCCAAATGTTTCCAGCTAATCCATTAGACATTTTCAAGGATTCTGATTTTGCTATTTTAACTGATGTGTAAATGTTGAGTGGTAAACATATTTTTAATTCCTGAATATAGCCTGTACATTATGGCCATGTTGATAGTTCTTTTACCTCTTAAAATCTTTGTAGATGTTCAAAATCCCAGTTTTCAGAACTTCTTTGGTATTACTGATAGTTTCATGATATAAAAGAAGGTACAGTTTATGAGTGTGTGGGTTCTTAAGAGTTACACAGGTCCAGACACACCCTGTCAACATCCCCCCCCCTTTAGAATCTATAATAAACTTTTGCTTATCTAAGATCTGTTTCAAAACTTTAAGACCTAACTCATGATAATCTTTTTTCCTTTTTAATTAATAGGATATTTGAAGAAAGCACTCCTTACCTTTTTAATATAGAATCACTTTTGATGGATCATAACTTAGGAATGTTTCTGTAAACGTATCTGCTGCTCAGACCACACCGAGTATTATAACAGTCATTCTCAGTGGGCAGTGCAAAGATTCAAGGGGGTGGTGGACTGAAAGCAGAGAAGCATCAGAACCAAAAAGCTTTTTATTTTATTTTTATAAAATCTATGACAAGATCTAAGTTACAACCACTTCACACATATGAAGCTAAAGTTCAGACAATCATATCAAGATTCTTCGTTACATAAACTATTCATATCCATTAGCCTGTACTTTAGACAAAATTAATGATGTACTTTATTATTGCCTTAGTGTTACATTTAGTAGAGCATGACCTCAATGCAATTGCCCACTTTCTTTCCAAGTTAAAAAAAAAAAATTAAAAAAATAATAATAATAATAATAGTGAAAATTATACAACATGGAGATCTAAGACTTTACATCAGTACCTTGAAAAGTTAATATCCCTATACCAAAGACATCCATTCCATTAGACAAAGTAGCCATTTATGATTAGTAAATATAGTTTTTACTTAATAACAATATCACCTAACTACTAAAATAAATACATAATTTTAAAATGTTTAAAACTTTATAAATTAATCTAATTAAAATTTTTACAAAAGTGAAAACAATTCTTGTAAAAAAAAGTCTCAAAATTTATTAAGGCAATAGTGTCTATAATATATCTTCATCAAAAAAGTAATTTCAAGCTTTTCTAATGAAATTTCTTAGTTTTATTACATTATTTTACAATTCAGAGAAGATTTTCTGTAGCTGGGGATCCTGTTTTACAAAAAAGAAGTTGATTTAAATTCTTCAAGGACTGGTGCTTATAATTAATATAAACATTAAGGACTACAAAAATGAATTTCTTAATTTTCCTAAAATTAAATCAGAACAGGGGAAGAAGTAGCAGATATAATATATATATATATATATATATATATATATATATATATATATATATTTACCAAGATTTTCTAAAGAAATGTTTCTGAAATAATTCCATTAATTTGTGAATAAGTCCTGAAAGTTTCATTAAAATCTGACAATTATTTGATTTTGGCAAGAATTTCCAAATCAATGTGTTTTTCAGTGCAAAAAGACACTAAAATTTCTCATACTAATTTATGGTCACATGGTGATCCAAAAAAAAAAATGTTCATCATCTATGCTCATTTCTTGGTGAATCTTTGGAGCTACCTTCCTACCTCCACATATATACACACACACACACACACACACACACACACATACATATAGGTAGCTAGCTACCTCCTTCATATTTTATATATATATATATATATATATATCCTGGGTTTATATATATATATATATATATATATATATATATATGAGAGAAGTAGAAATATTTTTTTTGTCCATCATTAAATTAAAATATACAAATTGAAATGAACATCTTGTGTCAGAGAGCTGATAACAGAAACATGTGAAGTCATTTTCATGACACCTTTATTTAAACAGTATATTTTCTAATAAATGTTCTGTTTATATTTTAAGTGTAGAAACAATTTGGACTTGAAATTTAATTATCTTGCCTTCAGGGAAGCTACCAAACTATCAATAGTAATAAATAAAATTAAATGTCCTACTCTGGATTTTGTGGAAATTATATCCACTCTTCAGGAGACCAGATTGTAAACTTGGAAATGAGATAAGCAAAAATTTTATTTTATTTATTACTATTATGCTCTATATGTTGATATTGAGCACTAAAATGACAAAAACTGCTTGCCTTAAAAATTCTATCTTCCAGAATTACTCTGGTCAGTCATTTTTTTTCCTTTCCTATTTTTTCCCTTTGTGGAATGCCATCTTTATTATTGTTATTAGAAGCAATGACTTGTACCTCTTGGCATTCTCTTTTAAATCAGTTGTATATTTTGACGAACTGCCTGCAAAATTTGTAAGAGCCGCAAGATTGATTGCTTCATTATATGCAAAATGTAACATAAATCTTATTTGCATGAACTCATATTTTGGTAGTGACAAGGCATTCGACTGCAGGCTTCATGGTTTCCATTACCTACAGATTAATCAGAAGTCACTGCTTCCAAAATAAGAATGGGTGTAGTGCTTTAGCTAAGGATAGATGGCAGCTGAGAATAGTGAAATTGTTTTTGTGTGCCAAAAATAAACCAAGTGAGAGATTTAGTCATCTTCCTGGGTTTATTTATTTATTTCTTGATTCTATGTCTTTTATGAGCTAGTTTACAGCCTGCTATCAGAAAATGGTGGCAGTATTTAAATCTTTTTGTAATTGTATAAATACAATGCTTTGCAAAATAACTACCTGTTTATCTGTGAACTGGGAGCTATAAATGACTTAAGACCTAAAATAAACTATGGTGTTTTTAGCTGCCAAGCTGAAAATAAAATTTAATTTTCACTATGTCATCAGAAGGGAAACATTTGACTGACATGAATTACATTCTGTCTCTTTTGTTGAAATAGAAAGAACCCATTTTTGTGATCATGCTATTTGACCAATGAACCAAGTGTTTTTCAAATTGTCGTGTATATATGTATATATTAAACAAAAGCCGTTGGTAGAACCAACAGACAGCTCACCAATTATTCAGATAAAATGTCAAATAAAGGCAACAATACAAAAAAAGTCTGAAAGCAAACTTACCTACTCAGTAAAGTGCTCGAACCCTAGATTGGCTAGACCAAGCAAAAATGCTTACCAACATTAAATCCTATGAAAGGATGGCTCTAGTTGTGACTTGTGCTTTCCACTCATGTTACATTCAGACAACTTGAACGCATATATATATATATATATATATATATACACACACACACACACTATAGGCCTAAAGTTTGGAACCATTATCTGGATTTAATAATAACAAAGTTTCAAACATTCTTCGAGGTTTAATTAACTCCAACTAAAGTAGGTTGCTGAAACTTTTTAACCCATTAGTTCACAGTGTCTAATTTTTTGAAAAGGTGTTACCAAAAAATGTTTTAATCTACCTGCCTTAAAATTACTTTTAAGCAACAAAGTAGATCATGTAAAATTTTATCTAAAATCTATCTTTTATCTAAAATTTTAAGCAAATTTCATGGCCTAAAACTTTTGGCCTATAATATATATATATATATATATATATTATATATATAATAAAATCCCTCATTGATAGCATGAGTTTCATGCACAGCACAATCTTCAGGTGCTGGATAGAGACTGACCATTACATAATTTAAATTTTAATAAAAAATCTGGTTAATGCATATATTATACAGGGATTATGTTTGTTTTTTGGGCTTTTTTTTTTTTTTTAAATATATGTAGCATTTAAAATAGATGTGTTTTTTATATGTACATAAATAAACAGTGATAAATATTTTATTTTATATCTAAATAAACAGGGATTAATGGTATTTAATTTAAAAAAAAAAAAAATTAAAATAGGCAGATCTATATTTTTCTTATAATTTTAGATCTGTCTATTTTAATATTTTTTAAAAAAGCAATATTTTATTAACAGTAGCACTCTGTGCGATATCTTGTATTTGTGTGTGTATGTTTATATATATATATATATATATATATATATATATATATATATGTGTGTGTGTGTGTGACTAAGTGGTTATATCATTTGCTTTCCAACCATAAAACTCAGATCTGAACCTCCCCATGGTCAATTTGTTGGGAAGATGACTTCTTGATATTCGATGGAAATCTCAGCATATGGCATTTTTGGAAAGTGCCTGAAAACTGTGTCATGAATTGATTTGAGCCTTGTGAGTGAAATTGGGAAATCAGAATTATTTGGAAGCTGTTGATAGTTGTGCTGGCAAAAATTGATCAGTAAAATTAATCGACATGTGGCATGGTGCAGAGTCCTGTTGCCAGACATAAGGTCTTCCACCAGCCACCTTCTTGACTCAGTGCAGCACTACCTCCTCAAGGCAATTTATGTTGGCCTCCATGTTGAGTATGAGGACCTTACCAACAAATTCAGGAGTTCTTTTCTTATTAGATTGATCAGAGTCAGTTTTCCAAGCTGCCGTAACTTCATAATCGCCATTAGACTCATCCAACTCTGCACTGTCCTAAGATTGACACCCAAACACTCTGAAATTTTCATATTGAAGCTTCTGGCATGAAGGCCAAGCAATACAGCATGCCATCTCTAAATTTCTGGCAGGATGAATTGCATCTTTTCCTCACAGATGGTGCCCAACTGACCCTGACAAAATCAAAAACAAGGTGCATACATGAAATTAAAAATCTAAAATGGCAGCAATTTACCCATCACACCATATATATATATATATATATATATATATATATATATTGTCATCCACATTTTCTTAGACTATTTCAATGTTTTCTTAGACTGTTTCAACTCATCAGTGTGGCTAGATGTCCAGTTGCCTCTAGTTAGGATCGAAACCTGGCTGAATTGGCATCAGTCGGAGATTTAACTCTTCAGCCATTGGCACATGGCAGGCTTGAAGATGAATTTGAGCATATTTATTTTTAAATAAACACACAGTGACTGAGATTTGTTTTACCGAAGTCTTGCATTATTAGCAGTAATAGTCACTGCTTACAAAACTCACACTTCCTCCCTACAGAGCTCAACTGAAATAAATTTTTCAGGAGCATATATATTGTCATCCACACAGCCATTTTATTTATATATATATATATATATATATATGGGCAAGATATTTTCATTCAAGCAAGTTTAGATAAATAATTTAGATATATTATGTCTTTATTTTAGTTTCTTTATCAATTTTCTACAGTCACCAAGAAATTAATTTTTGAACTTGAAAGGATTAAAACTAAAGTAAATAAACATAATACATCTAAATTATTTAACCAAACCTGCTTAAATAATAATATATATATATATATATATATATATATGTGTGTGTGTTTTATAGGAAACTGAACAAAAAGAATACTAAGAATGACATTGAAACAAAAGATTTACTTTAAAGTAATGCAATTGGAGAAATGGACATTAAAAAAAAAAAACTGTTTTGTTATTTTTATCTCGATAGCATTTGCAACAGCTGATCCTTTGTATTGTTTGCCATCGACCAAGGCTGTTTTGTTTCATTTCTTTTACAATTGGCTTCACCAGGTTGAGATTACAATGATAACAATTTCACTTAACGAGACTTATAAAATATAAACCAAAGTTTTATCACTTCTGACCTTGGATTACCCACCAGCCAAAGGACAGACTTAAGGGTGGAGACAGTTTTAAAACACAACTCCTTTTAGACTTATGGATTAAAAATATTGATTTATCTAATATATAAAAGTTAAAGTAATGTATAAAGGAAAGTATGCAATGTTGATTTGTTTGTTTGTTTGTTTGTTTTTTTAATCGTATATTTTGAAAATGTAGCACATATTATAAATATGTGACATTAAATAACTAGCAAAGTGTTTCAAATTTATCAAATTGCTTTAATTATGGCAATTTCACTAATATCTTTTCATGAAATATTCAGTTCTCAAATAAATGCATAGCACACTGGAGCAAAGTGAAGGAATTTGACCCAGGCACTGTGGGTGTGGTTTCTCAACAATAGACAATCTACAAACAATAGATCAACTAATTACAAAAATATTATGTTGGTGCAAAAATAATGACGTAATAATGTCGTTTTTTGACGTATTTTTTAACGTCAAAAAACGACATTATTACGTCATTATTTTTGCATCAACCTAATAAATAACAAACCATTTTGTTTAGCTTTGGTTGTCTATGAAAAGTTTCTGTATAATATGCAGCAATCTATAACTTATTACAAGAGTTAGGTATTAATGAAGACTACATGAGAATTATCATGAATATATATGATGACAATGCAGTCAATTGAATAAACAAAGACACCTAAAATAAATATTAGTAAAAAAGAAAAAAGTGATTTAAGAGGAGACAATTTCTCCTCAGCTATTTACAGTAGGATTTGAAAATATCTTCTGGAAAATGAACTAGGGAAAGCAATGAAAGTAAACATAAATGGAGAATATTTAAACCATTTAAGACTTTTTGATGGTATTTTACTAATATAAGAATCATTGTGTGAATTACAAGGCATACCAAGAGATCTGGGTACATCACTCGTACTCTTACATAATAGAGTTAACACTGCTATGTACAAGAACTTGTTAGAAGAACATGTACCAGTATTATAAAATTCTATGTTTCAAAATCCTGTGTTCATGCAGGATGATGCTCCCTGTCATAAGGCAAAGCAGGTTATTGCTTATCTGAACAACAAAGGAATAAACATTCTAGATTGGCCAGCTCAAAGTTCTGACATGACTTCTATAGAAAACTTATGGAAGATTTTAGGACAAAATGTCATGGCTAGAAATCCATCAAATGTCAAAGATCTATGGGCAAAAATTACAGTTGATGAATGTCAAAATCTAGTGCAGTTTGGTTTTTTATCAATCCACCCACGAGGACCGAATGTGGCACAAGGCCAGTTTAATGTGGATCTCTCCGAGCCCATAGGCTTGGCCAAAAATATAGCCTTTGAACCCGCCTAGACGGGTTCAGGCCCTGTCTACCTCCCCAAAGGAAACCATGCCCTTCGGCAAAGCTTCCTCCGAGTTCCTCTCCGTAATGCGGAGAGTTCGACAGACTCCGACCCGGAAGCTCACAAAGGCAGCATACTACACTTGGATCCTAGCGACTGGGCCGAGCACTGATGTTCAGCATTTATCCAAAACAAAGGTCTTAGCAATAAATATTGATAAGACTATGAATTTTGTTTATTACAAACTGTTTTGTTCTTTAATTTTGAACACTTGATATTTGAGTAAAGAATTAAATGAATCTTAGCTCTCTCTCTCTCTCTCACACACCAAATAACTTACAGATTTAAAGCCCAACTGAAATGCCATTTGTCTCCACTTCATGAAAATTTCAGAAAAATTGAACTTGTATTTTTTTGAGATATCATAGTTTTATTTTCTGTTCCTTAATTTTAGATGCTACTGGATATGCACACACACAACAATCTCCACAGTCTAAGAAGGTTCTACCTCCACTTCACATTACCTATATCTATAAATATAGCAAATTTTGTTATAAGTATCACAAATTTTAAACACATCAAATCTTAATAATTTATGTTTTTATTAGCCAAATATATACCTGTTAAATAATCTGGGGAGGTGGATGGTCATATCTCTCTCTTTAAAGTTTAAATATGTGGGTTTTTGTAGGAGATTTTTTTCCAAAAAGTAGCCTTGAGAAAAAAGGGTTTTACTTTTCTCTGACTGGTCAAATATTTTACATGGTGATGTAAATTTCTAAACAATAGACACATTGATTTAAATGGTGTATGTGGTATTGTGGAATCTTTTTGGCATGTTTGTAAATATTGTCTGTTATTGAATAGGAAATAGTCTGGGTGTGTTTTAATATTGTATGTATGTAATTTTTCGGAAATAGGGTTTTATTTCCTTATGTATGTATGTATGTATGTATGTATATATATATATATATATATATATGTGTGTGTGTATATATATATATATATATATATATATATATATATATATATATATACACACACACACACACACCAAAGAGAAACTTACAGCCAATGCATTTCATCTTCTAAGTGATTTTATCAGGGCAAATGTAAGGATTTTATTTTGTGACAAGTATTTATATACAAGAGTATTTATGAGCACCCCTATAACAAAAATTTTGAAAAATCAATAACATTTTTTTCTGTTGCAATTTGTCACAAAATAAAGTCCTTACATTTGCCCTGATAAAATCCCTCAGAGGATGAAATGTGTTGACTAAGTTTTCCTTTCGTCTTTATTCATATTGTCCTTTTACAGATATACTCTATCTGAAAGTTTTTTTTATCTATCTATATATATATATATATATATATATATATATATATATATATATATATAAAACATTTTTCATTAAGTTGACCATTTACAGCCTGCTTATTCTTAGCAATTTTTTAAAATGGGTGCTTGTTTATTTTGGATGCTCTCCAAGATCTATCATGTTCACATTTTTTTTCGAAAGAATGCATTACTAAGTAACTAAATAAATAAATAAATAAATTAAAAAAAGTTATTTTTTATGCATATTAAAAAGTTCTCTTAAAAGTATTTAAAATTGATCATACTTTTATATATATAAGAAAATAAATACACAAAGTATATGTTCTGTACCTTGGCTTTGAAAGCTGTATTGGAATGGTTCACAGCTGAAATTTGTTCTTAATATGGTTCCAAACTTTCAACTAATTTCAGTCATGATCAAGATTGAAAGAAAGTAAATGACATTTAGAATCCATTTTATCATCGTTTGCATTTTTTGAAATGATTTTGAATTTGAAAACTTTGACATGTTTCACAAATGTAACATAGTGTGGATTCTGATAATTTTAAATTCATGTTGTTCACAAATTTACTTCTCCTATTGGAGATTGTATCTGTGAAAATTAAAAAAAAAAAAAAACAAAAAAAAAACATAGGATATAAAACTACAACTATCAGAAAGACTCACTTGTCCTGATTTCAACAAAAGTACTATATGATACAGAAACATAAGAATTACAATAAAACTATTCTTTGTGAATTACACACATCGTGCACACATACACATGCTAAGGAGTATTTATCTGTTTATTATCAAAATTAGCACACATTAGTTGGTGATTTACAAGCAGATTTCAGCCCCTTTTTTTTTTATTCAATATCCCTTACCTTTGATGGTGTAAACATCATGTAGGTGCAGTAAGTTATGGTAACAATTTGTTTATAACTATATATTTAAAATACTGTTTTACCTTTGGTAGTATAACAAAATGAAATATACAAGATATATATATATACACACACACACACACACACACATACATATATATATATATATATATATATATATATATATATATATATAATAATGGACTCTCCTGTCAGCTTCGACGTATGAGGATTTGACAGCTTATTGATTCAGTTATGAAATTTTGTGCGATAATCTTAAGTGGCATTTAAGACCCGCTAGTGATTTACAAAGAAGGCCAAATATGGAGCAAGTGTGAGGGTTGTGAAATGAGGTCAATGTTAGATTGGCTGACCTTTTAGATCTTGCTCTCGCTTCTTGAAGATGATTCAGACAAGCAGGTTGAAAATTGCTGAGTCCACTAAAACACGTTGATCTTTATTCTACCTGCTCCAAAGCTAAGCGCTCAAGAGTGTTATGTGGTATATTGACTGCTGACAAGTTGTTTTTCAGCTTGTCTTTGTATCTTAACCATGGGCGTCCTACATTCCTGTAGCTCTTATCTAACTGGCTGTATATTAGGATCTTGGGTATCCTGTCATCAGACATTCTCAAGATATGACCAGTCCACCATATATATATATATATATATATATATATATATAAATATAAAATTTGTCACTTAACTGATTGATATTATATTCAGCACCCCCAACTCCAGTGTTTTGTAGACAAACTCTTTTTTTGTAATTGTTCAGTCTACTCATCAGGAGGTATCAGCAATTGACTATCAATTTTCTCTATTAAGTTAAAAAAAATAATAATCTATGCACTTTTTATTGGTCTTAGGTTGATTTTCATTTATTCTTCTTTGTGTATACACCTGTTTGTGTGGAATGTTGTATTTATTTCTCCTGTTCATGATTCTTTTTCTTTTCTCATACTCTCTCCCCGTGTAATTTCTCACTTAGCTGATTGATGTTACATTCTGCTTTATCCAAGGTGATTCAATACTTAAATATTGTGAAAAGCCAATTTTTTTTTTTTTTTTTTTTTTTTTACTAGTGTATTTTTTAGAGTTTCTAACTGTTTGTCCAATGAGGTTAACATTGATAAAAGCTTGAATTTTGTTTTCTTCAAAAAACACTAAGAAACTTTGAGCCACAGTTGCTTTTATTTGAGAAATAAAGTCAATTACAAAGAATTTCAGTTGATACACTTAGTTTAACATTTAGCACTCTGCATCATTTATAAATATTACTTTTCCTTTTACTGTATATATGGAATCCCCCTCAAAATATAGTGTTTTTAGTTCTATATATTTGAAATTTTAATAGGCTAGTTCTCAATTTCAGTCAAGATTGTTTTAGGTGTTGCCATAGAAGGACATGAATACACAACCAAGAAATTCAAATTCAACTTGCATTGGCATGACTAACATTTTGCTTGGTGAAAATAGTTACCTACAGAGTGCTAAATATAATGTTAAACTTCTTAAATACGTTATAAATTATCAGATATTTCTATATTGTAAAAGATTATTTTTTGTTGATTTATCACTTTCACTAAGGCATGGTTAGCATAAATATTATTGATTCAGAAAGTGGAATCATTGCATTGTAGGTTTATTTCTTTTGTTCCTACTCCAGCTATGGGTTAAATAACAGACTGAACTCTCTAGCTTTAGGTGGCAAGCAGTCTAAGAGAAAGACTATACTGAATTGCAAACAATGGAAAAGGCAATGGGAAAGCCACCCCACTATCTTTCCCAAGAAATGGCAATTCACAAAAAATAGAATTATCTGTAGTGAGTCATAATCTTTCATGTCATGAAGTGACATGGTATTTTTTTTTTTAAGTCATTTTTCTTTCATAACTAAAATATATTGCAAATGATTTATTAAAAAAATAGTACTAAAAATTAACTCTAGAACAGTGACTATCTTGTAGTCATACTGAAAATAAGTTAGTCGTTTTAATTGTCAAGCAACCACACAAAACAAAACAGAAGCAAACACTGAAAAGTAAATTGAGTTGACAGCGCTAATTAAGAGGAAATTTCAAATTGGGTCTGGCTATCTCTGACCAGCAGAGACAGGAAGGGCAGACATAGGGGTAGGGTTACTCAGGCTCTTGGAAATAGCAGCTGTGACAATAGGAAATTATTTAATGTCTTATGTTCTTTCAGAGAGGGAAAGTGATGTGGCACATTTCTCTTCAAAGTATATGAGGTAGAACTCTTAATGAGAACAAGAAGAAAAAAACACTTGAAATAATTTTCTCAACATTGTCATTTTTTTATGTTTAATTGCTAACAATCTCTGATAGTTGAAGGTTTATTCTGTTGGCAGGTTCAATTTGTTACAGAAGGCATTACTTTTTCACTAAGCCTTCTTCACATACATACATACATATTATAAAATGGACAAAGTTCGACAATTATTTTAAGACCTTTTTATGTTTATACATTCTTTTTATAGATACAAATATTTAAGTAAATACCCTTTTTATATAATATATAAAAATTTCTCATACATTCAGGCTGGTAAATGTTATTAATACTGTTTAATACAAAGCATTTACTTAAATATTTGTATCTATAAAAAGAATGTATAAACATAAAAATGTCTTAAAATATATATATATATATATATATATATATATATATATAATACTTTTACAAACTTTGGGAGTTGGTTCCTCACACTGAAACAAGGACAAAAGTCCATATAAACATGTCCACAAATCCTTTGTTTTTGAGTTATTAAGTTTAAAGAAAGTTTATGGTAGATGACACTCTGTTGCCATGTAGACAGCATCTACCATAAACTTTAAACTTTTCTGCCCCCAGCTATGGATTAAATAGAGTAGGCTTTAGCTCTTTAGCTGTGGTTAACAACTCTGAATTAAAAACTCAGCCATCTGAAGCTATAGAAAGATGGTTGGATATAGAGTGCAGATACTGTGTGTGTAAAACAAAAATACAATAGATTTCAGCAACTATGGCTGATCCCTCTGGAGAGCATTTATCCAGAGTATTGTTGGCACCAATGAACATTGTCTAAAGAAGTGTTTATTGCTTGTGGAATCAGTCAAGTATCCTGCATTATTTATAGAATAATTCTTAAGCCAAAACAATGGATTCCGTATAAATTTATGGAAACAGACATCACTGCTGATATGGAAAGTTGTAAACATGTGGCGCTGTCCTTGTAGCCACTCAAAGAACTAATGGTAACTGATTAAAAAACGTACCAGACCATAGGGATCAGGCTACAATCGAATAAGATTTGATCCCTCTGGCTTTTCTTAAACATCTCAAAGCAGTTCACTATTCCCATTGCTGTAACAAACAGTGCCACTCATTAATGACAGTGCTTATTGTAATGTGAGAAAATAAAATATTAGTGACTAATATAATTATTTTCTCATGCCACAATAATTTATTTATTTATTTTATTTTTAAACAAAAAAATTAATCTGGTGTTATTTTTGCTTTACTTGTCATATGAGAACATGAAAAACATTTTATTAATAATTATTCTCATTTATTATTGAAAAGTTATAAAATATCTGTAATTTATTGGTATCAAAAGGACATGCTAAACACAGAAACAACTTGAAATTGTTTCTGTGTTTGTTTTTAAAGGGTCTTAAGTTTAAAGTCTTTGTTTTAAAACTTTGCCAACAAACCTGGTACTTTGTTTTTAAAAAATACTAATATTCACGTGTACATTACAATCACACACCTAAATGTAGAGAAAAAAAAAAAACAGTTTAAGTCACTATACATATCAAACTGAATATTACAAATACATTTTCCTTTACAATTTCTTTTTATTTTGTTTAAAAAAAGACATGAAAGTTTGGGTATGCATCAGATGGTTTGCTCTTTCCAAGATAAAAATATGTCAACACTGATAGGAAGGAAAAAAAAAATAAACACAAACTTCTGATACTATTTCTGGATATCTATTTAGTAAAAACTTTTTGGCGCAATCTTTGGCAAAGTTGTAATTTGTTGGTGCCAAAGAAAATAAAAACAAGAACTGTATCATCTAACAAAGCAAAGTGCAAAACAGACAAATATGAAATAACCCCATCCACCCTTAGTTTAATTAAAATAATTTGTTTATCTCATCCTCTTTGGTGGGGAGGTGCTAAATTTAATTTTTAATAACAAAAATGAAAAACAATTTTGAAAAATGGGTTGATAGAATTAAAGTTAAAGAAAACTGCTTATGGTAACACACACACTCTTCGTTCAATTCATTCATTGCTATTATTAATTAATCCAAATGTTTCAAGATAGATTTTTTTAAATGTATTTCAGGGTTTTGTTTTGTTTTGTTTTTTTTCACTGCCCTACAAAATGCTAATGTCCATAATTTTGAGAACTACAATTGGAAAGATGAATGTAGTGTCATGTTTTTTGTTTTTTTTTTTTTATCAAATTTTAAAAAGAATTTAGTCTTGGAATCAAATCATTTCACCTATTCTCTTGAATAGTCAGTATTATTGTATCTTTTTAATTGTCATATTGTAGTTTTGATCAAGGAAGAACTGATACTGCCAAAATTTTTAGATTAGAAAAAAACGTGATGGTGGGGGATCTTTTTCGATAACTCCTATTTGACCAAAATTTTTATAACTGCTAGGAATTGATATTAGAAATGTATCTCATTCATCTGTCACCCCCTCGGTTCTAAGTCAAAATTTCCAGTCTTTTCTGCAAGAAAAATAATGCAACCTTTTTCTAAGGCTTCCATATTACAAAAAAGAAAATCTCTGTATTTATAAGCATGTTTGTTTTGTCTTTAACAAATTCCAAATTTATTATGAAAACTCCTACAATATCACTGCTCTCATGTATTTCAGCCAACAAGATAGCTTAACAAATCCTATTCCTCTTCAGGCTGATTTTGAATTCAGTTTTCTTTTTCCTAGACTAGCTACCCTACCAAGACTAAAGTGCCTATTCTGCCCTATTTTCAGTTTCCCTTCTCCTAAAGTGACTACCACCAAGGTCTACCCTACTATTTAAGTTTAACTCATGACTGGATGAAGATGGATTAATGCTGTAGCGCAAAACGGCAGTAAACAAAACAATTTAAACTCTGCATGTCAATTCTGCTTTCTACACCAATAACTGCTACACATACTGCACCATATAATTAGTTTATCATAATGAAATTTGAAATTGGTATTTTTTTAAAAAAAAACACATCTAAAAAAAAAGACAGTTTAGTTCAATTTGTTGTTTCTCTTCTCTGTTCTTAATGAATTAAATGAAACTTATCCCAAGTTCTGCCACTAAAACCTAAAAAGAAATACTATTTTTTTTTTTTTTTTTTTTTTAACACCAGTAAGTGTTTATCTTAAAGCTTACTATGATAAAGTATAGGCTAGACATACTGGATACAATATTCTGATCAAGCCCCTGATCAGTCTGAGACTAGATTCAACTGACAATAAAGAAACACTACACAGGTGAACTTGAAGATATATATGGCACTTCTTGCTTGTGAAACTCTTCTGGCTTCTTGCTTCCCAGTCAACTTCCTTCTTCAAAAATTTAAATGCAATGTCCATCATTTTTTTGTCTTAATTCTTGTTCTTTTATTGTTCTCTCCCCTTCCTTAATGGTAGTTTTCTCATTATCTGATACTCAGTAATGACAAAGCCCTTTCGTCCGAGTGGCTTTATTGCCTTGATTGAGGTGAAATTATTTTATGAGAGAGAGGGGAATCCCGTGGAGAGGAGAAAAGCTAAATCCTCCTGAAGCTAAGCCTGTAATCACGCAATCTCCTTACTTGACTTAATGTCGTCTCATGTTTGTGTTTCTGTTTCAAGAATAAGAAATCTCTCTCGGTTTATTTACACTACAGTTACACATCATTAGTTTTATTGTTCAGCGGTTTCCCTCTCTTTCCTCTTATTCACTTCTCGGCTGTATGTACCCATGGAAATTGAGTTGACCAAACAAGAACTTGGTAATCGGAAAAAAAAATTTTCAGATAAGAATTACCTTATGTTATTCAGAAAAGTCATAAAAAGTTTTTTAAATTAAATTGTCTTAGTTTTATTGGGGTTTTTTTTTTTGTATTTTTACAATTGTGGTAAAAGTTTGGACAATTTTGCACATTTTTTTACCAAAAAAATCGATGATTTAGAGAGAATCTTCAGAGTCTTGTGCATTTAATTGAAAGAAAAAAATTCAGGTTGCAAAAATAAATTTTTGAAGTTTTCATAAAATTAAGTTCGAGGGGTGTAACAGATATAAAAAAAAATATTTATGACTTTCAAAAAGACAAACATTTGATTTCTAAAATAATTTCATTCATTTTTGAATAAGTTCTGAAGGTTTCATTAAAATCCAACAAGTACTTGATTTTTGCAAGATTTTCCAAATCAATGTGTTTTTTTTCAACTGAAAACAGTGAAAAACAAGTAAATTACCTAATTTTTGACCTTAAAAAAAAAAAAAAAACAGATTTTCAACCTAAATTTTAAATATGCTGCAAATGAAAAAAAAATTTTTTTTAAATAATTAAAAAATACCTTGGTCTTCCCTCTTTAATTTTAAACATTTTTTACACGTTAAATTTTTTTTTTATCAATTTGGGGACCTTTTTTCTCCAGGGTATACCACTTTTTTAGCGTTATCTGGGACAAGAAGCCTAAATTAAACTGTGTAAAAGTGCTGAATAATAGAATTCTGTAACAATAGTGAATAACATCGACTGCTTAATAATCGAAAATAAATAGCGACTAAAAATCGAAGCCGGTTCAGTACCGGCCGGCTTCAGATGAAAAAAAAACCAACTCCCACTTCTGGGTTTGTTCAACGGGAACATTTTTAACTGAAAATAAACAAATAATTTTTTTTTAAATTACTATATTCTTTTTTTTTCAAATCCTTGTGAAATGCATTCTTCAATGAGAAGTCGATGAAATGTTTTTAAAAATCCAGTCGATAGAATAATTCAAAAGAAAAGAAGACTCCTTTAACAAAGATGAGGAGAGTCAGGAAGAGAGAAAAATTGGCCTCGCCTGAGTTTCTGATTCGTCCCCTTCCACTGCCGCTTTCATTGCTATCAATGAAGAAGAATTTTCATGTGGCTTAGGCTGGCATAGAATTCATTTAAGAGTCTGTCTGCCTGGCTTTCCTCTCTATTTTTCTCCACTCTATTATTATTCGCCTAACCCCCCTTCCTCATCGCTTTTTAATCTTTCGTAGTGCCAGACTCTCAACTGGCTGGTGAGGGAAACGAATACATCTTTACTTTTTATTCACTACAAAAACAGAAGAGGTTTCTAATGACACTACTTAACTTTCGCAGCTATATTTGTTACATAGGAAACCTAACTCTATTTTTTCGTTATCATCCAGTATACACTAAGAAGGCTTGTTATCACAAAGTCCCCTTCTGTATCAGAACTTGTGTCTGATTCAAAACTCAATTGCTAAGTCGTGTTTTCCGACGCCTTAGAATTAAATGGTCAGCAAGCTGGACTTGTACATCGTTTGTAGTGTGTTCAGACTGTTCACTGTTCAGTGTTCAATCATCGCTAGATTCTCCTTATTTGTGGATTTTTGCCAATGGCCCCAAAACTAACATAAGTTTTTCTTTTAGTAAATTTTGAAGTGTTCTGTTTGTTTTGAATCGTTAAAAATTAAAGTACAAAAAAGAAAAAAATTACAACTTAAAAAAAAAAAAACAAAAAAAAACTTTATAGCATTTTTTTAGCATGTTTTTAATTTTATGAAATTTAATTTAATTGCTTTTATTTTTCTTTTCTTTTCTTTTTTTTTTTTTTTTTTTGTTCCGTCTGTAATAGAAATAAAATAAAATTGAAATTTATTATTATTGCCTATTTAAAAAAAAAAAAAAACTCCATCTGGTTTTCTCGTTATAAAAATAAATAAATATTGCAAAAAATTTTTTTTTTTCACCACTCTCTCTCTAGTCTAAGTATTTTTATTTTTCTCTGATATTTTTTCCGTGTGACTATTTTAGTACCGGTAGGAAATCAAAAGCAGAATGTCAGTGAATTATCTACTTTTTTCTACCTCTTTATTTTCACAAAGTATTTTTTCTCTTTATTTTCACAGCATATTATTATTTCTTTTTAATAACTGAAATATTTTTTTGAAAGAGAACCGATAAAGGATGGTCGTGCGCACGTGTTGATGACGATCGCTAGGTGGCGTTGTCGTTTGTGCTTTGCTGCTGCATATCATCCTCCTCCTCCTCCTCCTCCTCCTCCTCCTCCTCCTTTCCTCCATCATTGGAGAGGATCGACGGCAAGCTAGCAGTACGCAACCTTACTCTTTTCTCTGAGCCATTTTTTTCTCTCTCTCCTTTCATTTTACTCTCACTCCCCCTTCTTCGTCAACAAGACCATCAAGTCAAACAGGCAGTCAATGCCATAGTGGACATGTTCTCTAGCTGCTGATTATTATTCTTATAACTACATACATACTAGGATATCTACAAAGAAAAGTAGAGTTAGCATCACTTGAGCTCTAAACCAGAAGAAGTAGTTTGCATGAGAGTCCTCTCTTTATAATGGTAAGTGTTTCCTCCTAAAATATATTTTTTCTTTCTTTACCGTCCTCAGCCCGCCCACCCACATCACTTTTCCTTTTTTTTTGTTGTTGTAAATAATTATTCAAAAACAATTTTTTTTTTTTTTTTTTTTTTTTTTTTTAAGTAATGAAAGAAGCAATGGTTTGTGTCTGTAATCTTTAGAACCAGTTTTGTTCTCTTAGGATTTCATTTATTTTTTTAAATTTATTCTTTTCTCTTATTCTGTTTCTTTTTTGGTGAGAATTTCTTCTTCAGACTTGACTTATTTTTCATGTCTCTTTCTCATTCGTCTCTACCCCCCTCCTCATATCTTCCTTCAGGAGAAAGTATCCTGTTTCATATTTGTCATCTTTGGCATTTCGTTCAGACAAAGCTTTTCTTCATCATTGGTTCCTTAATTTATTTTACTCTCAAAACAACAACAATAAAATAAACGGATGCTTGTTTTTTTGCTTTGTACTGTAGTAAAAATAATTATATTCGGTCAATATCCACATCACATTTTCCTTTCTTTTAAATTTAATCTTCATAATTTTTATTTTCACGCTTTTTCGTAAGAGGAAGATTCATTAGTAATCTTTTTCTTGTGCCAATTTTCGGCCTTTATTTGTGTCGACTTCGTTCTTTGCATTCATTTCTTACTCTTTCCTTAACCAACGTTATCATTTCTGTTGATGATGGTTTTGAAATAATTCTTGAAAGATTTAACAATCTTCTCCTTCACATACTCATCTTAATTATCCCAAAATCATGTGCATTGCCAGTTAAATAGCAGTAATGTTGCTAGTTTTATTTACTTAACTATCGATGTCTTTGTTTAACATGCGGCACCCAACCCAAATAGAATCTCTCCTTGTTCAAGTTGTGTACCTAACAACTACTAAAAAGAGGAGGATTATATTGAATATTGATATTTTACGTGCCAAAATTTCGAATATAATCCAAAAATGTGACGGTCAGAGTGTACACAAGAAGAGAATATTACTATTATATTGTTTGTTTTGTTAATACACCATTATTATCATTGTCATTGACTCACAACAAATAAAGGGACATTTTCGTAGCTTTTTTTTTTTTTTTTTTTTTTCTCTATTTTCAATCTTTTATTTTTCTTTACTCTATTGCTTTTTCTACTTTGTCATCTTTTTTTTTTTTTTTTTTTTTTTTTTTTTTAGGCTGGGCGGGCTATGTTTATTTTACCCCTATTTTTACCTTTCTTTTCCAACCCACATACCAACAACTCGACCGTGTCTATAATTTTGTTATTGCTCTCAGTAATTATATCTGCTTGTGTAGTAGTAATTTTTTTTTTATTATTATTGTTGATGTTTAATTATTATTTTGTCTTTTTTTTTTCTTTTTATTGTATCGTCTGTTTTGTCCGCGGCTTTTTCTGCTGCTGGAGTCAGTTTTTTTTTTTTTTTTTTTTTCATGAAACCGACATCACCTCTTTAGCCCCACGGCCAAAAAAGTGACACACACATTATGCATGACGACGATAAAAAAAAGTTATTTCGACAAAGACGTTCACCACTTTTTAAAAGTTTAATAATTTTGCTTCCAAACTTAAACAAAAGATAAGTCTCCTTCATAAACCCTTTACTTTTTCTTTAGTTAATATTTTGCTCATTGACAACAAAATTAATTAGTCAAAAAGTCCCAAAAACGATTTTCTTACAATGAATAAAAAAAAAAAAAAAAAGCTCAGTGACATTAGTTAGTTAGTAATAACTTAAGTAGTGTTATGTCAATAAATCTCTAATTTATTGTCATATTTAAATTATTTGTCACTATTTAAGTAGGATAAAAGAAAAAATTTTTTTTTCTATACACAAAAGTTGGTCTCTATTTGTTTTTTTTTTTCTTAACGTTATTTTTCTTTAAATCATTCGCGTCTCTATTTTTTAAGTTTTTTTTTTTTTTTAACAATGAGTGGAAATCATCTCCAGGCAAATTTTAATAAGCTTTAAATAAAATATTGTCTCAACAAAAAAAGCGATAGGATTAATTACTAGGGTTACTTTCTGAACGTGTCCTTTTACAAATTCGGCATGCCACTCCCACATTTTTTTTCTTCCCTACGCTTATAAAATAAAACGAATCTTTCTTTTGAGTTTAGTTTCAACTGAACTCATTTGCAATATGAAACTCGCCAAAATAACCACCTATCCCGACAGCTGCTTCTTGTTTTGTGACTGGGTGTCACTCTTGTGGGCAAATTGATCTGCACATGGAGTTTGACACCGTCATCGTCTGAGGAGAGGGATTTCATTTAACCTCGTTTAAAATCTGGCCTCCTTTCTCTCTCTCAACTTGTGACAGTGTCTTGTTCTTGTCGTTACCTTGTCGGGGTTTTTACTCAGAGTGTCAACGTTGTCTTCGACTTTTTTTCAATAACAACTGGCTTATTTATTTATTATTGGAAAAGCACGACGAATGGATTTTAAGGTTGAGATGAAATTTTTATTTTGAAGCTGAATATTTGCAATCAAATATCATGATTTCTAATATGAGGGGGAAGTACAGGTGGCTGGTTGGGGTGTAGTTTTTTTTTTTTTTTTTTTTTTTTTTGATCAAAGAAATTTACTTCACTTTCTCTAGAGACCATTAAATTTAAATGTTTTTCCTTCTATAACGGATTTTTACGAGATCTTAAAAAGTCGAATTTAAATCACTCAGGCGTAACCATTTTCGACAATATCGTCGATTGAAGTAAAACCAGTTTAAATAAAAACATTTTTACTCGAATTTAAAAAAAAAATTCCTTAAAATATGTTTGCTAATATCCGAACACAATCCTTGTTTATGTGCACTTTTGAGTACTACTTTCCACATTTGGTAGTTAGTACAATAAAACGAAAGAAGTAAAACCCGCCTATTTCTTTTGAAAATTGTTTAAAGTTGTTATTTTTAATGTCGATGGCACAAATGTGGGAAACACTTATTCTTGTTCAACTTCTAGCTCTTGATTATTAACCGACAGTTCAGTAAATAAGTTCATTCTTCCTTTACAATATTTTAACTTAAGCTGATGGTTAATGGACACAATAACAATTTCAAGGATTGCTACAATTTATGATTTTATGACTTTTCTTTCTATTATTATTCAAGATAGTCTTTTTCTTTTTTTACAATACATTTTTATTTTGGAAAAGCGTTTGTGAAAATGTCAACCTAAAAAGCTAAGTACGTATTGGAAATATTTTTAAAAGAAATTCTTGTTCAAAATATGTAAATTTGTGTATTTATTTATCATTTAGTGCCACGAAAGAGCTCGAAAGTAAATTTTGAATTTCCCTCCTTTAAAAACTTTTTTGGGTAGTTAAAAATTTCAACTTGGAATAAAAATAATGATCGCATTTTTATAAAAATGTGCTTTTATTTTTCATTTATTTATAAGTTACTTGTAGTAGAGATATTTAAGTTCACTGTTCACACTCACAGTATTGTGTTTCTACTGCTTTGGTCTCTCTCTCGATAATGGTTTGGTATTCGTAAAAGAAAAATGAAACCAACCCCTGCACCATCAGGTGCTGCTCTTGCTGCTTCTGTTATTTCTATAAACAGCATTTCTTTTTTATATATATATATATATATATGCAGCATAGCAGTCAGGTAAGCCCCAGTTGGGCATTCCCTTAGAAAGGCCATCATTTGAATTAAGTAATTGAGGAGCTGAACGTGAAGCACTTGGTGTCATCATGTCTACTGCTTTATATAGTCTCTCGGGTTTCCTGCTTTGTCAAACCCAACCCCTTCTGAAAAGGCATATTTGCCATTCTCTTGTTAATGTTGCTTTCACTGCCGCTGTTCATAGGGGTTCAACAAGTCTCTCTTCTCCACTCTCCATTCATAGTGCTTTGACATTTTTAAAGAATCCAGTTTTCTTGAAAATCCCTCTTTAAATACGTGGCATGTCAAACGATGTATTGTCTTTTGACTGACTGTTCATTTGGAAAGAGTTCCGAATACAATTTTTTTTATCCATTCCATAACCTTTCATATTTTAAATACTCGTAGGAACTCCCGAATTGCTTGCCCTGTTAAAAATAAACAAAAACAAAAAGATATGAACTTGTTCTACATTTGCTGATTATTACTTACTTTCTGTGTGTTACTGTTGGCCTTGTGTACTAAAGAGGTGTTGGAATTAGTTGATATTATGAATAAAAGTTCTGCAGGTCTTGACTCATCACATCATTTTTAATTTTATTTTATTTATTTATTTTTTTTTTTCTAAGATTGTACTTTTTTTACACAATTAAGTTTATTATTCAAACAAGTATTTTTAATGACTAATTTTAGTTTTTAATCCTGTTGAATCCTTCTGTGTCTTAATTTGTCAATAAATCTCCTTTTCATTCGA
This sequence comes from Acanthosepion lycidas, assembly GCA_963932145.1. Classification (NCBI taxonomy): domain Eukaryota; kingdom Metazoa; phylum Mollusca; class Cephalopoda; order Sepiida; family Sepiidae; genus Acanthosepion; species Acanthosepion lycidas. The sequence goes on from OZ010599.1 coordinate 93,022,645, forward strand.
TCTGGTATTTAACTTTCTGTAATTATCTAATATTAAGATAACTTTGTAGCATACATTCTTTTGTAATTATTTTCAGAACACTAGTCTATTGTATTCAGTTATAGCAGGATGAGGAATCAGACTGCAGTAATTTAGTCATGAACTTTGATTACATCAAGATCAGAGTAGGATTTTGTAGGTCATAGTTTTGAAATCTATAGTAAATGAAAAAAAATGCATCAAATGTGAATGTGATTTTTAAAGGTCTTTGATACCTAAAACCACATAAAAATATCACAATGGAAAAAAAGTAATACTTGAGGCTTACCAACTGAAAATAGAATTTGTAGAATAAATTTGAACCAGTTTTTGTTTGGTTCTGTTGTTTTTTATATGACGACGGAAAAAAAATATAAGATTCTTCAATAACTGAATTGTTTTGCCAACTACTAAAGAATGTTTACCAAGGGAAAAAAATGCTTTGCACTCCATGACCTATTCCATCTTAAAATGTTTTTCATTACAAGAGTTATTTTCTTGATACATAGATTATCAGTTTCTCTTAGTTAAGAGAAACAAGTATTTTAAATGACTATCAGTACTATTAAAAATATTTTTGTCACTTGAGAAAGTGTTGATTGTCCAAAAGAATTTGCTAGGTTTATTTCACCAACCAAAATATGCAACAACAGTTCAAAACCTTTTCATCCCGAGATCTGTAATCCAGTCAGTGGTTACTTCTTCTAATTCTCATTATAAAAATATTTGTAATGCTTTCTGCATATCCTTTATTCATATTATAACGTGTTATTGTACAGCAGTTCCTTGTTTTTCTCTGATTCTAAGGCAAAAATAACCACCTTGTTTCTCTCTCTTCACAGTAACTGTTTTTTTCTATGGCTCTACCCAACCCAAGTTTCCACCTCAACCATCTCATTTCCATGTGGATATATAAATATTTCTTCTTGGCTACACCCAGTTGTAGATCCCTGCCACCAAACTCTGGTGATCATGAAGCAGGAGCCAAATTGATAAAGATTTTGCCATGAATCATTTTAAATTGCAGTTTTCTGTGGTACAAGATGAAGTGTATATATATATATATATATATATATATATATATATATATATATATATATATATATATAAAGATCATTTTTCTTAAAACTATGTACATAAATTGTCTTTTATTAGTATTACTAGTAAAGTAACCTAGTATTACCTTAGTTTACCTCTATCATAAAAAACAATTATGCAGTTTTTCGTTGACTATATTTTCTGCATGGGTGCTCTAGGATTTTTATGCATACAATTAAATTTTTGGCATGTAAGAGAATTCTGCTTTTTAAATTATTAAAAACAAACAAACAAAATTAGCAGTCTGGTCAACCCTACTATCATCCTTATTGTGACACGTCATGTTCACTCATTGGTATATAGTAATACTGCCTCTTTGTTACCATGAAAATGGAATATCAGAATGTGTGACTGGTAGTCAAATTGTTTAATGAAATAGCTAAGATAGTAAGTTTATTTGCAACAACACATTTCTTTCTCTCTTATTTCACACAGTTTATGGAAAACTAGGTAATCCGTATGCGTAGACCCTCGGAGGAGATATATATATATTTATTTCATCCAAGAATGTAACTCAATTAGTTGGGACACAGAAGGATCACTTAGTTCATTTCAAACATTTTGAATGGAATAATTGATTAGGCATTGGTTAGCTCTTTACATCAAGAACTTTAGGTCTATCTCTGCCTTGTCCTCTTTGCTGGTGCTCCATCCGAATGTACCTTAATGTCAGATTAAGTTAAGATTATTTTTAGTACAGTACTGTCGGCTTAAGTACAACAAAAATGCTGTGGTCACTGGAAATGTATCCAAATCTCCAAGTAATCAAGCTTCCTTTATCCCACTTCCTAGTAATGTGGATTATAGTAAATAAGGTCAACTTATCTATTTACTTTTGATCATCTCTGATCCAGCTGTTTATACCATTTGTTCTGTTTGGCAATTTACTGTTTATGCATCTCATTGGCTGAACTGAAACCATTTCAGTTTTTAGGTTTCCTGGTTCAATGATGGACACCTTTGTCTTTAAAGTTGTAGCAAATTGTGCCACTTGTACAAAATGAATAATGCCTGGGCTTGAACTTTTCTTGTCCCAATTCCTGTGTGTCAACTGTACATCAGTGAAGTTTCCAATAAGCTTTCATTTCAAAGCAAAGATTCTTTGCCCAGGTTTGATATTTCTTCTTGCCTACTGGCTTGTTTCTAATGATGTTGCCTCAAGTGTTATGCTCTAACTATAACAATTTATTTTATGAAAGCCAGCACATCCAAGGACTGAACGCCAAATGAAAATAATTACAGTTCGTACTAAAGCCATACATATTTTTTTTCTCAGTGTGTGTATCTTAGTAGAAGCATTAGTGGATAGTATTATTTGGTAACACCTTGTTAACCTTCTTCAAGACCTGGCAATTAAGCAACGGCATTTGTACAGCTGTATCTGCCTATACGTCTATGAATTATGGTCAGCGGATCTGATACATCCTTTTCAAAGTCAGTGACTTTGCCTTGGAATTAAGCCTGTATTTTTCTTTACTGCATACTTACAGAACCAGTATCAAATAACATTTCAAGATATAAAACTATTTTTGTAGAATAAATACTATTGCCTTTTAACATTGTGAGAGTACTTTATAAGAAATACAATTTTTACAGTTCATCTCTTGAGTACTTAAAGGTAACTTTGTATTTAAATAGTGTTCAATGACTCAGCAGAAAGTTTTCTTCACACCCTCCCCACACTTTTTTTCTCATTATAATCAGTTATTTATTGAAATTCACTGAAGTATAAGTCAAAATTAGGCTATTTGATATTTGTTGGATACAGCTAAATTTAATGCAAGGCTACATTTATGAAGCATTCAATGGAAAAATTTGTTTATTAAAAAAAATAATTGTTAGTAAATTATGAGGAGGTACTGAAAAGTTATTGGCTTGACCCACTTCCCAAGGTCTGGCTAAGCATCAGAATATTTTTAATTTCTTAAAGAGCTTTTTTGATCAGGCTGAGAACTTCTCGTAAATGGTTTTCAATTTTCATAGGCTGACATTTTTTTGTGTTCCCTTTTTTTTTTTTTTTTTTTTTCTTTCTTTATCAAACATATTAAAATATTTTTACTTTATTACACATAAGACACACCTACATTAATTTCCGAAAATTACTTTAATAAAAAGAAACTTCTTGAATCTAAATAATTTGTTCCCATTTAATCTTCCACCTTCCCCTCCCAAACCTTTCACACTGATTACAACTCATCAGAAATTCATTTATGAACACTATTTTTTCCCCATGCAATTCTAAAAGAATATTTTGTATCCACATTTAATAAGATACGTTTAAAATAAAATATAAATATAAAGTAATTATTTATCATTTCATCAAAATTGAATGAGAGGTGTGTTCAGCCAAAGCAATTATTGGTGCATTCTGGGTGTTTTTATTCTACACCCTTTCCTGTTCCAAGTTGTTATTGTTCATTTGATAAAAATGACTTGTGTATTGCATATATGCTCCAGTTGTTACTTGAGATGTCAGACATTCCTTGCCATTATTATTAGTTCTGTTAACTTAGCCTTCAGCACCCTAAAATGTTTTTTTCAAGTCTTTGCTGACTGACTGACTTTCTGTATTTGCTTTGCACCACATTGCAGCTATGCATTTTTTATAGATGTAATTTTGTTTTTCTTTTTTATTATTTTCATTTATGATATGCCCCAGGCAGATTATTGCTGAGTATAATTTCCCACTTTCTCCATCTCTAATCAGGGGGGTCCTTAATTAGAATTATGGGTAAAAAATTTAGTTCATTTGTTAACTAACATTAACAACCTTGTTCTTGTATTTATTGACATCTAAGTTTTGAGCTTCTTTTTTCTTTTTTAGGCTTAAGTAATGTTGCTTTTTTCTAATAGACCTTGCTACTTCAGCTTGCCATGTTTGTATAGATTGAATTAGCTTTGCTTTTAAGAAACCTTTGAATTGACATTCTAATACTTGATAAAGTCAGTACAATACTCGGTACATTCATGTTTGTATATACTTACAAAAAATAAATTGCAACTCTTCGGTATTTGGAATTGTTTGTGTTTAAATTTATTCACTTAAGAAGAACCTAGAGAGAAAAGAATGTACTTTATCTGTATAAGGTGTGCATTTGTAGATTCAAGGCAGCTTAAGACAATTGTAAGCTCGTTAAACTCTTTGATCCAGAGTGAGATTCTCAGATTAGCATGGTAAAAGCTGTGTGCAATTTTCTAAATACTTTCTGATAAGATTTGTTTAGAATCACAGCTTGATCTTGCTGTAGTTGTCATGGTGATAAGGCTGTCATATAAGCGGACTCACTTGCATCTCTCTCTCTCTCTCTCTCTCATGCAGCAGCAAGTACAAGCAAAAGATCAATATCGTAGTAGTATCATGTCTTCTCCCCTTACAACTGGCAAACAGATGTTCCCAGTTAAGTCAGACTTGCCCCACTCTTAAGACAACTCACACTGACCCTTAGGTGATATCTCGTCTGTCTGTTTAAAAAAAGTTAGCTTGCTTTTTTTTTTTTTTTTTCTTTCTAGCTAGATTAATTTTTTGCAGCTTCATCATAACTACAATATTTTCTGAAAGGAAAATGAAACTCCCTTTTTTACTTGTCTTTTTCAAAAGAAAATATCTGAAAAACACGTGGTTTGGATGGGTGGGGGAGATGTCACAGTGTCCCTGAAAGTTGTTGTATCTCCATGACAACAGACTTGCGCAGTAACGTCACTTCCTTGCTGATAAAAATGGGCGACTTTGTGGGATTTATTAAGCTTATTTTCAGACTCGATTTCTTTTCTCAGTTAATGAGTTCCGTTATAGAAAAGCCTTTGAGTTGTGACGAGTTCAATTTTTTTTTCATTTATTTAAAAAATCCATTCATACTCAAGTTCTTCAGATAACCATTCATTTAAGAACAACAAGAAGTATATCGGCCATACTTTCTTGCTTTCTTTCTCTTGACAAACTCATGACAAATCTTTTTTTCTTAACCAATTTTTGTTAGAGATAATGATAATGGCATTTTAATTATTTACATAAAAAATGCTACCGATATACGTATTGACTTTTTAAAATTTTAATCTACTTTAATAATGCACTTTTAATGCTGTTTCTTTTCCGCTGATAATTACGTTCTGCTCCCTGCTGGTTTTAAATATTCCAAATCCAATGTTCCCCGTTACCTTTCCGAGTATCATTTAATAGGAATTTCAATCAATAAGTGCTTTTTCTTTCTTTTTTCTTTTTTTTTTTTTTTTTTTTTTTTACATGATTCCATTTTTGGTATTTGTAGCAATACTGTTAATTTCAAAGACGAAAGATTTTTTTTTCTTGGGATGTGAAGTTTGTAAGAGACACAAAAGGCTCAATTCCTGATTTTCTAATTGTGTTGCGAATAGGGTTTTTAAACAAGTAGCAAATTTTCATCTTTTTATTAGCAATTTACAGATTTCCCTCCCAGATTCATATACTTTGATTAATCACAGTTTCTCTCTTTTTACACATTTAGACACACGCGTTTATTAAGACTTTAAGTTAAATGCTCTTCTTAATCAGTCTTGCCAAATTTATTCGCCGAAGAAAATAATTCTTTAGACTCGAGATTTTTTTTTTTTTTTTTTTACTAAATCCATAATATGCTTCGTCATATAAATTAGTTAAATAAAATTCTCTCAAGACCTGCAGTGTATAATTTAGAATGTTTTTCTTTGTGTATGTATGTGTGCATATATGAAATTGTATATAAAAATGTTTGCTTTATAAATGCTTTATTTAGGCAAATCTGCAAACTTGATCTTCTTGTTCTATACAAAATAAATTAAAAGCAGAATAAGTTTGTTCTGTAATTGTAATATCATTAACATTAAAATGATCCATACCAATTCATCTATTTAATCATGTTGTATATCTTTGTGCCAGAGAAGACTATTAAAAAAATATGTAATTTTTGGGTTAAAGAAGTTTTTAAACCTTTTCTATTTTTACTATTACGAAAGAAATTTTAACAAATGTATTACAAAAAATTAAATAAAAATGCACTTGAAGTTGTAATGTGCACTGATTTCACTATTTTTATTTTATAACTTTAAAAAAGTTAAGCACGTTTTTTCTTTTTAGTCACTTAGTTGAATTTTTGTATTCAATGTAAATGTCATTGCAAATAGAACATTGCATCTACGTTTTGTTTTAAATTTAAAATAAGTGTAAAAATGAAAATGTAAAAAAAAATTAGAAACGTAAATTGTCTTATAATTACTCTTCTTGTGCAGTATTTAATAACAATATAAACTGGTAACCTGTTTGAATTTTTATTATTGAAACGAAACAATCAGAATCAGGTATGCAGTTTGCTTTAGCATGCCTCGTTGATTCATTTTGATGCTGTCTCTTCTTGTATTATCTTTTCTGTGCCAATATATTTGTCTATTTAAGTGGCTTCAAGAAGCAAAAGGTTAATGAGGGTTGGAATATTGGGAATTGCTTTCAGAGGTTGTCTCATTTTGTCACGTGTCATTGGGGGATTCTGGCATTTCTCATAATAAAGCTGACAATGATGATTTGCTACAGGTGTTGCTGTGCTACTGGCAACAACACCTGAAGTACATTACATCGTTTATTTTACCTTTAATTTTTTTAAAAGGTGTCCTTCTCCTGACGCTGGTCTTTCCATTGCATGTTCACTAATCTTGTTGTTGCTACTAATTTGGTTGTGCAGGATAAAGGAAACAAATTTGCACCTGTCCACGTCGAGAAGTGTGCTGCATGCGAGAAAACCGTTTACGCAATGGAACGCGTTGAGGCCAACAAAAACATCTACCACAGAAGCTGCTTAAAGTGTTCACACTGCAATACCAAGTTGACGTAAGGCACCACACTCTGTTCCTACTGCTATACTACTGGTATATATTCCAAAACTGGACGGTCCTTTCATGGTTACTTTTCTTTGCCTCTCTATTAATACCAGAGTTATTAAAAATGATTTCGAGTCATAGAAGCTTTTTCTTTTAAATTCTTGTTGACTAAAATCGATCTCGGTGATGTTAAATCTGAGCAAATATTGAGCTCGTTGAAATTTTGGGCTAACTTTTTTTTTTCTTGTATTACTTAGTATTTTAGTCTAGTCGAAATAATAGACTGACAAAAATGATAGTTGGCCAGTCAGTTATCATTCTTTATTCACAGCAGAATTTCGAATGATAATAATACTAATTCTAAGCTGAGATGATATTTGTTAATAAGAATTTGGAATATAAAGTTTCAAATCCTTAAATTCATTTTCACTCTTGGTATTGATGAAGAGATAACATTTTCGGACCCTTTCCAGTATCTGGAATATTGAAACTTTTAACTCATCTTTCTATCTACTGAACACCTTAACCAGTGACTCTCTACTGCTTCCCTTATACCCCACCAATTATTTTCCAAAATTTCACTGGTTGTGTCAACTTGTGACTCCTCCCAAAATTTTATCATTCAGGTTTCATATTTCATTTTAAGATTTTTTTATGGAAGGATCAAATTGTTTAAAAGTTCCTTTCCTCCTTCCTTACCCAAAAAGTTCCTTTCCTCCTTCCTTACCCACTTTCATCACTTTATTATTATCATAATTGGTTATACCTATCACCAAATTACCACCAGTCTTAAAAAAAAAAAAAAAAAAAAAAAAAAAAAATCACCCTACCTATATTTTCCTAAGTGCATTATATTTACAAACCAAATTTTGAACAGCCTTTTTTTTTATCCTCACACTTTATTTAATGATATTTAAAGTGTGAGGAAATTTTTTTTTTTTTTTTTTTTTTTTTTTCTCCCCACTCTTCTCTTTCTCTCTCTCAAATCATTGTTTCCAGTTGAGTTACATGCTTTCTTTTCTTCCCATTGTTCTGACAATTATTCATTTGGGTCTGGGGTAAAACAATCTGTTCTACAGGATTATTATTATTATTAAAAAACACATTTTTATTTTCATTACTTGATCTTTCCTTACAAATAAAACAAGCTGCCTCTCCACAAATGAAGATTCTTAGAAAATCTATTCAGTGATGTCATCTTACTCAGAATGTTCTGATTTAATAAGGAAATGTTTTAATTTGATTCTAATGGGCAGCACCATTTACCTTTCAGTTTATTAAGCTCGCATTCTGTTATAATTAATGGCATTCTTCATTCACTTAGTTTTTTTTGGGGGGGGGGATCTATTTATGACATGTATTTTGCATATTACCTCTTGTTAACCACATGTAAGAAGTTTTGTTCTATTTTTCGAATATCAAAGAGCTCTTAACTATTTTCGTAATACAAATAACAAGTATTAAGCTAATAGGCATGGATCAAACATTCAAAAAATGGTCACTTTTTTCCCCAGTGGACATACCAAATTGCATGCAACAGATTTTATATATATATATATATATATATATGGGAACTATAACAATCATAGTAGCTCTATTCTTAAAAGACTAAAATGAAATTGGGAAATTCAAGAATTTCACCAGAGAGTATAGAAAAGCTTTTCAATGACAAGTTGTTGCTAACCATATTGACATTTTAAAATAGCTGCTTTTATCAGATAGTGACAATTTCTTTTTCTCTGTTTTGAGAAAAGGGGAATTTGGGATTAAAAAAAACAAATTTAGATCCCACTTCATTAAATGAATGGAAATATTTTCTCTTCTCTTTTCAATGTAAGGAGTTATTTCTAGTGCAAAGAGTTCAAAATATTTTCTGGGATACTCTTCACATTATTCTATTTATAGTCTGATCATAATTTTGAACTAGGCATATATCCATTGTCCCTAGAAGATGGTCAGAGCATTGTGATATTTGTGACAGACACTACATAATTTCTAGCAAAAAGCTTTTTGAAAATTGTTGAATTTTAAGGTTCATTGAGTTTTAAACAACTATCCTGGTCTAATAACTTAATATAAAAAAAAGCTTTTACTTGTCCTTTTTTTTTTGTAAAAGCCACTCTTGCACCCCCTCTTTTTTTTATTATTATTATTATTGTAGATGGTAAGGATAAGAACTTCCTCATTTCCATTAACCAAACCATATCTACAGTAGGTCAAAAATAAAACAAAAAAGGAGCCAAACATTTTTAATGTTGCATTGTAAGTTTTCCTATAAGTTCAAACATTGATAAATCAATGAAATCCCATTTATTCCCTTTTATATTATCACTTGATCAATAATTAAGACACCTTTGAGTTTGAAATGTTTTTCTACTCCCCCGCTTCCCTCGTGCTTTGACCATAGTTTTGATTAATTTCAATGTCATTTCGGTTCACTTTGCCAAAATAAATATCTTTACAGTCATTTTTCTTTACTGTCACTTTTCTCATGTCAATTCATCTAGCAGTTGGAAATTAACAATATAATTTTTTTTTTTTTTTTTTTTTTTTTTTCTTTATAAAAAAAAAAAAACACCCAAAAGTGCATGCTGTCTCTAGAATTTCTGCTGAGTGCCTTCAAAATGCACAGATTGTAACTACTAGCTTCTTTGCTGTTGCTCTGGTTGCCTTTGCTGAAATCCAGGTTACAAATTGTTTATTGATGCTTTCAATTGTATTGCTATCACCTTCGCCCAAAATGATTCTGCTACTTCTGCACCGTTGTTGCTGTTGATGCTTGGAGGGGAAAGATGGGAGGCATTAACTGCAGTGCATCATGGGTAGATTTTCTTTTCATGTGTACATCAACTCCAAGTTTTGAAACTGTCTCTTTAGCTTTTGTTCTATTGCAAGATTATTTTTCTTCCAGTTAGACTTTTTCATTGATGTTTGCATTTCTATTACCCCCTCCCTTTTTTATACTTTCATGAAAATGAAAAATGTTTGGTCATTCCACATTCTTTGTGCTTACTCAAGTTCTGGTCATGCCTTACATATTTTACTGATCAACTTAAAAAAAGGAATTTCAGAAAGTAATTAACTGATCTGGTTTAATTTTCCCAAGAAGAGCATGTATGGTCTAAAACAAAACAGTTGTACAAGCAACCTGTCAAAATCCTTGCAGATAAACCATTTGCTTCTGGGTTGAAATATCCAGTTTGTTTTTATGGTTTTATATATTTTGGCTATAAATATATTTTGTTGTCCTCTCTCTCTCTCTTGCTGTTATACAGCTGAACTTGCAAATAGACTATTTGATTTTAGGCCATTAAAGTCATGTTTATTTATTTTATATATATATATATATATATATATATATATATAGTGCTTGATTAATACCACTAATTACTACACACACACTGTAACAAAAAAGACTGATTCCACCCCAAATCAGTATTATTGTTACAGAGTCCTTGATCAGTGTTGCTGTGCAAAAACAAAAAAGAATTGTGCTGAAAAATGCTCAAAGCAAGCTTGTAATATTTTCTTACATCTTCATGTACTAATTCTGCATTTGTAAATCCTAATTGGTAAATTCTTATGTAGACTCAAGCACCAAATCTGAGTGGAATGGTTCAAATATGCTTTTAAATTTCACTTTTGTTTGCCTGCCTCATAAAACGCATTTTCAGGATCAGCTTTAGCCAGGAAAATCCCCAGGCTGTAATCCCCCACCGAGTAAGCTCACATCTCCCTCTTCCCCTTCAGATAATCTGGAATGGATTTGTACTAAAACTTCTCCAAAACAAAATGTCTAAAAAAAAAAAAAAAGAAACTGCATTAATTGTAAGTTTTAAATTCTGTCAAGGGATTTACTATCTTGAGTGAGGGTGGGATGTTCTCATCTTTCACCTGTTCTATAAGATTAATAATGCTGTGTGCGTGTATTACTGGCATATATCCACTGTTCCCCCTCCTCTCTCTCTGTCATCAGTGGTTGTCATTGGTAAGCTACAAACACCATCTTTTCTATAATTAATGTTGCCTTTGTTCTGTTACTCTCTTATCATCTCCTTTTGAGTTAAAAGGTGACCATTGCTTGCCAACAACAGATAACGAAATATTTCTTTTCAACTCTGCAAAGATTGGCAGTCACTTGGCTTCTATTACAACACTCTGGATTTGATTCTCCACATTCTTTTGCTTTGCTATTAATCCATTTTTATATTTTCAAATATCCTATAAGCTTTGGCAAATTAATGATTATACTGCCTCAATATGTGTATATAATAGAAAGCCTTTATTAAGATCCTCCAGTCACAGTACAGAATAGATCTAAACCCATTATTATTAGAAGACTTGGTTGTGATTAAAGCAGTGTTAGTATGAAAAGTGCTCATTACAAATGCTTAAATCTCTCGGAGTGTTCTGCTTGGCCAGGCTTCCATGTGGCAGTCAGCAGAGGCTTTCTCTATTATAAATATATTCGAAAATTATTTTCTTTTTTTTTTTCTCTTTATTACTATGAACAAAAGCTTAATTCCTTTTGGTGCTATCATGCTTATTCGTGTGACTATTTTTTTGGATAAAGGATATTTTAATAGTTTATTTTCTCTCTCACTCCCTTTCTCTCTCTGTATGATTTTATATATATATATATATATATATATATATATAGGGAGAGAGAGTTGTAGCTTGTCTGTCTGTTATTGAACTCCTAGAGTTTTGGGGATAGGCCCTACCCATAACCATATATTCTAAAACTACATTACCCAGGATACTTGGATAATTTTATTTCAATTTGGGGTGGGGTGTGGCAGAGTTCCTTTTGATATAAATTAAATTTAAATTTGAACAAGAGAATGACTCCTATCCAAATATAGGAGAACACAGCCAGAAGATGGTCACACTGGCAAGATCAAAATGAGACAAAATGGACGTCAAGTTGAGCAAGAAATCACCAGTTAGTGGGTAGTGCTTTACAATACATATTTGTTGCAACAATTCAACTGTCAATATTAATGTTGAAATCTGCTCATGAATTCATTCAATCAAGTAATTACATTAAATATATATCAAAGGGGGTCAAATTAAACCTTTTTTTTTTTTTTTTTTTTTGTACAAACCCCCACTGAAAATGTTTTTCCCCTTTGATTTAAATTTGAATTGGAACAATGGAATGATTCTTATCCAAAATATAAAAGAAGAGAGCCAGAAGATGGAGGTTACATCAGTAAGATCATTGGATAATATTGAAATTCATCATTTTTTTTTTTTTTTTTTTTTTTTTTTTTTTACCACAAATTATAACAATGATTTAAAATCAATCATCATTTTCTTACAAAAAAAATGCGTGGCACACAGCAAGATGGGTAATTCAGCTAATATATATATATATATATATATATATATATAATTACTACAATTGTTATTTTTAGTGGGTACACATATTTGAGTTGCTGTCCCTGTTTTTGTTTCCTTAAGCAGTGAAATGATTGACAACTGACCTAGATTGAGAAGTCCAACTCTAGAAAGATAGTGTGTGTACACTTTACCAGATTAGGGCCGCAAATAAAATGTCACAACTTGTTACGATATGGAAAATTTTTGTCTTTTTTGTTGTGTTCTTTTTTCGTGAAGTGATAAAAAAAAAAAACTTTTGATAAGTAGCCTTAAGTTTTAGGTATTAAGAACGAGTTCTCTCCCTTATTTTATCTGCTAATGCTTAGAAATCTCTGATGCTTTAAATTTCTCAAGAATCCTGCAACTTCTTTCATAACCTGATGAGCAGCTTGTTCTCAGGTTACAAGATGACTTGTTTTTACAGTAACCTGATCACTGTATTCATGAAGGATGCTGCTGCTATTTACCAAATTTATGGACTTCTGTTTTTACATATTAGATAATACAGGTATAACAAACAAATATCATTTGGTTACAGGATGGCGGCACGATCTTAAGAATAGGTGCTGAAAAGTTCCAGTCAAATCTATTTCCCCAATTCTGTATTTCAATGAATGAACATCAGCAGAATGCCAAATTTTTGGGTTAGGCTGAGAACATCATCTCATATATCTGACATATTCTTACCTGCTTCGTGCTTTCTGATTACTTGGAATGTGAAAATAGGCTTTACCTTTCCTAATCCACATTATCTGATTACAAGCATTGCGTCTAATATTTAAGAACTTATCTATCAAATAACATTTAGGTTTCTGATTATTTAAAATTTTGCTTTTGCAAAAAAAATTCTTCAGGCCTTTAATTTGATAGCCCACTGCTGTAATCACTAGGCTTACTCTGTCCTAGCATTAAGCATTTTTGAATTTCTACACTTTTTTTTTCCTAGAAGAATTTCATTTTAGGCATATTTATCCTTAATCCATGTATTTTATTCTAGCTTATTAATGCCTAAAGGCTTGACATGTTCAAATTGAAATTCATTCTTTAGAAATAAATTTTGAAAGAGGCTCTCTGACAGCAACTTGTCTCTATAAATTATTTAGAAACGATCTCCTACACACCTGGTTATTATTTGTGATTAGTATCCTTTGGTTTTGTTGATGGGGTGATGGTGCAATTGTTACAGCAGAAATGATAATTTTAACTTTTTTTTTCTTTTTTTTTTTTAACGAAAATTTTTCCTCTGATTCTTCAATTAATAATTTAGCAATTTGGATTGGTAAGCCTTGGAAACATCCTGATAGACTAGACAATTTAAAATGACCTTGGAGTAAACCAGTTTGTGCTTGGTAAATAATGCTAACAGATTTACTATACTTTTAGACTTTGTATAATCTCTTACTGCTTATTAGCATACACCTTGAATTATTTCAGTTTAGTAATAAACATCACAATCTTAAGTTGATGTCTATGGAAATTTAAAACCCTCTATATATTAAAAGATCTTAATGCATAATTCAGTTCTGGCTGCACAAGTATATTTTGGCATTTTGCAGAATAATAAACATTTTAAAATATCGGACGTGGGACAGTATAAAGCTTATCTGCAATAATTTACTTTGTATGTAAATTTGCAAATATTCAAGTCTAAACTTTGTCACATCTTAGTTTAAAACTCTCTTCCATTTGTTTAGCAGAAACTGAAATAATTGTATGCTTTACTTATAATCTTAGTATCAGTAAACTTGTTTTATCCGCCAATCATTTTGTTTTCCACTTTTAATTACTGAGTTAATAATCCAACACAGTTTCTTTATATCCTAAAACATTGCCCTGAAATGTTTTGCTTCAGTTTTTGCATATCAAATCCCAAGGGTTAATGATGCAATTGATTTCTGCATTGGTGTCAAGTTCAACTAACTGTAACTTTGAGTCTCTTTACTTTAAATGATTATTGAATGTCACTTAATCCCAGCAGAACAAACAAAGGCAAGTGTATTGTTTTGGTCATTTGTTATCTTTGTCCTTGCCAGAAGCATCCTATACAGCTGGTCTTTTTCCTTCCTGACCCAAATAGCAATCCTAATCCGGTGTGTCCCCTCCCCTCATTTCAGCTCTTTACTCATCCTTTGCTTTGCTGATCTTCTATGCAGACTAACCACAACAGAGTTGTCTCTCTCTCTCTCTCTCAGCAAGGCTTCTTCCTTTCCTATTCAAGTTGAAACACTCCTCTCAAATTATAAAACAATTATAAAAAAAAAATGCTCTTTAAAATGCTTACACTTTTTTTCCCCTCTCTAACAACAGGGGAACATTGTTTTGCAAGGAGACCTGTTTTGCTGTGTGTGGATATGTGTAAGAGACTTCATTAAATGAATTTTTTTTTGGCACCTTCCCAGATTTCCAGCCATGTTTGTCTAGCATTTGATAGCAGATGAATTACTTTTATTGTTTCCAAACTCTTGGAATTAGTTAAGCTCACAAGATGTCTTCCAACAGTGATAGATGTTATGAAAAAGAAAAATAAATTGAGAAAATTGTTTTAAGATAATTGTAATAATTTGAAAAACTATGGTTTAATGTTTCATACCTTTTTAAAATTGACTATTAAAACACAGAAATAGATAAAAATTAAGTCAGCTTTGTTAGTTGGAAACTAGTTATCCAAAAGCTGATAAAAGTTATATTTATAAGAATACAAAACAATAATGCCTACCAAAATAAGTAAAATTATTAGAATTTTATTTCAGGAAAGTGCTCAATAGAAAACTAGAGCAACAATAGTCAATAAATTTATCCAACACTGTTGAAACAATATTTCTGTGGAACTTTGAAGTTGGTAGAAAGATAAGTTATTTGAACTTTTATTGACTGTTATATACTTATTCTGACCTGATTTCCTCTTTCACAATGAAAACCAAAATTCTTGTTTGTATGATTTTATGAATTGTGTGTGCATTTAATCATAAGACAGTAGTAATTGACTCTCTTCCTTCTTTCTCCCCCTGAGGACAAGTTTTTGACCTTTGTTGAATTTGTCAAATGCTCAATACTTTAAAGTAATTACAAAAAATATCACTGTCCTGACAGCCACTTTGAAATTTCTTTTTCTTTCAATTTTCACTGTCACATCAGAAATAAGTCATGGATGATAACAAAATGTTTCTTTGTCTTTAAACTTGTCATTAGGTTGTTACACATTGTACTTTTTAACCTTAATTACTCACTGCCCCCCCCCCCAAATAAACATGTAGTAGATCAGAGAAAAGTAAAAACTTTTACAGACAATTAACTGACAATGTTTGTTGTTTGTGCTTACCAAATCTACACACTGTAGTGAACCTGGTAAACTTGAATTTGTATTAATCTGGTTTTGGATCCCTGTAAGTAACATCCAAGTAAACATGAGGTTCAGTGAAGGCATCCTTAATTTGAGTTAACTTAGAGAATACTAAAGCATTATGGAGATTTGCAAATGAATGATAATATTGTAGGGCCTGCATTGACATTTCATGGGAGATGACCATTAAATGTTAATTATAGGCTGCTATCTTTTATTTCTCAACTTACACGTGATGGCCAAAAATTAAAAATAAATAAATAAATAAAATAAAAAAGATGGGGGGGGGATCCTTCACCAAATGCACAGATGGTAGCATATTCTGCAGGGAAATGAATTTTTTTTTTTAATGCTTACCTTATATACAAGGATAAGTCAAATTATCTGCACTTTTGCCATAAGAGTGAAGATAATGTTTGACTTCCCACTCTGTGTGCATATATATATATATATATATATATATATATATATAAAAATATTAAGTTTAAGAATCTGTCTATATTTCTGAGATGAGGTATTATGTACACTATTTACATTATTTGGGCTATTGTCCTCATCTTGGTTGCCATATTTATTACACCATTTCAGCCATTGTACACTCCGGCCTTCTTCAGGTGGTTGAAATGTCGAACTGAACCCTTCATTTTGCTTACTGGGGTAGACTGTTCTAGTGCCATGTTTAATGGGTATCAGTTACACATTATCTTCTGTTAATTCCCAGAAATTCATACACAGATGTCCTCAAGGGCACATGGCACAGTGGATAAAGGCGTTGGTTAGATCCAGTCACGGGACCCAAAGAGAAGGGTTCTGATTTTAAAGTTGAATTAATCTGAATTGAAACAAATATCTCTTACCTTCAGTTTAAAATATAGCAGAAAAGCATTTATCAATTTGGTGTTGGGTGTTTTTATGAGGTGTTGACAAGTTTATCAATTACCTGATCTTTGGCTAATTTATGCAAAAGGAGATAATTGTAATAAAATTACATGAAAAATACAATATAGACACTTTTTTTTTTTTTTTTTTTTTTTTATTGTATATTACCCTCTAATACTAAAAAAAAATATATATATATTTTAAGCATTCTTACATTAGACTTTAGGTACTTTAGCTTCATAGTCTTATAAAGATGCTTGTTTAGTGGATGTTAAATTACCAATAAATTTTAAGTTTACTGTACTTGCTGTTCTGGTTTACTTATGTCATGTATGGATGTCCATATTTACAAAAATTGGCATGTTTATACACGTGCAAATTGTAAGCTTTTCCATTTATGATTACTAAATAGTTTTCATTTAATAACAATATCACTTGACTGCTACAAATTAATACAGAATTTGAAGAAAATTTAAATAAAATGAAAACAATTCTTGTAAAAATTCGTTATTCACCGAAGGGAAAAAAAATCAAGACAATAATCTCCATAATATATTTTCATGAAAGTAATTGAAAGCTTTTCTATTTTTTATTTTATTATTCCAATATTTTCTGTAACTGGGGGTCCTGTTTGACAGAAAAAAAAAATTGTTTATTTAAATTCTCTTCGGACTTGTATAATCATTAATCACTACAAAAAAAATTTTTTTAAGATTTTCAGTAAAAAAAAAAAAATTTTAATTTATTTGTGAATAAGTCCTGAGAGTTTCCTTCAAATCCAACAATTATTTGTTTTTTTGCAAGAATTTCCAAATGTTTTTCACCACAAAAAGATATTTGAACTTTCTGTTGACATCATAGAAACAATTTTTAAAGGTTCTAAAAAAGATGAAAAAAATAAAATAATTTTTACATTTAAAAAAAAAAAAAAAATATTGATAACAATTTCATCTTGGTAATAAAGATTTCGATAAAAAAAAATTTCTACATTTTTTCATGCATGCGTTTGGCGCCACACACACTATATATATATATATATATATATATATATATATATATATATATATATATTGTGTTAGGTTATATTCATCACTTTCACAATAAATCTAAGATGATTGAATTCTTGATGCATTTAGTGAGGGTGGGGGTCAATCATCCTTGGCTGCTTTGTACTCCTATGCTTCTTTGACACTGTTGTCAGGAGAGATGCCTAAAAGTCAGTTACCAGCCCTTGATGCAAGCAGTTGTATCTTTTGGTCATGCAAACACTTGTCTAGTTTTTTTTTTTTTTTGTTTTTTTTTTTTGTGTCAGCCATGTTGGCCTACATAACATTCTACTTCCATCTACATCTCCTTTCTCTCCATCTTTACACTGGTCAGGTTCTCTTTTCCTCTCTCTCTCTCTCTGTCTTATACCCTTGTCAATCCTTCCTGCCTGGTTCCAATGCAATAACACACTGCTCAGCCACATTATTCACCTCCACATTTCTTTTTATATTATTTACACACACACACACACTGCTGCTACAATTCTCTGACTACCTTGACTGACTGCTAGCTGCTGGTCGACATGCCTTTCCAGGGAAAATCTAATTTGTCTCTCTAATAGCTCACTTTCTTTCTCTCTCTAAAATCCTGTCTATTATATATAAATTCTGGAGAATTTAACTTGATGACGCCCAACATAATTTTGCACAAGATTTTCTCACTTGTAATAAGAGCAGTAACAAAACAATACCAAAGCACCCTCATCCCCCCTTTGCTGCATAGTAATTACAATCAAGTAACTTCCCCATCCCAACCATGAATATTGGCAGAGCAGGCTCGATGCTGACCTTGTTCATTTAAAACCCTTCCATCCCTCTCACCATCTCCCTTTTGCTTTGCACTCAGTTACTGTTCGGTGCATATGTTTTCTTCACTTGAGGTTAGGATTTCAGAGAAATATTCTTTTGCAACTGCCTCCATCTTCAAGCTTCCAAATTTAAAATTCGAGCATTGATCTTGAAGAAATAAAAATTATCAAGTGCTTTCTTTCCATATTGCAAATTAATTTTTTTCCCCTTTTGCAATTGTGAGTCATTCTTCAATAAGTAATTAAAAAAAATAAAATAAGAGTTAACTTTGAACCTGATTTGTTAAGTGATAACTTCAATGACAGAACTTGCATAATACTACCACTCTGTTAGTGTATAAAAAGTCTTAACACAAGAATATATATATATATATATATATATATATATGAGTTTACTTGCAACCAAGAAACTTGGGAGAGATGTGTACACTGCATACTGTAGATACCAACTTTTCTAGCTTTTTTTTTTTTTTTTTTTTATACTCTCACACAGAGCTGTACCTGTCTATGCTTAGATTAATAAATGCCCAAGACCACAGTAGCTGAGCACCCCAGCTAAAACTTGCTACCTTAGCAGTCTGTTAAATTAGCTGATGGCTTTACAACTGCTGTTCCTCTATATAAAACTTTGTTGATGTTCTCTGTATTGCCTTCTGACTACAGATTGAAGCCATTTTTTCCAGCAAATGATGAAAAGCAAAGATAGAAATGTTTTAAATCATAAAAATGGTTGTTGCTATTCTATTTTCCTTCTTGTACATAAGAAAAAGAAGTAAAACTGATAACATTCAGAAAAGCTTTGCTTTCTCCTTCCCCCTCCCCCACTATAATTTTCTGTAGTCTTTCCTCCATAATTGGCAAGGTTTTTGGGGCAAAGGAAAGTCAGATTGCAATTGTTACTGCTTTAGGCTTCCATAATGATTTTCTGTTTTCTCTCTTTCAATGAACAATAGAGAGAAGACCTTTTCACAAAGAGAGAGACCAACATTCTTCAATTATTAGAAAATTGCCAGTTTTTATATGTAAATCACTGAGCATGATTTAATGTCTAAACTGAAAAGTGTGTTACAAGCCAGGATGTGCATCATTTAAAAACCTTTTGAAACAAAATTCAGAAACAAGTTCAGATTGAAGTGTGGCTTGCAATTATTCAAGTTTCTCAACCATGCTTTACTTCATTCTCTCTTGACAGATTTCAATTTCATACTTTTCGAACCAAAACAAAATGATTATACGCTTTTTTTTTTTTTATTTTATTCTTTATCTGCTTAAGCTGTGTTCATTATTTTAATAACCTTTTACTTGGTGGTGTCAACTGCATGTAGTTCAATATGTGCACTTAGTGAGTTTTCTTATAAACCCCATTTGATAATTGATTATCCCATGTTTTCTGCTATAAAGAAAAGGTAAAAACTTTACATTTTAGAGTTTTTCATTTATACCAAATCTTTGAGAGATTGATAGTTGATATTTGAATTAAATTTTTTTTTTTACATAAAGGCAGAAAATGTTATTAAATGTTTATTTTCCAAACATAGTCAACACATTGTGGCCATGTTCATAGTTGATGTTATTGACTATTGGCTTTTCCTTTTTTTTATGAATAATTCTTCCATTATTTTTAGTCTTTTTATATATGTAGATGATGCTATTATATTTGTATTATCAACAAGTATGTTATGGATAGTTTGGTAGGTCCCCATGTGTATTTAAATGAGACCTAATTGAGCTATGGTCAGAGATGTAACGTGAGTCTTGTTAAACATGTAGTATATCTAATTATTTACAAATTTGGATTGGTCAGGAACACAGCTCCTTAATGGACGTGAATTCATAAGTAATATTGCTTGTCTGTAATTTAGATATTGCAGATGAATTATTTTTGACAATGAAGTTAGTGGTTTTAAATATTTTTGTAATAATTTAATTTTCTTGTTTTTGTTGAATGGAGTTGTGTATTTCTTTATGAAAAGTGAAAGTTCATTTTGATTATAGTTACTATGCATTTGATTTTTGTAGAAAATGTTAATGTTGTTTTTTTGTTTTTTTTTCTGTGTGCTCAGTGTTGCTGTTGGTTACCTTAGAAAGAAAAAATGTAATATGGTAATCTATATTCCAAACCATCTTATAGATTATAAATTATTATTAATAAAAAAGAAAAAGCCAATACTCAATAATATCAATTATGAACAGGGCTACAATGTGCTGACCATGTTTAGAAAAACATTCCTATAACCCTAGGTACATACATAAAACAATCCATATATTCAGTTAAAAGTAAAATAAAAATCCATCCTTGACAATGGCTAAAAGTATAGCCGAAAGCGCTTGGAAAACATTCAGACAATTTTTACATAATTTATGTCATGGAAAGAAAAAAAAAATATGAACTGATGAGAAATTATATTTAAAAAAAAAAACTTGACTACTAGAACTTATATAAAAGAGGGATTGCTGCCTATACTATACTAATCTATATTAGGTTGGTGCAAAAATGCCGTTTTCTCACAAAGTAACATATGTGAGAAAACGACATTATTTTTGCACCAACCTAATAAAAATTATATATATATATATATATATATACCCAATAGGATAGAATTCAGGTAGAACTCGATGTCCAGGACAAAGTAAAAAATGTAATATTAAAGGCTCAAACACTAATATTCCATGGTTGTAATTTATTATAACCCTAGCCTTTACACACACACATATATATATATATATATATATATATATATATATATATATGGGGGTGAGATGGGTAAATTGTCTCCATTTTATATTTTTAATTTTATACATTGTTTTTGATTTTGTTAACTGAACAATATAGTAGGGTGAGTTAGGTACTGTCTTTGAGAAAAAGAGCACCATGACAAAACTCGCTCCACTAGAAATTTGGAAACAGCATGGAAATGCCTATGCCTAGCAACATAACTCTGCACCATGCGAAACAGCATGGAAATGCCTATGCCTAGCAACATAACTCTGCACCATGCCGCTCAAAAAGGAGAACCCAATCATGGCTGTCAGACAATTTCTGTGGCCACATCACCCTCTTACATCTGGTCACTTAACTCCCCAGACTGCAACCACCTTGATTATGTGTTGAGTACTGTTGAACAAGAGACCAATAAAACTCCTTGTAAGACCAGATGAACTAAATGTCCAAAGTTGTGTTTGAAGCCAATAGTGATTTTTTTTTTTTTTTTTTTTTTTTTTGATACTGCTAAAGGGCTATTTTATTTTTTTATTCACTTCAATATTTAAGAGAATTTTTACAATATTGAACCTATTATAAACATTATTAGTTGCATGCATAGAATATAGCAGAGGCTTATTTTAAATGGTGATTTTCAAGGCAATTAGGGTTGCTTTCTCCACATGGAGGATTTGATGTAACAGTCTTTGCTATTTAGCCTTAAAGTGTGTTTTGGAAATATTTTGCAAAAATATATATCCTATATTTGAGCAATCTTTGTAATAGTATTGTTATTGCTACTTACTTGTTTCATCCCAACCAGTCAGTCAGTCAAATGCCATTAGCATTGGCCTGAGACTTAAATGGCATGCACCTCACCCTCTCTCTATCTCTCTCTCTCTCTCTCTCAAGCAATTTACTGGGGTTATTTTGGGAATTAGGAACTTTGAAACATTTCATTTTTGACCAGCCATTTTTAAACAATCAAATGACATAATCTTTAATTCAGGGACATTTCTGGGAAATAGCATGAAATAAACAAATAGCTTTTTTATTGTCCTTCTTTGTTAGGATTCTTTATGGACCTGCAGCAAACTTAATGAATTTTTTCTTTTTTTTATAATTGTTTTGTTTTACTTGGTATTAGGTGGGTTAACTCAGCTTTGTGGCTCTGAAGTTTAATATTCAGTTTTGTAAGGTGTTAGAGAAACATAACCATGAGAGAAAGTAAAACCATTTCCAATCCAAGCCAGAACAAAACACCCCCCACCCTCATTGGTTGTTCTACACTGATATAAATTATCTGACAAAAAAAACCCGTCTTCAGCTTGGCTTATATATACTGAAATATCACTTAGAACTTTGAAGAAACAGTTGAAAACATTGTTGGCAACTCTTTGTATTTGTGCTAATCTCTTTCAAACCCCACCACACACCCAATACATGATAATCAGAATTATTCATCCCTTTTTATCAATTAAACCAAATAAATTGGTGCTTTTTTAGCAATTCTTATTTTGGAGGATGATTGTCATTATCTTAAAAAAAAAAAAAGAAAAAAAAACTATTGTTTGATTTGTTTCATTTTTAGTTATTTTCTTGTTTCTTGGACTAATTTTTCTTTTCTTTTTTTTTTTTTTTCCTCTCTTCTGTTTTTTCAGCCCAGCAAAGTTCGCCGTTAACCAGGGTATCATGTACTGCACACCTCACTTCAAGCAGCTTTTTGCACGAAAGGGCAACTATGACGAGGGATTTGGAAGGCAGCAGCACAAGAAACGTTGGCTTAGTGAACCCAACTTGGCTGGACAGGCCAAGGGACCTGAAGAGGCCCCTTGCCACAGTTAGCTGCTGTTGCTGCTCTAACCCCCTCTTCTTTTATACCCTAAAACTACACACCTAATCCCCAACACCCACCTCTTTTCCCTCCTCCTCTTTTTGCAGCAGCAGCAGCCGCAGTGGCACCACCATCACTAGATTATATCTCCTTGGGATGGGCTCAGCTGGCAAGGTCAAAATTTGGGTGGGACTTTTTTTCTTTTGTGGGAGAAATTGAGGGTGGGATGTTCATTTTTTAAACAGTTTTTATTGTGCTAATTCCCTTACCTGGGTTCACAATCAAGTCATCACCTCATTTGAGTGTCAATGCATCATTCATTCCAGATACATTGACCCTCTAGCTGACATGTTGACTTTAGATAATGATGTTTTGTTTTTAGGTGTAAAACTTCTTGCTTTATTCTCAATGTGTTTGGAAATATAATTTCTACACACTCATAACTTTAATGCTAGTCAAACGTGAAGGTGGCTGATTTTTCACAGTCCTCACCTTATGGTAGTGACTGTCAACATTCTGCCCCCTTACTCTGTTTACTTGCATTATAATTTTTTTTTTTTTTTTTTTTTTTTTTAAAGCGAATATCTATTTTTTAAAATTAATTTCAGTCTTCCTCTCTCTAGTTATACAAAATAAAAATGTTTTAAAAATAAAATTTTAAAAAAACTGTTAGATCCAACACATGTGGAGATAACAAATACCTGTTTTCGCACAATTTTTTTTTTTTTTTTTTTTTTTTCGTCAAAACTACAAGGTGCTAGTATATAATTGTTGCTGCCTGCACTTCCGTTCCTTCTCTAGTCCCCCCCACTCCTTTATCTATCTTTTTCTTGTTTTTTTTTATTGCCACTGCATATTTTTGTATGTTGGCTGTCCTTCTTCCTTCACTTGAATTCAACCTAAATTCTTCTTCCGTTCCCTCTGTAAATGTATATCCATACACTGGCTCCAGACTGTAAGATGTGACAATATAATAATACTCTATTTCTTTCTCTGGTGTCTTCCGTCTTTTTTGTTGTTTTTTTTTTTTTTTTTTTCCTCTCCACTTTGTAGAACATTACCAGTTTCCGGCTGGGCTCTCGATGTGCCCTCTTTCCTCTGCTGCTGGACACAGCCATTAAAACAAATTTAATCATTTAAAAAATTTATTTAATCTTATAAATAAATAAATGTTCACATACAATGGCTTTTTTTGTTTTCTTTTTCTTTTTTTTTTCTTTTGTATCCACTTTCCCCACCAAAAGAAAAAAAATGTCATTTGATAAGATAGTTTTGAGATTATCTTATATTTATTTTTCTTTGTGTGTGCATGTGTTATTTTTCTTTGTGTGAGTGTGTGTTGTCCTTTTAGACTGATATATGTATGTAATTATCTTTTATATGCATGCATATATCTCAACACTGCTGTAATGTGTTTGATTTATTTTTTTTGTCTCTCCCCCACCCCCAACTTCTGAATAATTTTCAGATCTCTCAAACTACCTACATAATAACTTTTTTAATCTCCTCTTCCACATTGATCACTAAAACTGAAACCCTCTTCCAGCTGGCCAAAAAAAAGCTCTGTTTGCACCTGTGTTTATTCCGAAACTTAAAGATTTAACAATATTGATATATCTACTTTTTTTTTTTTCCTATTTTATAGTTAGATATCTCTCTCTCTCTCTCTCTCTATATATATATATATATATATATATATATATATATATATATACACACAATATATCACACTTATGACCATGTCTTTTTAATTATAATTAAACAAGTAGGGTTAGTATTAGGTAAAAAAAAAAAAAAAAATTGTAACAAAATTGCCAAGATCTGAGGCAGTAGAACTAGTGGTGAGCCTTAATACCTTCTGCCCTTTAAATAAAAAAAAAAAAGAAAGAAAAAAAAAAAAATGAGCCTGCTTTGTCCAGCAATGAAAGGCAGCACAACATTTTCTTCCTTGCTGCTCTTTGTCTTCCTCTTTCACAAGTTGTCATTTGTGATGGACACACATGCCTAATCGTCCAATGCTGCATCTCCTTATTGTCTTTGCTATTCCCACTTGCCCAGCATTGTTTTTGTTTTTTAACTACTTATAATTTGCTTTTTGAGTACATTCAATTAAGTGAGGAAAAGGAAAAAAAAATTTTGTGCACCCTTATCACGAAGACGACGACGACAACAACAACGACTCCCCTCCACCAAAACACAAAGCCAGTGTGGGTGTCTCGTATATTTGAGTGTGTGTGTAAGTATGCATGCCTTTCTCTCTTTTGGTCTCATCCATCACTTTGCGGAAACGGATAAAATTTAAAAATAAAAATGTCTTGTTCTTCATTCTTGGAATTTTTTTTTTTATTATTATTATTATTTCTTCGCTTTGCGTCTGTATTTTTGTAATTTGATTGAAAAGTTGTACCTGGCATTTGTAACTGCTATTCCCTCTGTTGTCTATCAGGTATGGACAATGGTCATCTCCTGTTCTTTCAGTCCCCTTCTATGGCCCCCTTGACTGTTTCACCCCCAACCCCACCCTGACAAACTTTATCAGAATTTCATCAGGTGCTCAAACATTTTCTTTTGCAACAAATCCAGCTTCGTAAGACTCAAACTTAGGGAGGGGGGAACCTTGTGGATAGGGGATAAATGTTTTGACCCTTGGGATGGCAGTGCCAAATAACAGCTTCACTTATTTCAGCTTATATTACCTCTTCCCTTCATAATTCCCCCCCCCCCACTCTATTATAGAGAAAGGGGGAGATAATCCATGTCCGGAGTTCCTCTAATGAACAATTCAAAGATGCCTCTGGAGTCTTTTACAATATTTCAAAAAGAGACTTCCAAAATTTCAGTGTCTTCCCTCTCCAGCCAAAGGGATATGAAGACTACTTCTGCTTCCCCCATAGAAAAAAAAAATAAACAGTATTGTCTCTGAATGTCATAATTTTACAAAGTGTATTTAGTTTCATTTAACATTGACTCTCTTTGCTGCCATCTTTGCTGATTGTGTATTGTCTTCTTTTGCTCCTCATCTTAGCAAACATCTTGCTCTTCATATTATACTGGTAACCTTTTTTTCTTCTTGACTTGAGTGGCTTGTAAGTCAACCCCATCAATTAGGTCTTTCTTATTGTGATATTTTATTTCAACAACCAACTATCTTAGTGCCACTGTCTGTTTTAAGCTGGTTCCACCTGGCACCAACACTAAACCAAAGAAAGCAGATGACCTTTTTTTTTTTTTTTTTCTTTTTTTGTAACAGTTGTTGTTCTTGTCATCTTCATTTACAACCAGTGTTTGGTGGCATTGGCACAACTTAACACCAATTGAAGTTTGTATACTTTTTTTTTTTTTTTTTTTTTTTTTTTTTCTTAAGCATGTAACATAATGACTAAAGCTACAAATTGTTGCTGGCACCTGAGTAATAAAGGAGAAAAAAAAAAGAAAACAATGTTTCTGCTACTAATGACCATGTACTCTGCTTTTCTTTTTTTTTTTCTAGCTGCTCATCTCTGCCTCTATTCTTCTGGCTGTTCTTCATATTTTGTATTTGTCACTGCTAATAAATTATTGCCTTTTTACATTTTGGCTTTTCTCTTCTTTGCTTTTTGAGTTTTTATTTTATTTTATTTTTATTTTTTTTCCAGCATCTCAAGTGTCTTTTAAGCTCTTCACTCAGGGTTAATATGATTTTATGTAAATTCCAATCTCCTGGCAAAACAACTTGCAGTTTAGAAAATGTTAGTGTGATACCTGCTGTTATATGAGCAGTGATTCCTTTGTGCCACTGGATAGCTGCTTGAGGGATTTGCTTTTTTGTCAAAGTATTCAAGTTGTCATTCCATGAAATATATGCTATGGCCGTAGTAATTTCAATATTTTCTCTCTCACTTCTCCC